>JAXQQM020083666.1:0-212354 GCA_034641835.2 Pinus albicaulis | reverse complement strand
AACAAGGTAATGGATGAAGGTCCTCATTTTTTTCAACGGGTGAAGAGAGGTTCAGAACTGGCTGAGAGATTTCACCTGTGATCAAGAAAATTCTCAACTAGGCACCGTACGCGCTCTTCTTTACTGCCGCTTCTCCTCTGCAAGGATGAGAATCACTTGTAGAGATTGGAAGAGGGTTAGGAGTTTCATAAAAATAGTTAAGAAACTAAGCAAAGGTACACCTCCTATGCCTCGAATATGTGTCTATATATCCGGACAACGCCCCGCTCGTACGCCGTAAGTCTATTTCATGATGATTTTTGGAATGGATTCAACCATTGGATTATGAACATGTTCCAGAAGTGGAAGACAAAACGGAAGCAGATGGATTCACTAAAGTTCCCCCTAGAAGACGACATAACAAGAAATCCACTTCTTCTGGGAAAAAACCTAGCTCTTCTGCTACTGCCCCATCCACCAGCAATAGTTTTGCCGCTCTTCCTCAATCTGACCCTCAAAGTGATTCCACCCCTGCCTCTCTCAGCCCCTCTGGCCCTTCCGCCACCCCATCTAATCAGCCCAACCCTGCATCCTCTGTGCCCTCACATTCAGAGCTACATTCTGCTGACCCTTCAGATTCCAATCCCTCTTCAAAGCAAAAGCAGGTGACATGGGACCCTAATCTCATGGATCTGGACGGGCATTCTTCTAATCCCAGTCAGGACAGTAAAGATTCTTCGGACAAGGTTCAGATTGCCCAAATGGAGGAAGATTCTGAAGGTTTTGATCTAGGAGAACTGGATCTCATAGGCCTAGAAGATGCATGCAGAAGAAAAGAATTTGATAAGATCAACCCTCGACAAATATATTCATTAGAGGCAACTCTCTCTAAAGTTCAACAGCAAAAGAAGTTGGGTATTCAGCCATGCAGTCGTTGGGATAGCCTGAAAGTGATGAAGGAAACCAAGAAGAGAGGTCAAAAACCCGATTGGCAGCGCACCATCGCTCTTGGGGAGATTTTGGTGGATTTAGGGCAATATCCCAAGTTGACTCGGTTCTTCAAACCACTAGCAAATAGTTCCCCATGAAGTTAGTCTCATGGAATGTTAGAGGGATCAACAGCCTAGGGAAGTATAGAATGATTAAGAACATGATTCAGAAAGAGAAGCCTCAAATACTCTTTCTTCAGGAAACCAAGTGTAACAGTAAAATGTTGGGCTCAATCCTCTCAAAAGCATGGCCCAGTATCAGCTCAGTTGCAGTGGACGCCTCTGGTTCTTCTGGAGGGCTTGCAGTAGCCTGGGATACATAGTCCTTGTCGGTAACTGACTTTCATGCAGCTCACAATCTCATCCAGGCCACCTTCCACCCTATTGGAACTAACATACATGGGCATTTGTCCAATGTCTATTTTCCTCAAGATCAGGCTAGTAAGATAGCGCTTTTAAACACCTTGGAGCATCTCAATTCAAATAGATCCCATCCCCTTTGGATCATTGGCGGAGATTTTAATATTATCACTAGAATGGATGAAAAATCTGGAGGCAGATCCAGACTCGATCAGGAAAGCACCCACTTCAAGAATTTTATCAATAACAACTGGCTCATTGATATACCTTTCTGCAATGGCATGTTCACCTAGAACAATATAAGAACGGAGGGACAACAAATAGCTTCAAAATTAGATCGATTTCTCATATCGGACAACGCCATTCATGTGGGTGGAGATATCACTGGCTCAATTCTCCCCCTTGCTAGCTCTGACCACTGGCCCATTATGCTCCAATGGCAAAACATAGGGTCTCATCCAAAGCGACCGTTTAGATTTGAAGCTTTCTGGCTTACTCATCCTTCCTTTAAAGAAATGATATATGTTGCTTGGAGGAGCTTTGTACCGCCAAAGGGCTCCAAAATGTACCAGTTTCAGCAAAAGCTCAAGTTTCTCAAAGGCCATATCAAAACTTGGAATCAGACCGTCTTTGGAAATATATTCGTGGAAAAGCAGATTGTTGAGCAGAAGATGAATGAAGTGCAACAGGAAATCATCACTAAGGGAAGATCTGAGACTCTCGCTTACAAGGAACTCGACCTTCAAAATCAATTGGAGGATAGATACAAACAAGAGGAGATCCTCTGGAGGCAGAAATATAGAATTCATTGGCTGAAGGAAGGTGAAAGAAACACCAAATTCTTTCACAACTCAACTATCCAACGAAGAATGCAAAATCGAATTGGCCACATCACCAATTAGCAAGGGGAGCGAATGGAGAAGCATGAAGACATGGAAAAGGAACTTGTAGATTATTTTAAGGGCATCCAACAAGAACTACGGGTCAACAGATAGTCAGCTATCGACCAAATCAAGCAGCTTATACCCAACTTGATTACGGCTGAGCATAATCAAATTCTTCTACGCCCTGTCTCTCCCCAAGAAGTGGATACAACTATGGCGCAGTTCAAGGATGGTAAGGCTCTGGGACCGGACGGATTTACTGCTAACTTTTTTAACTATTTCTGGGAGCTAATTAAATATGAGGTTTGGCAACTTGTTGAGGAGTCACGAACCATGCACTGTCTCTTTCCCTCTCTCAATGCCACATTCATTGCGCTGGTACCAAAAGAGGAGCAACCCAGCAAACCAGAAAAATTCAGACTGATTGCTCTTTGTAACGTGATTTACAAAGTCATCTCCAAAGTCATTGCCAATAGGCTCAAGCCGCTTCTTCCACTTCTCATCTCATTGGAGCAAACAGGATATGTGGAAGGACGACAGATTCTGGATGGTATAATTTTAACACATGAAATTATACACTCCTTAAAAGTCTGCAAAAAGCCAGGTATGCTCCTCAAGATCGATCTATCCAAAGCCTTTGACAAACTGAATTGGAATTATATTCAAAAAATTTTAAGTGCCTTTGGTTTCGATCAAATGTGGATCAGATGGATCATGAGCCTCATCACTTCCTCTTCTCTCTCTATTCTTATCAATGGGATTCCTTCTCCCCTCATCTTTCCATCCAGAGGAATCAGGCGGGGGGATCCTCTCTCTCCCTTTCTCTTTGTCCTCATCGCTGAAGGCCTTGGTAGATTAATTCACAATGAGGTTCGCAATCATCATCTGCGAGGTATATCTCTTCATGGAGCCCTTGTTACAACTCACCAGCAATTTGTGGATGATAATATGCTATTTGGCCATCCTTCAATCCAAGAAGCCCGTTCTTTCAAAGCCATTCTTAACCTTTTTTCTAAAGCCTCTGGATTATCTATTAATGATTCTAAATCTCAGATTTTTTTCTTCAATACTCCCCCTCTTACCCAAGCCAATATTGCTCGCATTCTGGGGTTCTCGGTCGCTTCTCTCCCTGAAAAATACCTTGGCGCTCCCCTCATCGATTCTGCCATCAGGCATTCTTCCTGGAACCGCCTCCTCAAAAAATTGGAATCTCGGTTATCTTCTTGGACCTTCAGAGCCCTTAACATGGTCAGCAGGCTCACTCTCATTAAAGCTGTGTTGCAATCTATGCCCCTTTACCTATTTTCTGTTCTTGCTGCCCCAAAGTGGGTTCTTAAACAAATAAAATCTCTGCAAAGAAACTTCCTTTGGGGATCCTCGAGTCAGAATCGAAAATGGGCTTTGGTAAATTCGAATACTGTGTGCACTCCCAAGGATGCAGGCAGTCTTGGTCTGAGAAATCCCATGCACAACAATGAAGTCATGGGAGCTCGTGTTTGGTGGAAATGGATTTCCAACCCACACACCCCCTGGGCTAAACTTTGGACTGCAAAATATGCCAACAACAGATCCACAGTAGACTTAATAAGGCTTGCTCTCGAGCAGTCAGGTTCTCTTGTTTGGAATGCAGCCAAGCAGCACCACGAGCTCATACAGCAACATAGTTTTTGGGAAATACGCAATGGAAATTCGGCGCGGTTCTGGTCCGACTCCTGGCAGCAAAACCCAGAACTTCTTGAAAATTACTCTCAAATCAATTTTGGAGACAACAGAGATGAAATAGAAGATAAAGTTTGCAATCAATGGATGCCCTCAGATCGTAATGGGTTCAGGCAATGGAAGGCCTCTCACCTTATAGTGCCACATGCCCAAGGCACTAATCTGGAAGATCTCAGCAAAGAGCTACAACAGAGGCAAATCAGAAGCTCGGAGGACCCTGACATTCTCAGATGGGGATATACAACAAAAGGCACTTTCACTACGAAAGAAGCCTTTTCTCTGATGCACCCCTCTCCGCTCCCTCGTGACTCCCTCTGGAAGCTGATTTGGAACCCAAACACCTGGCCCAAGATCTCTACCTTCCTCTGGCTCCTTAGCCATAAACGAATCCTCACTTGGGATAATCTGATCAAACGAGGTTTCATAGGACCTTCTCAATGCCCTAATTGCAATCAAAGCGCTGAAAATATCCAACATCTCATGCTACTCTACCCTTTAGCCAACACCTTATGGGAAAAGTGCAGCTTTTGATGCCAAAGGAACAAACCCATGGGAGACATCACAAACATTCTGCGCAACTGGCCTAAACTCCCTTACCAATCTTCTCTCATCAATGCTCTCTGGCAGATCCTTCCTGGCATGCTCTTCTGGTCCCTGTGGAAAGAAAGAAACAAACGAATTTTTAAAAACCAAGCTTCTACTCTGGACACCATATGGAGCTCCATTAACAACAATCTCCAGGAAACTCTGGCTCTCCAATCCTGGCAGGAAGATGACTATCCAAAACATCCCAAAGAAATATCTGTTTGGCAAAATTGGAATCTCAAAATTGTGTTTACACCAACTATCAGGGACAGAGCGACCCCTGACACTCCTTTGCAATGGTCTCCACCTCCTCACGGGGTTTTCAAATTAAATTTTGATGGAGCTTCCAGGGGCAATCCCGGACAAGCAGGTTTTGGGGCCATTTTTAGAAACTCTAAAGGTGAAATTCAGAAAATATACTATGGATCAATTGGATGGGATACTAATAACTCGGCTGAACTTGAAGGCCTTTGGCAAGGCCTCTGCCTCACTCTTCATTACAACTTATTTCCAATCATCATTGGAGGGGACTCTCAAGTTCTCATCAACATGGTAAACCAGCTTCTATGGGGTGCCAATCCTGCGAAAGCAGCCCACAGTTGGCGCTTGGCTACTAGAATTGACAGGATTTGCAACTGGATGCAAAGCAACAGGGAAATCTCCTTCACCCATGTCAAATGCGAGGGCAACAAAGTTGTAGATCTCTTGGCCAATATTGGAACTGATAGCACAAGCACACTCACTCATGGCCCCCTCACCATCATCCATGAAGGAGAAATGCTTCAGAACTGCACCATGCTGGTGCACAAAGATTATTCCTTTTCAGATGCAGATGATGGAGTGGCTTGATGGGACAGGTGTCCCTGCGCAGCTCCCAACGGAGGTCGCATGGGAAGCCCATATGGCTCCCTGTACCAGCATTTATGAGCTCATTTACTTACCAAATCGGGCAGGCGATCATTCTCTTAATTGTCTCACCATGCCAATTCTTATGGCGGTTCTTATGGTCTTGGCTTTCAATATGGATAGCGCGCATGAGCGTGTTTGCTGTGGCAAAAATCCGACTCCCCTCCGTGGCGATTGCTTTCCTGGATTTGCAGACTCCAGTGAGAGAACCCATACTGGTCGTCGGTGCAACCTTCTTGCTTGTTTTGAGACTCTCCCTGGGTATCATTACTCTCATAGCCCCCTTTGCAGTGTTAATCCTCTACCCAGCGCTTCGGCAGATCATCCTGGCGGTCTGGAACCTCCTGTTAGTGCTCAGTTGGCAATCTGCCGTGGTATTCATTCCTCTCTCAGGGCTCCTGTGTTTTCTGGCTATTCTTTCTGCTCGAGTCTCCCTAGTCCCGTCCCCATCTCCATGCCTCGTCTCCGCCAGAGGATGCGATGCAGGCGGGGAATTAGTCGTGGCCTTACCTCTCATCATCGCCCTGCTCTCTGCTCCGCCTCGGATTCCTCCTCCGCTGATGAGGAACATGTTCAGCTTCAAGCTCCGAGTAGCGACAGAGGTAGAGGACGTGGGCGCCCTCCGAAATCTGTTCGTGCTGCTTCGTCAACTCTTCCTGCGGCTTCTATTTCTTCCAGCAGTGCTCTCCCCCCTGTCTCTCCTACACCTGCTGGGACCTTCATTCGGCAATCCACCCAGAATGTTGAGCTTCATTTTAACTGCTCCTCAAATAGGTCCATTATTTCTGCCTTTATAACTGTTACTCTCCGTGAAGAGATTCCTTACCCCGTTCCTGCCCGCTCAGCCTCTCCTCTGCCCCCTCAGGTCCCAAGCTCCCCCAGTGGAGAGGTCCTTCTTGCAGCTTCCAATCTCCCTCCACAGAGTGCACTGGGCAAGGAGGATGAACACACAGTCATGAAGGACGTGCGCCAAGCTGGAATGGGCGATAGCAGTAATGATTATGATTATGGATACAGGATCGTGGAGGAACCTTTGTCTCCAGCACATGAACAGTAACAAGTTCAGTTCTCAAACTCTCCAGGTTTTTCTGTTCAATTACTGTTGGAGTTTTTTGCTTTCTGGTCTCAAGGCTCAGCTGGAATGGTTGATGGTTAATTTTAGCACCTATTTCTATGTTTCTTTGTTATGCATGTACTCAAGGCCGATTTCCCTTTTAAGGGCGGCCAAGAACTTCGTTAAAGGACCTGGCTCTCATCTGGGGCGTCTTAGACTCTCGACTAGCTTGTTCATCGTTCAACAACAGTTTCACAAATTTATTAATTCTGCGCTGCAATAGTAACTTTTATGCATAATAGAATTAGTTTACATAGAGAAAAAAAGAAGATCCGGAGTATAAGAATAAGCGCCATGATTCTCCCGGTTGGGGAGGCACTCGGGCTTCGTCTCCAAATTTTGGTAACCGAATTCGGAGGTATTTAAGTGCCAAGTCCCTAATATAATTCAATAACCGTTTCGTAAAAAAAAGAGCCAAGAGGACTAAAATGTCTTATATGCAAACCTCTTTTTAGAGTGAAAAGAGAATTTATCTCTCTCATAAATAATATAGATTCAAACTAATTAATAAAATTATTTTAAATGTTTATAACCATTATGCTTTTAAATTTTACTTAATAAAATGTATCTTAGCAATAATGATGAATGTTCATAATTGTTTCTGTAAATAATACTAAATTTACTCTTTAATTAATTGTAATAGTTTGTAACTACATACATACTCTTTCAGACTTGTTTTTAAAATGAATATCAAATTTCTTCCGTTCAAAATATATATATATATATATACATTCTTAATTACCTAATTTTAGATTAAAAAATCTTAAATGTTTTTTACTTTATCATAAACAATTTTCATATTATATGATGTCAAACTTACTCTAACTTTTTAGTCCGAAATTTTAAACAAAATTTTTCACTACATAATTTTAGATTTTATAATTTTTTTTTTTTTCAATTCCAAACAAAACTTACAAAAGAAAAAAACCTATTTAGTCCTTAGTGTAGAATATGTTTTTACAAATTGACACTATGCGATCAACAATAGAGTAAGTTGGAGACAACCCCAAGGGGTTTTTGTACAAGTTTTATCATAACCTTTATTCTACTTTATAACCTCGATCCACAATCAAAGAAAATGGCTACGGATTTCACGAGTTATTAGTTTATAACTTGATCCACAATCAAAGAAAATGGATATTATGTCACAAGTTATCATTCACATAGTGATGTATTGACATTTCACTGAAATGGTGGCTAGGGACACTAAAAAATTCAAAATAGATATATTTTATGGCATCCATATTGTCTACAAACCATCCAAATTTTCCATCTTATACAACAATTTCTTTTATCAATAACCTGTCAATTTACTCTCCAATTTTTTAAACCCCAACCCATGGCCGGGGAGACGTTAAAGGTGAAATCAAATATTCCCGTGGTTTTTTTAAAGGTTTCATAAACAAAACAAGATAATGAGAAAGCCTATCCTAGGGTATAATAATTGATTTTGAACTGTGACAAAATAAAACATCACATTAGCTCATAGGATATAACTAATGCTATAAGGATTTGAGATGATAACAAGGTTTTGAATCATATTAACGAAAGACAAACTAAAACTAAGTTGTAGCCACACAAAAAAAAATCACAACAATTCATAGAATATATCCAAGGTTGCAATGAATCACATATAGTGATGGAACTCATGGGAATTTTAGCACATAAAATTAATCTTCAAAAATTCTACTCTTGATCATTTTAGAATAAATCCTAAGATTTCTAGATTGGATGTCGAGGTAGGGTAAGGCCGCACTGGGAGGATGCTTCTTAAAGGTAAGGCACTTAGATACTTATCCTTCCACCAAATCTAAAAAAAGTGAGACTTGTAGATTATAGTTTTAATAGATTGACACTATGTGATTAAGAATAACTTACAAACATAAGTAATAAGAGGAATGTACACGAGGGTCATGTGGTGATTAATGTTATTCTTTGTACTATTTTTATTTAGAACAGTTTTGATAGTAATTTGTAATACATATTTGTCAAATGAATATTGTTAAATGTGTAATTGAGTAAAATGTATTAAATTGATATCTCTAATTTTTAAGATATTTATTTAAAAATTCTAAGTATGGTGAGTTTTGTTTTAATAAGCTTTACCTTTGTGATGCACCTTAACACCCTCCTCTCCTCCCTGTACAAATTTAAATCCATGAGGCACAACGTAACATGGACATAGAAATACTAGATATGATAAGAAATGTGATACACTTATTCTAATTTTCTCTACAAATGTGATGGAAAGTAAAACTTTAAATGTTGGATACTTCCATGGTTAATGTAGTATAAGTTGGGTATTTAAATTTACATATTGTTATATACAATATCAAGAAATCTATGCCCAATATCCAACACCATAGAGCAAGACATGCTCATCAATTCAACAGCTTGCTTTCAAATCTCTCTCAAAGAAGAGTTGTTTTCTCAATAAACTTGTTTGTCCTTCTCGATGAAAGCCATCGTTGTTGCATATAGGAGCATCTAGCCCTCATAAGAAAGTAGTAATGTGTTATAATTTTCTACAATTTGTTGTTTTTTTTCAATAAACTTGCTTTCATCGTTCTTGAGTGATGAAATTCATATGCTGTTTCATATAGGAGCATTTAACTCTAATAAGAAAAGTGTGATATTGTGTTATAATTTTCTACAAATTTGTTGGAGTTTTTTTCGTAATATACTTGTTTTACCGCTCTTAAGTGATGAAATCCATCGTTGAGTCATATAGGAGCATTTACCTCCGATAACAGTGCGGTGATTTTGTGTTATAATTTTCTACAAATGTGATGGAAAGTGTGCCATGAATTTTGGCAATTTCATTGTTAATTTAATATAAGCTAAATACAACTATTTCTTCTACACAAGATCAAATAAAGCTATAAAAGTTGAGTAAAATAACACTCGCAGAACAAGCCATAAGCCATGTTCGCTAATTCCATAAATGCTAATTAATCTCTCTTGCAGAGTTATTTTCAACAGCCTTATTTTTATTTCTCTTGAAGTGATGAAAGCCACCTCTCCATACATTTTTTACCATATTCACAAAGAACAAAAGAAACCAAACGAGACGTTGATACCGAAACAAGAACATTGTAGACACCAAGGAGATCACTAGTAAGAACAACGTGATCTTTTAACATTAAAGATCATGAAGAAACTAATACATAGTGAGACTCATTAGAAGTGATCAATATTAAATATGGAGGAACTGCACTGAAATACTCTTTGATTTGAAGGTAGAAAATCACAATCTATTTCTTATTCATGAGGCATTCTATGTTGGAAAGTGATCAGACAAAGTCCTTAAATTAACTTTAACTTCATTTTTATCTTTAAATTAAATTAAAACACACACACACACACAGCTATATATTCTCTTCGATATATTCAGAGCTTAATATGTTTTCAATCAAGAAGAGGCTTCAAATTCTAAGAACTATATCTTAGATCTAAGCACATGATTCTATTATAATTTATGAAACAAATTCAATTTTTACAACTTGTATGTTTAAATATGTGATTTTGGAAGTGATGATTGCCATTTTCAGACACTTGATTAGTATTGTGAAAGAAATTTTAGTATATCATTAAGGACTACATTGTCTATGTAGCAAATGCATTACTTATAACATAATTTAATATCCTTTTCTGTTCATACATACCACCTAATCCATGAAAAACCGTAACGATGTCTACAATGACATCAAAGCATAAAATGCCAACACACAAAACGCAGAGCAAACTATTGTACATTAGATTGCCAACCCATGAGCAAACCAATGCTATTATTCATTCATATGCATTGATGCCAACCCGAGGTTAAAAGAAATCATAATTATGCATTCCCATAATAATTGGATTGATGTCTCCTTCCTATCCATTTCACCAAGATTCATAAAAGTTATTATAAGTTCCTCTTATGCTTTTTATTATTCCTATCTCTACATCTTTTTGTTCACTGCTTAATACATACAGCAGCTTTTCTTCCTATGAAGGTGCTAGTTTGGTTTACTTTACAAGCGAGCTTCTGACCATTTTTTTTGTCTCTCATAATATATGGGCGCAATGCTTTCACATGCGCATTTATATTTATCATAGTGTTTTCATATCGATGGTTTCATTAGGAGAATTTTGAGGTCTAAAATGGGACTCTAAGAAAAATGTACAATCAAAATTCATTTGCGGAGAACCAATCACATTTTAGGGACATCATCCCCAATGGTTGAAGTGGCATGTTTGAGCTAGAAGGTACTTACTTGTCACATTTCCTAATGGTGGATAAAAACTCAGCATTAACCATGAGAGTGCTCTCTTAAGTACTTTAAAGTCAAAGTAAAGTACTCATAATAAAATAAGCTATTTCACATTTTTTGGAATAAAACATATTATTATCATTTCATATTTCTTGAAAGAAACAATGCATATCCCT
Source organism: Pinus albicaulis (assembly GCA_034641835.2). Taxonomy (NCBI): domain Eukaryota; kingdom Viridiplantae; phylum Streptophyta; class Pinopsida; order Pinales; family Pinaceae; genus Pinus; species Pinus albicaulis. Next base: position 201,386 of record JAXQQM020083666.1, on the reverse strand, counting down.
ATACATTTATTATATTATTTTTATATAGTATATTAATTACATGTTATTATACAATTTAAATAATTAAGAATTTATAAATTTATATTTATATTTTCTTTTAAGCTATTTGAGTCAAAGGACAAATGCATTAATTGTTCAATGATAATGAATTTTTCTTGAAGATCTCATTTTTATTTATAGTCGGCTCACAAATTTGTTTATTAATTTTATTTTTATACAACTTTTGAATTGAAATTAACTATGTTTACATGGATTGTGGTGCAAAAAGTGAATTTAAATTCATAAATATTATTTTACTATTTAGTTATTATTTTATTATTTCTTTAGGGAGGGGTTCATTTTAAACCCCCAAATTCCCCTAATGTGTCTTTCCTAATTTTGTGTAATTGATGTCATTAGACTATATTCTCTCAGGTTCTCATTAGTTTTTGAATAAAAAAATGTTGTTGATTCAAATGTTTTGTGTGTCCTAATTTTGTGTAATTGATGTCATTAGACTATATTCTTCCGAGTTTTGTTTTTCAATAGAGAAATGTTATGTATCTGAAATAGTTTTGTTTTTTCCTAATTTTGTGTAATTGATGTCTTTAGACTATATTCTCGTGGATTCTGCTTTTGAATAGAGAAATGCTGTTGATCTGAAATGTTTTGTCTTTCCTAATTTTGTGTAATTAATGTCGTAGACTATATCTTCCTGGGGTTTATGTTTTCATGAGAGAAATGTTGGTGGATCTGGAAATAGTTTTTGTTTTTCCTAATTCTAGCAATTGATGTCTTTAGACTATATTCCTGTGGATTCTGCTTTTTAGCTAGAGAAATGGGTTGATCTGAAATGGTTTTGTCTTTCCCAATTTTGTGTAATTAATGTCTTTAGACTATATTCTCTGGTTCTGCTTTGAATAGAGAATGTTGATCTGAAATGGTTTTGTTCTTCCTAATTTTATGTAATTGATGTCATTAGACTATATTCTTCTGGGTTCTGCTTTTGAATAGAAAAATGTTTTTGATCTGAAATGGGTGTAAGCAACTGTTAGTATCTTGGATCTTGTCTTGCTTACACAGGACTTATAGTTGATGTCTATGTAATAGTTAGCTTGCAGGGTTTTTTGTAAAATTATACAAACAGCTAAGCTTTTCTCTTCAAAAAAAAAATTCTCCTACATTATTCCGCTGATTTCTCCTCATTTCATACATCCAATTCAAGCGCACGCGTGCAAGTCGCAAATTTCCATCTGCTTTTGCTCAACCCGCTTACATATAAATTTGCAGAATTTTTTTCTCTGCATATTCATTTTGTTTCTGCTTTGCCTGCTTCACTTTTGGTCTCAAGTTGCAAAAGCTTTATGGATATTTTGACTGAGCAGCATCCAGCCATAAAACAGTTGTTATTGCTCCACTCATGCAGCTCATAGATGATGTTCTTCGCAGAGATGAAAACACCTCAACTCTTCTGCAAGATCACGAACCATGAAGGCACTCTTACAAGACATTAACAGCCATGATTGAACATGAGCATAGAAGTCCCCTATCATTGCAAAAAATTGGTTGCAAAGGATTCACCATTCAGTGGAAGATGCCAGTCTTCACATTGCCCCAACAACACAGATGGCGTTGAGATTGCATTTTCTGGTGCTTCTCCAGACTGGCTATACAAATTAGAGAGTGGAAAACAAATTTCGATCAACTCTTCACAAATTCCAAAAGGACTTTTTCAATCTTTCGTGATGCTCAACAGACGATATCAATGGCACCAATGCAACCGGAGGCATTGCTTCAGACAGTACCAGAGTTCGGATTTAGACCAGACGAAGATGCTGAGGCGATGTGCAGCTGCAGAGTTGGCTGAAGACGAAGATTCAGTTTCTTGGCTAATGGGTATTTACGGATGGGGCGGCATCGGCAAAACACGCTTCTGAAAACACCCATAATGCATACAAGAAAGGTAAAGCTGTTCTAGTCGTAATTTGGATAACTGTTTCTCGCATCTTATAGCATTGCAGATCTGGTAGAGTACGCTGTGAGAAATCAATCTAAATCAGGTGCAGTACTTCTAATGCTGGAGAGCAGTTCTGGTTTCGATATGAGAAAGAGGAAACTCTGTGCATGTCTGAGGGAAAAGAAATTTTTGTCATATTAGATGATATGTGGATGGAACTTCAACTGGATGAGGAATTGGGCATCTCGTGGGTAATGATAGAGGTAGCACTGTGCTAATCTTCACGCGCAGCTTTGATGTGATCAGAAGAATGGGGGCAGAGGAGTTGTCCATAGAAATGCAAAATGCCTTCAGCGATGAAGGCTGGCAATTGCCTGCAGAGGAAGCAAAGCAGGCAGTGCTCCCACAAAAGATATAGAGGAGGGCTGCACAAATTACGGGTGAGTGTAATGGTCTTCCCTTGGCTATAAATGTCAGAAAGGCAATATGAAGGGTAAGACACGTGTAAATGAGTGGGATGTTGTTTCCAATCAGATGAAAAATATGGATCCTGGTTTTCTAGGATACAGGCATTGGTCAAGGTCCGTTCGAGGCCAAAATGGAGTTACGATTGTTTGCCTGACTCCGTCTTCAAGAAATTGCTTTTATATTGTGTTACCGTTCCTGAAGACAAGATTGCTTGGAACTACTGGTGGAAATGTGGATAGGGGAGGGATTGGTCAATAGCAGAGGGACCAGCAATTTAATGGACACGGACTCAGCTATGTAGATGCTTAATAGAACGCTGCTTTGTTTCCAGAATGCTTATGGGATGATGATGGCGACGTACAGCGCACAGACCACGATGTTGTCTATGACCTGGCAGTCTATATTGGCGAGAAGAAGAGTAATGTTTTCGTGACAGCTAAAAACCTCAAAGAGTTTCCGCTCAGAAAGAGATTGGCAATTGCAAAAGAATAGCACCGTATACGATGCTATTTCTGTTTTGCCACGATTGCATGCTCCCAACCTCTCACTTTGATGTTGACTATAGCGAAAGTTAAGAGAAGTTCCAAATGGTTTTTAATCAATCTCACCTCTAGACTTCTGGATCTGTTCGGCACGAACATAACCGTTGCCAATGTCACTGTGGCATCTAGACAGCCCGAGTATCTCAATTCTGAGTGAGACTTTAATCAAGGATTTACCTAGAAGACATATGCAACTTTTCAGCTTCATTTTTTGCATTCAGACAAAATCTAAATCACCTGCAAGATGGGACAGCTTTTAGAAAAATCTCAGGACTTTAAGTATAACCTACTGTTGTAGTACAACAGGAATTCCCCTGCAAATCTGTCAACTTATACTAGAATATATTGGTGTTTGTGGACATCATATGTGTGGACATCAGAGACAGAGGCAAACAGTATAATGGAGGTGGAGGAGAGGGAGGAGAAGCTTGGTGTTTGAGGGATCTCACAAATTGCCCAAAATTTGATGCAGCTTGAGGTACAAGGGAAGCGTTATGTGAATTGAAGTAGAGGGAATATGCTCAGGAATTAAAGTAGGGATAATGGGGAGTTGGATGGAGAGCGAGGGACCTGACATTGGTATTCGATGTAGAAGACGATGATACGTGGTGTGAGAATCTCTCCTGCAAGACATGCGGAGCATGAAGAAGCTGCAGAGATTTTTGCTTCGAAATTACCATGGTAGAAGTCTACCCAATTGTATTTGCGAGTTTCTCACAATTGGAGTGGGGTTATATTTGCGGTAGATGTTTTCAACTGGGAATCTTCTCCTTTGGGAGAGGTTGCCAAATTTAAGGTCATTGTCATTGCATAATGCACTAAGTTGAAGAGTTGGAATCGGGACATGGAGAAGTGGCAGCAGCGGATTTCTGATGTTAGAAAGTTTGAAGCTGAGGGATTTACCGATGTTGGAGAGTCTAGCAAGCTATTCTATCAAATGTTGTGGAATGAACAACTATGCCTAAACTTAAGGTCTTGACCATAAGAGATTGCCAGTCATTGAAGGGACGGCTATGTGGGATAGATAAGTCAAAATTAGAAATATAGAAGTTCAAAAGGATTATGGAAAATAATATACGATTTTTTCTTGTTAAAATTGGATCATTTGATTGTATTTATTGAATAGTGTAACTGCTGTAAAAAAATTAATTATATTTCTCTTCTCTATTTATATCATATTGCAAAATTATATTATAAATTGAACATTTTTTATTGATATTAAAAAAACGTTGACTATTTAACAGGTAGATATTTTGATGATAGTTATATATAAATCAGCTTGTTTTTTTCTAAGAAAAAAATAAATATAATGAATTATAAAACTTTAATAATAATAAAAAAATTATCAAAAATTATAATTTCATTAAAAAAAAATGTAAAATAAATTATTAATAAATATATTATAAATTAAAAATAAAAAAAATTATATATATATATATATATATATATATATATATATATATATATATATATATATATATTTTTAATTATTATGCTTTCAAAGCCATCATAGGCACGTATGCTTTAAGAACACTATTTATCCTTCTCATTGGTGTTGGGAAAGCTTAAAATGACTGCAAAATTTTTTAAGCTTCCCAGGCCCTTTCTTTTTCTCTCGACACATGAGCATAACATATTACAACTAAAGGCGCTTGCCCTGTATGGTGCAAAGAGAGGCTAATAGGAGTATTGTTTGTGAATTATTAATTTGAAGTAATTGTAGTTTTCGACATGAAGGGAAAAAAGAAAATTGCATTTCAAATATCGTAAAATTAAACTCATGAAACAAAAGATGAAATTTTCCCATTAATACAAATATATGACATGTTAACATATTTTCTCGATTTAGAGGACCAATTTGATGGCCCAAAAGATGAAGAAATTTGTAGTGTAGACACTTTATCGTTTTTACGGCCGTCGTACGCATCTTATACTGAATCTTATATTCCTCCTATATATAATTATGAGCTGAAACATAAAGAGGCAGACAATTTATATGACGTAATCTGCCATTGCTCCTACCAACCTCTATTAACACCAATATTTATCTCATTTTCCCATTAATTAATCTGCCATTGCTCCTACCAACCTCTATTAACACCAATATTTATCTCATTTTCCCACACTAATCACTACTCACCGATAATCATATCAAAGACTTCCTACAATCAAGATTTGCAACTTGTAATGAACTTTGCTTTTCTATCCTAACCGGTGACATGCATTAAAGGTGTGCCTATCAAGATACCCTCGAGGTCCGCTGTAAATGCGTATTTAGTGTTAAACTTCCATCCATTTCGTTCGCTATATTTCTAATCTCTCTCTCTTTATCCAACATTGATTTTTGTTATCCACTAGTTTTACCTGCGACTTTTTCGTGATGGGTATTTCGTCAGGAGATGTTAGCTTCCTTCGCAATGCTTAGTATTTCTAATCTCTTTATCTAACATTGATTTTTGTTATCCACTGGTTTTACCTCGCGACTTTTCTCGTGCTGGGTATTTCGTTCGGGGGATGTCGCTCTTTCTCACCGGGAATTTCTCATCTCTTTCACCAAATTATCTTAAATATTATCCTTGAAATTCCCATGTATACAGATACAGAGATCTCGGGTTGTATCAAAGTAGTAGGTCTGGTGAAGGAAATGCGGATACGCAGCTGTACAATTAAAAGCGGATTTGAGGCTGATGTCTTTGTGTACCTGCATTCATGTGCGCGATATGTGGAAGATTAGAGATTGCAAAAGAATTATTCAATATGTCTCACCGAAATGAGGTCTCTTGGAATGCAATGATTCCCGTATTCCCAAAGTGGGCATGTGTTACCGAGGCCTTGAATAGCCCTTAATGAAATGAAATTAGTAGTATGAAGTTGGAATTTTCACCCTAGTAAGTGCTCTCCAAGCATGTGCACTTTCGTGGAGCTCTACAAATGGTAAGTCGTTTTAGTTTCAAGAAAATATTTCTATCCCATGCAATGATATTGATGTCTCGCTGCAGACTTTGCCTCAATAAATAGCACAAGGAGTTCAATATCCGAGTACTCTTCCTCAAGCATCAACTCGCAATATTACTGTTAGCAGACCATTAAATTATAGTTCATAATACATTTTTCCAACCTAGCCCCACAATTGCTTCTTCTGAAGAAGCCCATCAAGTGTTGAATGTCCTTTTATCTTCTTAATAGTAACTGCTACATGTCAAAAACATTACCGCTCTTGGCTTAGAAACCATTTATATTAAGGCAGTGGTGTTGATGATTAATATTTGTCCACCATCCGATACATCGAAGACTCCAAAGTTAAGCCTAATTATCCTAAATATCTGTAATCTTGCCTCTTTAAGGAAGCTCCTCCTATAAACAACATAAAAGTCCGCATCTTCTTATAAATCGTGATATCCTTTTGGTGCTTTGTTTATTAAATTGTCGACCAATCATTCTGCGAAGGAGATCTACACATATGAAATGTTATGCCATTTGCAAATAAAATTTGCCCAATTGATGCATTGATGTTATGCCTATCTTATACATCCCATAGGAAATCGTTTGGGCGTTTAGGAATAGTACCAAAATGGTGTGGGAGATTTTGTGGCCGTTATCATAAGGTCTACGTTTATTTGTCTAGGACAAGTAGCCTTTCCTCTTGTTTTCAAATTGTTCACTAAATAATTTAATATTATTGCCCTTTTTGAGATAAGAATTTTGTCACAATTTTCTTTTTGTTCTCTCCCAAGTCCCAACCCTACAAATGCCACCTCTCTCTTGCTATTGATACAAACATTGTTTGCTGTATTGCAAAATTCTCAGGCAATGGGATCCAAATGCTCTCTCGAGGATATGGATGACGATATTTCGCAGTTGCGCACAACCTTGCATCAAATACCCTTTTAGTTTCCAAGAATTTTGTTGATTGGATTTCGTTTTTGGAATAGTGTAAGGGTTATTTGTACAATAGAAGGGGTGCTTTGAGCATTTTTTTTTAATGTCGAGATTGAGTGGTAAAATGAGAAAATGTTAAAATGCAGAAAATAAGACCAAGGAGAAAATACCTTTAAAAAGGAAGAAGTCTCAAATCTAAAGAACTTCTCCCAACATATTATTTGAGTAAATATTAAACTCAAGAATGTGCTCCTTCACTACGTCGCTTCAAACTCTCAAAGATAAAGTGTAGCCCGTAAGACTTGGCATAAGTGCTATCCGGGATTATTTATGGAAGCCAAATCTCACATTTGCAAGGAAAGAATAAGCCTAAAGTCATTTCTTATGTTTTAAGGAATTAGGCCCATTTATGTTTTATGAAGGTTGATTTTTAAAAAAGTTTCCTTGTTGACCAAAACAACTAAGTGAACGATCATTTCTTGTCTTTTCTTAATGAATGTTTCCACTACGAAATGACCCCGTAAATAACTTAAGAAATGTCGCAATTTTGGGATGGTACAAACAAAAATGAAATCCGGTTTTGGGATAATGACCAAGAATTTATTATCCAAGTATTTAGAGCTTTTGGCACAAAATGGTTATCTAATAAAATAATAAATGTCGTGCAATTTTGGGATACCAAAGAAATAACATCCATTCTAGGGATAATGACCAAGAATTTTCATCCAAGCATTTAGGAGTTTTATATAAATTTACAATCTAATAAAAATAATAAATATGGGTTTTATCTTTGAAATTTGAGTCGCAATATTTTGTTAAAAAAAGCTCCCGGTCCAATATGCGTATCGCTTTCGCTTTTACTTTCCGGAAATTTTATATGTTAGCCTAGTTAGGATTTTCTCAGTGCTTTTCCTATGAAAATTTACCACAACTATGTAGAAATTTGAATAATAGCTGAATTATTCACCGAGATTATCTTGATTACACAATATTAAAGCTTCATGCATAATACATAACCTCTTCTACAATTGATCATCAATATGCGGAAATAGAATCACGTATGCACATTAAAACATAATCAAGCACACATATCAACACAAAGATGTAATGGGGAAAGCTTACGTACCGAAACCCCCCAACTATCTTTATATTATAATGATAGAGAACATGTAACAATACATAGCACAATACTCCTCACAAGTACTCGTACTATCTCCAAAAAGTTACACACAAAACTAGCCGAGATTTGAACAAGTCACGTTCAATTCTCCTCCACAAGTTCCGGCTCGCCTACCACGCAATCTGTTGATTAATGATGATCCAAGTTCAATCAATTAGCTTCAACTGCTAACTTACTGGGCACCTATCACTGTGTGCAAATCTCATGCAATGCTCAAGAGTCACAATCGATAGTAGACTCACCTTTCACCACCTCTAACACCGGTCTCCACCGAACCTATTCATGCATTGCAGTTAAAATGATGTATCTTTAGTTGATTTATGAGTTAATAATTAGTGAATTAATTAATAATTAATTTATACCACTCATCACTATGTATTTTAAGCTATTAGATTTAAATACACCAGTTCAACTAAGTTACCGCAACACAACTCCACCAACCGGCTCATCAACTCCACCAAACTCTCGCCATACATGAGTTCTAATCAAAGTCAATCGTTAAATAGCTCAACTAACCCTTAGGAAAGCTGTGTATTTCTTTGTTGCAAATTTATGCCACATCCAAGCATCAAACCGAAGTGCCCAAGAGGATAAGATAATGTTTATAGTCTAAATATTATTAAGGGTTAATAATACTGACTCAAGCCTATTTTTAGCCCGTACTAAAAATAGAACCGCCCAATGTCTAAAAAAATAGAGGTCCATATATTTTTACCAAATCGACCAATCATCCAAATAGCATCCTCGCAACTCATAGACTATATCCAGTGTATCAAAAATAGACATAGTCTAAAAATACATTTTGCGCCAAAATAGTCATAAGCCCACTTAGTGGCGACTTTTTTCACTAAGCTCCATCATCTTGTTGCATTTTCAACAAACTATTCTCAAAATATCATGATAGGAAGGATGACCCCCCCGTTATCTCCATCAATGACCAGGGACCGATTTAAATTTAAGAAAAATATGCTTTCGCTCAAGTTACCTCTCGTACAACAGATTTCAGGCTCAAAGATATTCAAGTCCTGCATCGAAATGCAACCCTAGAGAATCCTAGTTTCATGTCATATCACATCCTCAATCAGACAAAATTTATGCTATGTTGGAGACTCCTATGTACCGTATTGGAGCAAGTGTGATATATAAATTTGCGTATTTCGCATTTTGTGCTACATGATGTAGAGGAGGACGTTGAAAAGAAAAGAAACACAACAGCATTGAGAAGCTGGAAATTGCTTTTCGCTACTTAACACAAGACCTCGGCACCCCTATCTCGGGATCACTAAGAATCTCCGTGTGTGTGGTGACCGCGCGTTGCGACAAAGTTCATCTCCAGGTTTGTCAATCATGAGATTATTATGAGGGGATGTAACTCTAAGTCGCATCATTTCAAGAACAGAATATGTTTCAGGACAATGTAATACTTAGTTTAAAAAAAAGCACACGCATAAATTTTCATAGATACAGTTTTGGTGGCACATTCCCCTGGATTGGCGTCTAGTAATGGCTGCTGATTGCATCACAAAAAACTTCTTTGTCCGTGGTGTCTAATGTGAGTACCAAAGTTCATCTTTGAGATTGCTGAAGCAGAGATTATTGTGATGATGTAAATCATCTCCATCATTTCAAGAATGGATTATGTTCTCGTGAGGAGCATCGTCATTACAATAGAAAAGGTATAGCAAAAATATTCATAGATGCAATTATTTTGCCCACGGTTTCGTAATGACAAACTTAGTAATGGCTAGTAACTAATTCACAAAGAATCTCAATCTCGTGTGGTTATCGTTGGTCAGCTACATGTAGTTCATCTCTAATATTGTCATTGCAAGACTGTTGGGAGTGATGCAAAGGTACAAGCTTAAGTATTTATAGTAACAATTTTTTTGCACACTTGCTTGTGAAATTAACCGTGATACGTATGTTTGGTTTGATCCCGTTATTATCTGCATTGTCAAAGAAGGTATATACCTTGTCTTCGGCTTCGATGAACCAATCGTATAATGTGATTAGCAAGATTTCACAATTGGCAGCCTTCCATTTCCATCAAATAATAACTCCGTAGAGTGCTTCCCCATGTCGTAATCTCTCGTCTAAAATATGGTACATGGAAAATTGAAAAGAGACAAAAGAATCAACTCTTATGTGGGAGCACCTTACTCTAGGTGCCCGACATTATTTACACTCGTGATTCCATATTCTTCCTTCCAAAGGAATGACCACCGCGGTAAACATCGTCATGATATTTGCGTAATCTCCTTGAGGTATATCTAAAAGCTCATGGAAATCCATCCTTGCATCCATAAAAGTAGCTGAATACTCGTAAAATCAAGTACACCATATAGCACTACTATTGAAATAACTTTATTTCAAGCTATTTCCAAGCATTTAAGTCTCCTTACCAGCTTTTCGTCGCACGAAAGAGGACCTCTTCAACAAGTTGTTGCCAGGATCTCCATCCGTATAAGATGACATAAACCATCCTACATGGTTAATCACTTCTTCATTGGTAAAATATTGATAAAGACCATCCGATGAGAGTATCAAATAATGGTCTTCAAGACCCGCTCTATGGTGACGAGTGTGGGTGGCAGTGATGTATGGCGACACAACAAAATCAATTCTAAAGACCCGAGAAGAGCATCATTCCATTTCTACCGCAATCACAAGAAGATAAGCATCCATCGACTCCAAAGCATGATGTGATCAATCTACTTCACTCCACAAATTTTAAACCTCATCTCATGGACACTAAATGTAGACCTATTGTTTAACATTTACAATCAATTGTCAAACTCACAAAGTTGGGGCCTAAGAGATAATAACTACTAATGTTCACATCCTTTGTAATAGCCTAACTCTATAAGGCACCATATGTCACAACTTGCATGAAATTAAATTTGTTCTAATCATCTAAAACGTGATTTTCCCGTTATCGTTGTGGTATTGAAAGTTTTGTTGTAACTATGAATGAGGAAAGCATCAAGTTTGTGTCACTGCAATTGGAATCGTTTTAGCATAACAACTTTTATATGGAGTGGTTTTAGCATAATTAGCATAATTATTTGTCTTTGACTTTTTGTGCATATAACTTCAACATTTTGAAACAATGAACACCTGAAATAACGCCTGTCTCCGCTACATTCTTATATTTAACTTTAGAGTTAGATAATGGTGGGGATACAGTGAGGTCCCGAACATCTAAACAAATACATAAGTGCATCAACATTCTCACTACAATATCAAAATACAATAATAGCCTTAAATGTGACAACCCTTTTCTCAGCCTACTTTCTAACTGCCAAACCTTTTCCATGTATAAAGCAGTGAAAAAGGGATGCATATTTATATGGTTGAGATCTATTCAATAATTAATGCTATTTGTGTATGTGAGACATGCATGGGAAAACAAGTTACACAACATTTTATGTGTAACTCATACAAATGAGCTACCTAATCGCATATCACACCACTACCAAACAGTCTTTCAATATTACTTGTTATCCTTTGTGATGCCTTCTCTTTCCCATGTCCGAAGCAGTAGCAATCAACGATTGTGCGCATTTTAGAGTTCCACCGAAATATGACAAAGAATCACCATAAATAAGCAGAATTATACTCCCTTTGCAAGCAAAATGAATCTCCAACTATAATGCATACACATGATCTTGTCTCATGTGATAGACTATTCAAAAATAGAAATTAAACACAACAGAGTGAACAAAAGCTCATATGGAATGCCCACCAAAAAATTTGTCAAGTGACACCGTAGTCACTTCCCTTTCCACTCATTTTGACCACGCAATTAGTATTCCTTGTGAAATTGTAGCACTCTTAATGCAATTGTCATGTTTAATTTAATAAACAAAAACAAATGATACGTCGTAGGAAAACCTTCAAAAGGCATGAACTTACTGAACTACTATATCAAAATACTCACTTTCGCTTCACTCCGATCCATCTTCCGAATAGCAATTGTTGGATTATTTGTGATACCTCGCAAAGCATGTACCAATACATGCATACTCATTTAAATTGATTCTGCTTTATGAGTATCGCTAACTAAAGTGTTACCTATATCCAATGGTATCAAAGAGCTATTTTGGTGTCACAAAGGTAGCATGAACATACCTTCGTGAGCCACATTCAGTGGGTGGATCTTCAATATCTAATGGGCCCTCGTCTCATTTCCGCCATTATGAAAGCAACCATCGTGAACTTTGTCCTTTGTATATCATTCATTTATGCAAAGATGCACAAAACAAATCAATATCCAGATGACAAGGCATGAAGTTATAATGAATGACGCTACAATTCAACCGAGATGGTCATCCAGACGACAAGAGACCTGAATGCAAAAACATATTAGAATGAACACAGTGGCTCATAATCCCAGCTCAAAGAGTGTTTTATTACATGAGAATGATTCATGAACTTTGATTTTGGGATAAAAGAAAATTGGATTTGCAAGTTAGCCTCATGTTCAGAGCCTAACGACAAGGCATTGAAATTCCATGCCTGAATTATGGGCACAAGAGTTCAAGGCCAACGAGGCAGTGTCACTGTGACACATGGATTTATATTTTTAAAACACATGCAACATCTAATCATGAGTCTGGGGCTGATAGTCTATGTACACTGTGACAAATGGGCTAGTCTAGTAAAATGACCATCGATCACCCTCGATGCTAGATTTGCACAAATACAAGTAATCGAGAACAAAACACTCCACTATAGAGCATATCTATTTCCGCAGCACTCAATCTCCATAAAGCTATTTATTTCCAAGAAAGAAGATCTAAGTTAACGTAACATCGCTTGGAGTGTCTCCACGTGGCTTGGAGATCACCGTAGAGCTATCTATTTCAAATAAACAAGATCTACCAATCCATCGCTGGAGTGTTCCCCATGGTCATGGATATCACCAGAGGTTATTTATTCTTCCGAGATACAAGATTCAAAATCTAATCATCAAAGATTGGAGGGGACACAAATTTGGGGATTTGAGATTCCAATGGCATCATCATAAAAGAAAGTAAGACTTGAAATCCCAGTAAACCATGAATTTACTTCAGCAAAAATATAATATTTACAATGCGCATCATATCTCAACATAAGCGTCACTTGCCAAAACTTACAACCTAATTATTAAACACATCAAATACACCTAAAGGAAGCCTAGATCGTCTTATACCGCGATTGTGCTAATGCAAGGTGGCCAAAACTATACGTCACCGAATCCCACAAATGTCAACACCGTTGTACTAGAAAATCAAGCATTTATTTCAAGGTCAGCTTTGCTAAACTCTGAAAAACAACACGCCATATTATCAAAGAGAACACACGCAAGGAACTCTATATTTATAAATCCAGGTGTGATAAAGGACCCCATTCTTTGGAAGAAATGCAGCCCACAGACAAGAGAATCGTATGATGAGACCGTTAGAATGGCATAGTTGTCTCTGTTGGGTATTGATTATTTAACAAACCCCACTGGGTTTCAACATGACAATGCATTGATAAATGAAGGATTCTACATTGGATCCGAAGTAGCGGGGCTCGTAGGTTTAAGTAGAGAATCATTCTATTTCTACCGCAATCACAAGAAGATAAGCATCCATTAGACCCGCAGCATGATGTGATCAATCTACTTCATCAAGCAAATTTACACCGAACGGATGAATGTCTTAAATGCAATTATGAAATCAAAAGTCACATAATTTTTACTTGTAATATTTGAAATTATGAACAAAAATAAGAAGTTTATACAAATTATGTGTGTTTCTATGAAGGTCTTTAAAAATTTAATGGGATGAGACAGTAGCGCACCTAATCTCCTGTGTAGCTGATAGATCGAAACCAAAGTTTAACCGTGATTTGTCTAACACCGAGTATTGGGTAAATTCTCGAATGGATAATCTCTTAACCTGTTGAGGTAGTTCAGACCAAATGCACGTGTGACCTTCTGCCCCTTTTGGATACTCATTATTCACGATAGGTGTAAGACATCATCTATATGCTCCTCGCCTTGATCCTCTAACCTCCCGAAGAAACACCACCGAAACAAATCAATCCTAATATGCATATAGTTTGACACTAAGATGCTTGCACGCGTCAATTCGACAAGGTAAATACTTGAAATGATGAAACAAAGTAGAAAACAACACCAGTACCGTGGTCCAAGGATAGCCGTACAGCACCTAAGGTTGGCTTTTTCCGGCGTATCCATATCATTCGAGCAATCATCGAAGGCTCTGGCCCGTGGTGAGGTTTTCACTCATTCGTTCCAAGTCTCGTTAGGCCTAGACCCTCCATCGCTCGAGATATAGAAACGATTTCACCCGTATCGTGCTTTAGTTTCGCCAAGATTGCCCGATTATCCTCAACTTTCATCACATACACATCTTCCCTTCATCAACATTACAAGCACACAAGATCCATCTGAGCTAACTCTAGATTTTCCGACGCCTTATCGCCCATTTCCTGCAGTTTCATTTTACGACGCGCGGTGAGGGGAACAAGAAAACGTTCCGGGGAAGGCAAAGAGGCAAACGTAGACAAAGTGGGCTGCTGAGCATGAACTGCATACGCCGGTGGAGCTAATAACGGGAATGGAACGAGTTAGTTAGAACTAGTTTTAAAATGAGTAACAAGTGTCATTTTTAACGAGCAATGTAGCACTCGTTAAGAATGAATATGTTAGATGAAAAATTGATTCTTTCAAAAGAGAAGGCTAATGCCTAAATAGTGTATAAGATTCCTTTTATGTTATAAATGGGATGTAATATCTTCACATAAATGATGTAATATATGTACAAGATTCTCTCTTTGTCATAAATTGGATGAAAGGCATTACTAACTTTTTAGTTCTTTCAAGCTATTTCGCAATTAGTTTTATTTGTCACTTCATTTTATTTCATCATATTTACATGTCTCAAAATCACATGGGAGATGAAGCTTTTCCAATGTGGGCTTGGACTTAGATGTAAATAGCTAAACTCCATGAAAAAAGAGAGCCACCATATTCAACATTTTTACCTCAATAGTTCGTAAATAATACAAAGGTGCTCTATAATAGCATATTTTTGTATACAGATAGACATATCTAGATTAAGATATACTACTTTTTTAGGAATTTTTAAAGACAAAATGTTTTTTAGAAAACATTTTTTTACAGGCATCACTCAAAGAACTCACATAGTCCAAACTTATGGGCAAATATACTTTTGGATATGTAATTTCATTATCCTTTAATAAAATTAAAGATTTTTTTTCTTTCATATATATATATATATGATTACTAATAATTAAATACATTATTAGTAACTATAATTTATATTATTGAACAAAAATATATATAATTAAATTCTTATTTTAATTATTAATAAAATTAGTTTTTTTTTTGTCAAAAGAGTTTTGGATGAATGGTGAAAGAATATACTCTTAAAATTTTCTTTGTCATTATTTCAAATCGTTTAGTTATTTTTTGGTATTAATTTACTAAAAAAAGGAGGAATTATTTTTGGTGTTGCTCTAATTAATAAATGAAATGGTTTTTCAAGCATAAATAAAGCTTACACAATTTTTGCCAGCATTGTGTGTTTTTTTCTAGTTTAAAAAAAATACTTTGAATACATAAATGAATTCAAGGCCCTTAAAAACCCAACTCGACGTACCAAAATTTTGTATGCATTAAATAACTTAAACTCAAAAATTTCTAAAATCTATACCAAATTAAATGCAACCTTTGACACATTAAAATGTTGTAGATTAAATAACTTAAACTCAAAATTTCTAAAAATCTATACAAAATTTTGTTTAAAATTAAAAAACATCCTAGGAAAAAGACAACTTCTCCTATTAGTTAGAACATGCTTATTTTTTAAAATAAATAAATAATTATATTTTCTTTTAATTACCAATTTTCTTTTTAATAATTATATTATAAAATTTATTAATTATGACTATTTTTTTGTAATAATAAAATATTAAATTATGATTAATTATTTTTAATAATTGGGTTGTTAAATTATAACATTCATTATTAAATTTGAAAATTAGCTATAATAGTTAAATAATTAAAAATGTTAAAATTTCAGTTAATTATTTATAACTTAATTTTTATTTCATATTTTAATAAAATTTAAAAATATTAAACATTAATAGCTATATTGTTGTTTTGTTTGCTTGTTTTTAAAGAAAATCTCTCAACTTTCTATTAATAAAAATGTTATATAAGCATATGCACAAGTGCATTCTTGTAATGTCCCTAAAGATACCTGGTATGTGCTAAAAAGCACTTATGGTCGTCAAGCTACCAAAAATAAAAGATCCACAAATTGTTCTCTTTTTGCCTTTTTTCTTTTGAACTATGTGTCATATCCCAGGAGATGGAGTAGCCATAATGTTCGTGTCCTCCTAATATTGTTGGCACTTCCTTTGTCAATCAAATTTCAAAACGTGTTCTCTTTATTCCACTTGAACCTTTGGCTATTTCTTTCCTCATGCTCACCGCTAAGTCATTGCCCTTCCGTATGTGTGGTCGGGTTCTTCCACTTCTCTTTCCTCCCTCGTTTGGGAATCTTGTTGATTTCGTGCCTCCGGTTGTTGTTTGATCTCGGCCTTATTTCTTATTCTTCATCATCGAAGAGTGTGGATCTAGAAATTTGATCCTTTGACTTTTGTGGTCTTTTCTTTGTTCTTTATTCGCTGTACATGTAGTCCGTAATTTCCCTATCTCAATGCGTATCCAAACCCGAAAGTAGTATTTTCGAAATGTAACCATCTACTTCTCACTTAAATTTTTAAGAGTCAAATGAACATAGTCTCGAAGGCCTTTTCTTAAGTCTATTCAAAACATATGTGTAGAAAGTGTGATGATACCTTCATCCATTCTTTCTAATTCATCTAGAATCCCCTAGGGAATTTGCACTCTTCAAGATTCTGGTGGCGCTAGAAAGGAAGAGGTGGAGTATTGCGCAACCTTAACCATACCAACATTTTCGTAACCACCATTATATTGGCATTGTTTCCGAGAATGGTGGAGTTACAAAGAGGCTCTCCCTTTCCCAAAACCATGGTCCTTCATCAATGAAAAAATCCAAATCTTTTTGATCGTCAAATCAACCACAAAAAACCTTGCACACAAGTAAATATCACAATTTTTTTCCATTCGAGGTGATCCATTTATGGAGATCTTTAAATTTGGGTTAGAAACCATTAAATTTGCATATGGTGCTTTTTCATACATTTATAAAAGATCACTCACCTCCGGAAAATTTATTGATAGATCCGAAGCTTTATCCATTCTCTCAATGAGATAAGGACCGGAATTGGTAGGTTTGGGGATTTTTTTTCCCAATGTGAAACTTTCCTCTCAATGCATCCTAAATGAAACTCAACCCCTTGAAAGGAAAGAATATTCTAAAATAGGGATGTGTTAATGGGGTCCCCGTCAAGTTTTTGCATAATTTTGGTTATATTTGTCACTACGTGTTGTATTTAAGTCAAGGGGCTCACGTAGGTCAAAGCTCTTTATAATTGTAATGGGTAAAAAGGGAAGCCATGAGTCTCGTACCATGGTTTGAGACCATGTATGTGCACATCCGAGTCATATAACATGTAAGAGTTGAGTCCGGGAAGAAGGATATACAATTCGATGTTTATGTTTTATGTTTTGATCTAAGTTTTGGGCTAGTTTGTGTTCGATCTCAGAGAAAAGCTCCCTAATGGCTTTGTGCGCGAAGACCTAGTAATCGAGATGTCTAAGGACCGTCCTATTGTATGCTATGCTTTAAAGGATTGTACTAAATTGAAGATATATTAATAAAGAAGAAGCTTTGGCTAACTTTGTTCCATCGTGATTTCCGTGTTTATGCACATGACTATGTTAATTATCCGTTGAGTACCGAAAGTTATAGATTTTTTTTCTCGTTTTGAATGTGCAATTACCCGAGTTACATATGTGAAAGATCTTAGTGTGGTTTGTGCAAGGATTGATTTTGTGTTGGCAGAGTTTTACAGAAGAACTATCTACGTATCAGCAAGTATTATTTTCACTCGATAAGCCAGACCGGGCCAAAGCATAATTTGTTTACGCATACCGTTAAGGGTTTTTATCTATATTTAGGTTTGGGTTTATGTGAAGTCTCGCATGCACTAACAAGCAAGCAGATCCGATAAGTAAGATTAAATTCCACATCAACTCTCCCTTGGGGTGCGAAACTCGGTTCCCCGCACCCCCCCCATACCGCTTTGGTGAGACTTTGCTTTGCTCGGCAAATTGCCCTCGAAAGGTCCAATAGTTGGAGGGTTAAGTTGGTTGTGAAAAACACTGAACTCGCCGGGGAACCCTCAAGCTAAAAATGGTTCTGTCGGACCGGGATATGTTTGAGGAGATTTGATGTCATGGCATTCCGACGAAGAATGAACCGCAAGATTGGTTAGACAAGAAGGTGCGTGAATTTGCAATCAAGAAAACCTGGAACCCTAAGTTGTCTAATGTGAGGATTGGGAGCTAAAGTATATCTATAAAGAGATCCAAGATTTTTTTTGCTTCCTTGCGTAACGAGGGTTATCGAGGGTTAGTCTCGCTTGCCGAGTTTCGTACTTGTGCAAAGGACGACACGATCACCGATGGATTCTGTGCTGGTTCAACAATGGAAAATTCAGTAATAAAATTAGTCTTGACAATAGATTATTGGATTGACAACGTTTGAGTGCGTTTGTGATAGATTTTGTTATCGATATTTTTGTATCGTATTATGAGCCGAAAGGAGATTTTTCAAAGGCCCTAGAGGTAAGTTTTCGCGCTTATTAAAATTGTGGATTAAAATTATTTTATGTGAAAAGGTACTCTATGCAACCACATTGAGTGAATGTGCCGAAGAGACCCGTCTACCCACACGCAGGTCCCGGTAGTACTATACGCAACGAGAAAACTTACAAAGTAGACCTAGAAGGATATTTTATCTATGCTCTCTCAAAGGTAACTGAAAGCGACGAGGAATTTGGAAACAAGTAGCTTCGTGAATTCCCAGGCACGTTGTACAATAGAACTCGATCATAACAAAGCCCATCAACTCCACTGTAAAACTCATCTCACAACAGCTAAGTCATCCACCCACTTCCACCTCCACCTCCACCACCAGTATTCATATGGATACTAACATAAAGATGTAGAATTTCAAGGGTGTTGGGAATGAAGATATTGACCAATTCTAGTTTGTCAGAGATGTTGTGCGGAAAACGGACGGGCTCAATAATGATAATGTTAAGAAAGCTCATCTTGCTACTACATTTCAAGAAGACACATTTTATTGGCACATGAGGTATAAGGGAACAAACCCTAATGCAACGATTGATGAGCTTAAAACCGCATTAAAGGAGAAGTTCAAAATCCAAATCATATTCTCAATACATTAAATTGAAGGATATCCCCCAAGAAGTAAATAATCCAGAGGGTAAAGGTCACCTGCTTATGTGCACCATCGTGATGGAGGATTTACTATCGATGACACACAAAACAAAGAATGTTTCATCGTTATGTTGTTGTCGTATTTGCACCAATCCCAAACCAACGAGGATCGCGACATAGGCCGAAGTTGTGGAGATCACCATGAAGTTAGAAGCCTCTGCTGGTACCGCCCATGAGGTTGGGGCTCAACAAATCCAAAGCGAGTTAGCTGCATTACACTTAGAGATACAAACTTCCGTATAAAGAGAAGAAAAGGATGTGTGCTATGATTATGGTGCACACGCCGTAAACCGAAGGGCATCAATGACCGCTTTCCGTATATAATAACTACGTGGAAGTTGGAGGACCATGTCCGATTAAGAATGCGGCGTGTGACCTAGTGAAGCCCCAAACTATGGTGTGCGATTTTTCAAGCAAATGGATAGCACACGAAAATTTTTTTCCCCCTAGGATTGGTAAATATAGTTCGAAGCTCCGTACAACCTTATCGTACATTTTTTCGATTCGTGGGACATGACGAGAAGAACTATCACAAATTTAACCTAATGATTGAGTAGACTACTTTTTATGATTACAGCGAAGGTAAAGGACCAGATTCACTCGCATCACCGTTTGGGTGTGGTGGATTGTGAAGAGGACGAGGAAGAGGACGAGGAAGAGAGGAGGTTGGTCGAGGGGAAGGGGACAACTCATTTGTTATAACCGTGGAGAATTTGGCCATTATGCTAGGCGACTTTCAAAACCCAAAACACACAATATTATTTCGTTATCAGACATTTTTGATCATGTTATTGAATATTGCCCCGTATTGTTTACAAAATTCGTGAAAAGAACCGAGACACCCATTTAGAATGTTCAAATAACAGAGAGTTAGAACGGCACCAAAGAACCTAACATGAATATTGTGACCAAAATGGTGTAGCAACTTGAGAAGATAAAGCAGAGGGTAAGAGGCATGTCACCGATACTGTTCAAAGTCGGAGAAAAGGGTGTTTAACTTACAAAGGGATAAGGAAACTCACGAAGCAAAGAAGGACTTCGCGTATCCTAGCACATCAACCTCAGTACCAAGAAAGCCTCGCTATGGATACCGTTGAAGGGGTCGAGCTCGAAAGATGAAACCTTTTTTAGGCTCGTATCAAGTCGACAAGAAAGAGGACAGCTTGAGAATCTTCAATTTTGATTAATAGCTGTTACCGAGAAAGAGCAACCTCGCAGGGAGAAAAAGGTTGTCAAAAAAATTTACAAGAATAAGAGAATTAGAACTCGTTTAGAGATGCACCGATTTCTCGTATAGGTGAGTTTGAAAATGGACCGGGTCATTTTGGATCTCGGGGTCTCGATGTAAATGTCCTAACAAAGTAGACTTGCAGAAAATGTGATAACCTAAGCTAAAATGGTTTGCAATTCAACTTCGCATGGAAAATCAATAGAAAATTATCCCAATGGGTAGACTTTCCGGGGTGATAGTGGATATCAAAGGAGTTAAGGCACTAGTTTAATTTGAATTGTCTAAATTCTGTTGATGATTCAGACCATACCCCCGCATTGTTGGGCTCCGGATTGGGCTATTAACATGGATGCTATCATCAACCTCAAATGCGTACATGGTGTTTGAAAACAATAGAACCAGGGTTGGGGTCCCTCTAGACCTGCTGATAAGTGAGAGTAGATACACAGTAACCGGCGTGCACGTAGAAGAGGATGTTGATAATATCTACAAGCTAATTGTGATGAATGAAGATTGATCATTCCTATAGCGGATGGTCGGGGCCTTAGGTGGGATAGGGATAATGGTGCCACTAGACTCATATGAGGAGTTGGAGAATTGCGAACCGTTGCATGAAGTCTCTACATTGCATTGCAACTAAGTAACCCGATCTTGCGATATGTATAATCAAGAGGTTCAGAATTACCTACTACGATGGTGTGGGTAGTGCCAGCTTTTTTTTAGAAGAACTTGAAAAGATTGTTCCAAATGCGTCATCAGCTCCATGCTTGACTTAGTTTTGCGCTCAAACCCAGTCAGAAACACACAAAGATAAATTTTTCTAATTGGGAAGAATTTACCCACATGATGTAATTGAGATTCGCACAACCCAATACTCCTGGGTTGGAAGGAACCCATGTAGATTGGAAGAAGCTCCACGCATTCATTTAGTCAAAGTGGACTATAGCTTGGGGAGAAGAGCCACATGCAGATGGGTGCATACATTCATTCATACTTAAGTAGGATACCCATGAACTCGGTATTTGAGCAAGTTGAGCGTAACATGGCAAATATTTACCGGGTTGCGCTTAAGGGAAATATGTGTTTTAACTTTATGTTTCGAGGGCGTGATTCCCATGCATCAATACTTCCTTACACACGATTCAAGATTTGGAATTTTCGACATGCCAAAAGAAATGAGAAGAACATTTTAATAGCATGGGAGTGCATAGATGAAAGAGATAGTTGAATGTGAGAATGTGACAATTGAAAATAATGAGGAGGACCCAAGAAACATCAATATCCATGAGTTTGAGGGTTACCGCGAAGTTGCGGGGCCTATGGTTGACTTACCGTATGTGACCGTATCTATGAAGATTAGGCATCCAATATTGAATAGAAGAACAACCTAATATTTACAAAATAGGGGATTATTAGGATGAAGATACGGGCTAAGGTTTTGAGCTACTTGTTGAATATAAGGACTTTTTTTGCCACAAATTTTTCTGCAGTTAAAAGGGATTTTCAGATCTTGGTGTGATGAATATTACTATGAAACCAAGGCGACCGCTGCCAGCCGCCCTTATAGTTTGAATCCTAAATATGTTTAAAGTCAAGGAATAGCTAGAAAAAATGGTTTGTCGCAAGGATCATTGAACTAAAGGAAGAATCCGTATTGGGTAAGCTCCATGGTGGTACAAGAAAATAAGACCAAAGGAGAAACTGAGCCTTGGTTCACAAGTTGAATGATGCCTCGGTGAATGACCCTTTTCTAACTCCATTATCTGATGGAGTCTTGGAGAATGTGGGTAAGCAGGAGGTCACTCTTTCATTTGGGATGGATTTTTTGGTTATACCAGATAAGAATCATGCCCGAAGAAAACTAAGACAACCTTTACACAAAAATGATCGTCCTTAACAGCACCGTAATTCCATCTTGGCTTGAAGAATGCACTAGCTATATTCTCGTGCATGCTGGTAGATGCTTTAAGGAGTACATACAAGTTCTTAGAAGTATATTTTGGATGACCTGAGTTTATTTGGCTTATGAAGCATGTTTCAAGTTTGCGCTTGATGGCCGGATACTTTTTCGTACATCAAATCTCGTTGAATTTGAAGATTTTTTTTGTGTGTTCCTTTCGTGATTTCGCTGGTCATATTGTTTGTCAACAAAGGGGCTGATGTTCAATCCAAACAAGATTTATTATTGCTTTAATTGGGAGGCTCCAACGAATGTGGTTGGGCTTGTGCTCAATTCGGGCATACCGGCTATTACAGAAATTTATTCAAGGCTATGCATCGATAATCGCACTAATGGAGAAGTTATCAAGTAGGACACCTCTTTGTTGGGACTATACTTTAGAAGATTTTTGAGATGCTTAAGGATAAATGGTGATCGCACCTATATTGGTATTCCAGATCGGATAAAAATAATTCCATGCACGTTGATGTGTCGTGTATCGCATTAGAGCCGTCTTCGTGCGTGCCTGTGGATTTGGAGATATCGTATCACCCAATTGCATTTGTGAGAAAAAATTATCAAGTTCGAACGCAATTAACAACAGAGAGAGAAGGGTTAGGCTATGGTCTATGGACCGTGGAAGTTTCGTCATTATTTGTTGGGAGGTCATTTTAAGTTGTTCACCGATCACTCGCTTGAAGTACCCGGGTCAACAAGACTATGTTGGAGGGGAATATTTGTAGATGGCTTATATTAGTCAAGAGTATGATTTTGAGGTGATTTCAAGCCATGAATATCGAATGAAGGTCCAGTATCATTTGTCGTGCTTGAAATGGAGATGTTTCAATCATTTGGAGGAAGGATTACCATACACGCAATTGTTTGCCATTAAAGTAGTTGATGACCACTTTGCGTATATCATCCACTCTCTCGACCACCGGAAGTGCACCCATGGAGTATATAGTTAAGAAAAAGAAAGATTTGGTCTTGTGCGTATCCGACTTTACCTCGATTGTTGTCTAGTTATATATGATGGGAGTTGATGAGGCATTGAGGTGATATGTACAAAGTTCTAAAGGTAGAGCATATTAGTAGAAGCACATGTGGGTTGCACTATAATACACAGTAAACCAATTGCACAAAATATTTTGAGGGTTGGCTTGTGGTGGCTCATGATGCACAATGATGCAAAAATGATACTGTCACAGTTTTGTGATGTGTGTCATAGAACTAGAAAACTCTCGCGCATCGATAAAATGCCATCAAAAACCACAAGTGACTTTGCAAAATTTCGATAAATGGGCCATCGATTTTGTAGTGGGACCGACCAACCCCTCCCGAGAAGAAGACTTGTGCACGCTATATCATCACCGCGATGAATTATTGGACCGTATGGGCAAGCGTCAATCCCATGAAGGATTCTAGTGCATAAATGGTTTCTCGCCCATTTTTGAGAACATCTTGACAAGGTTTGGGTGTCCTATGCTCTGTGAAGGAGTGATACCTATGTGACACATTTTGTGAATGAGACCATTCAAACCTTGAAATGGAGTTTAAGATGCACCGTCGTGAAGAGCACACCGTATCATCCACGTGAAAATGGTATGAGAGAAGATTTATCAATATTTCGAGACCGATCTCATAAATATCTACAATGTTAATCGCAAATAATTGGGATGCACGCATACCGCGTCTCCGTAGTACTACATGACTACATGCAAGAAGTTGACAGATAGACCTTCCCAAGTTGGTGCATGGGAAAGAGGTTGTTATGCCAATGGAGTATATCGTAGTGCCAACCACCGTAGCACCCACCCACAACTAAAGCTTGGTAGCCGCACCGAAAGCATCAAGATCGAAGTCGCAACAACAACGTGCTACATCTCGAGCAAAATATCACCGATTTGGTGCACGAAATTGGTAACCCCAGGACGCTCTTCGGAAACACGCACAACACGCCTAAAGTAGTGTATGAATCATCCGGGTAGCATCACCATCATTAGGATACTCAAGAAAATTAAGCTGCAGAAGCCATGAGCATTTGGACCTCCGTCCAATATAACCTCGTTGTACAACAGCTCGAAGACAAAGATATGGGCCAAGGAACAACAATTTAACGAGATCCGGCTACATCGACTCGGTGCCACCAAAGATTGGCCCGTTTGCAGGAAGAAATTGACACATTCCACCAACAGAGAAATTTCTCAAAAACAAAATAATGCATCCTTGGGTTGAGGAGGCTTCGCAACGTTCCTGCAACATTGATGGTGCCTCAGAGGTTTGTTAAACCGAGAGAAGTATCACCTTCACAAACAAGGAACCAACAACAGAGAAATTGGTCGACGAAGCGTAGAACGCCGCAACGTAGAGTACATACTTCCTTCGCCATTCTAAGCTTCAATCTGCATTGAAATACAAGAAGCAAGATCATCACTCAAAGTGACTCGTAAAGATGAGTCACTAGATTGGGGTTTCGGTGCCTATTGGGACAAGGTCCCCCGTCGTGTTTTTTGGGTATAATTTTGGTTAGATTTTTTTCAAATACGCTCGCGTGCAGAGGTCAAGGGGTCAGGTGGTTCAAAGCTCCTTTATAATTTTAATGGGTAAAAGGAAGCCATGAGTCTCAAATCATGGTTTGAGACTATGGTATCCGTACGTCCAAGTCATATAAATATGTAAGAGTTGATTCGAGTAAGGATATACAATCTGGATGTTTATGTTTTATGTTTTGATTCAAGTTTCGGCTCGTTTGTGTTCTATTCGGTAAAAAGGTTCCCGTTACCGTCCGTATGAGAACTAGTCATGAGTTGTGTGAAAATACCCCGTTATTGTGTGTGCAAGCGAAAAGGATTGTAATTAATTTATTATCTATTAATAAAGAAGAAGTTTTAGTAACTTTCTTCCATTGTGATTTTTGTGTTTATGCATGAATATCTTAATTATTTGTTGAGTACTACAAGTTATAGATCTATTTATGTTTGAATGCTCAATTATTTGAGTTAAGTATACGAAAGATGTCTATGTTCGCGCAAGGATTGCATTTGTGTTAAGAGTTTTATAGAAGAACTATCTATGTGACTGTGAAAATATTATTTCCACTCGATAAGCTGATACTCTCAAAGTACAATAATATGTTTACGCATACATGTTAAGGGTTTTCATTCACATTTAGGTATGCTTTGAAATCTTCCTTAAGCTAATAAGCAATATATTTGATAAGTGAGGTTAAATTCCACATCATACACTTTCAAAAGTGAACCCTGTTTAACACCCCATACTACTTCGGTGAGACTTTATTCGCATACATATCACCGCCGAAAGGGCTTTGCTAGTAGTTGGAGGGTTTTTTTGCTGCGCATAACACTCGAACCTCGGGTCGATCCCTCAAGACAACATAATTTTCTACCGCTAGGCTCCACCTTTCAACCTTAAGTTTAGGATAACAATCGAATTCCTTGAAACGCAATCTTCCAACCGGTGATGTCATCTCGCCAACAATTTTCCTTCAAGAATCAGACTTGTGTTGATTTTTGTATAACTAATGTGTTTTCTCCACACACGTTTCCGTATATTTTGCCAGACCGTTCCCTAGCACCTACAGGATAGATCGAATATGGGGTTTTGGAAAAAAGCCTCGGAAAAGCTCTCAGATATATATTTGGGAATTGTAGCTTTCTTACTTGTCTCTCCTCTAGATCTAGTTCAAGGTGATAAATATGGTGACTTGTGGATGGGAACAACCTGATCATGAAAAGTGTCATGATTGTCACCCTTCAAGGTTGATGAAAAATGATCCTAACCGTCTTTCCAGCTGTGGAGTAACTCCATTTAATGTGATTGTATATTTGCATTAAGAGATCATTGATAAATACATTAAAGGGATGTCTGGAATTAAAAATTCCAATGTTCTACCTTGCTTATTTTTGTATTTAAAATATTTACATACGTTTCCTAATCCATATAACACCCTCCTCCCCACATTTACCCAAGTTAACCGACCTATTAGGGAAAATGTTTATTAAGAGTTACTTATGGTATGATTCAACCTCCTATTTCACCCAAGGAACCGGAATTAACAAACCAAAACCTTACCGACCTCCCCTCGTATGCTATAGGAACCCCAAGGGCTAAAACCACCCTTCCAGACATGCTCCAAACCCCCGAGTTAAAACTTCATTTTAGTGTCATGGACTCCATATGTTGGCATAACATTACAATTAAATTTCAACCCTCCATTCACATGCACAAGCTCGCAAGGGAGGAATGATTTTCATTATATGTCCGCGACTACCTAAATCTAAGGCACATTTTCATGGCTAGTATCCAAACTACTTCCCAAAACTTAATGAAACTCTCGTAAATGATAAATGACACATGGAAAAATCCTTCCATCCAAAACTTATACAAGAACTTGACCTAACTAGGCTTAACCATGAGACACATTATGTCAAACACATGATGAACATGAAATCTATAGGTCATAATTACACATATGAACATAGGGATTCCATACTTATATGAGAACTGTAGCAAAGGTCCGATGCCTTCTCACCATAGTTGCATTATCATATTTTAGGTCATACATTCATTATCCTTTCACTTACTAATCAAACACATCGCATCCATAGCTAAAGTTCCATGCATAAAAGTGATGCTAATTATAACCATCATATAACTAATATATTAACAATGATAGAAAAAAAATTAGAATCACATAATAATGACACATTTTGTCATTCAAATTAAGAGGAAATATTCTTATTATTCATATGAAAAACTAAACTAATTTAGGTATTTCATTATACCACCTCGCCATAGATCATTGGAACCAAATATTTATTTAAACCAATGACTCCGCATGCCATTCCAAGAATGAATGTGGACTCACAACAAAAACATTCAGTGGCTTCCTCAGCTTTACCATGTATCCGCCATTACCAAAGGAATGGATTCCTAGGCCCGAACCCCGTCTATACAACCAAATTTCTCATCGTGTATCTTGCCATATAATCGCTGCGTGTTCCTTTGTCCCAAAACAAGGAAAATAAACTATAATATTTACCAGTTATCGCCATATATATCGCCCAAGGGATTACTAGGCCTTAAACTAGCATGGATGCCTTCATATCTCTCCACCTAAACCGTGGGGAATTCTCTCATTCTACCCCTCGTGATTGACCATGTATCCCGTGTACACCTAGAAAACCATGCCAATGACAACAAGAGAACTAATACACATACATGCATGTCCCATGCATGCCAAACTAGTAAAACTACACATGTAACTCGACACTCACAAGTAATCCCGATGTAGCATCTTGATCCAACCTTCTCCTTGCTTGATCTTGCTTTCCTTCGTCTTCTCCCGTATTTCCTTTGCTTTCCTTTACTTGCTTTCTTTCTTTCTCCTCTTGTGTTCCTTTGCGTTTGAGAGTAATTCCAAAGACAAAAATGAAAAAGGTTGGGAACTGATCCCGATAAGCCTTTTAGCAATGAGACTCTATTTTCTTCAATTTCAATTCTTTTTCCTTCATTTTCCCTCCTCACATGCAACTTGTGACCTTTCACATTCATTTTCTCCTAATTTCCATTATTTTCATAAATAAATGCCAATAAATTCCTATTTTCCTTTTCCAATGCCTTGGCTACTTTCCTAGCTATAATAAACCAAAATGAACACCCACTAAGATGTTTTTCCCCAATGTTCATCTTGGAATATGTGTCTCATGACCTTGGTCTTATTTTTATTTTATTAAATTTATTACATGAACTTTTAACCCGAGGTTGTTACAAACTCCTCCTCCTTAGGGAACACCGTCCCCGATGTTCAATGACACACCTACAACCAAGAAGACCACCGAAAAGATAAAAATAATCGCCTATGGAGCTTAAGTATCAAAATTAAGCAGCAAAGATTACAATAAGCACTTCATGAGAACATGACAATCACACGTTTACTAGATATTTATAACAAAACTAATATGGTATTTACAATAGCAACCATACATAAATATGTACATATACCAAAATCCTTTGCCTCAACCAACACACAATGCAGATACATAGGCCGGATCAGCAACAAGGGAATTCCAGGAGGCTCAAGCACATCCACCCTCAGTAATACCTGTGTTTCACGTCCTTCTGTGAATGGGTTAACTATTCTTCCATTCAAAATTAAGGCTAGTCAGAATTTATGTAGATGTTCTTATGCTTGATGCAACTTTAGTTTCTCTTCAATATCGTACAACAATCACATAAACAATAAAGTAAAAACGTTGATAAATGATGTCATTAGTTCGCCGATGGCACAAGCCAAAAATATATATGTGTTGGTGCGTTACTTATTACCAATCCAAAATTCAATGCCGTCATCAACCATTAACGTTAAACAATGCAACAAATAGGTCAACACCGAAAGTCAAAGTCAACGTTTTGCCTTGGGAATAATGCCAAAATGTGGATTAGGAAAATCAAACTTATGTGGGAGTTTTGGTGTCGATTTGACCTTTGCGTTGATTAAAGTCACGCTAGTCAAAGTGTGTTGCAAACCTAGACAACCATAAATGTGATGCTACCGGAATTTTCCCACGTGTGGAGAGAAGAGCCACCAAGATCATTGAACCAATCTCGATGAGGAGAGAAATGTGTGAGGGGATGAGATGAGTGAAAATTTCCTCCAATATTGACCTTATTTATATCCATCGTTGAGGGTGTGACACAACCGATGGGGCACAAACCTTAAGGCCGACCTCGCATATATCTTGAATAAATCTGCATAAATATTTTTCTCATCGTATCAAGATGATCTTTAGATCAATATTGCACCTCTCCAAAAGAAGAGTCAATAAAAATATTGGTATCTTCATCTAAGCATCATAACATGGAGTTTGGACCTAGTTGTCCAAAATTAACACTCCCTCTCTCAACTAGGAGAACTCCATCCACCTATGCAATCCAAACATCATGCATCATCTCGTTGTAACTTGCTTTGTTGGCTTCTTTATTTCGGTATCGGCATGGTCACTGTCACAACACAATGGCCTCGTCGATGTGAGTTCATCCCATAGGTCTCGAAACCTCTATAGACTCACAAAGCATCTCATACCAACCTCGAAGTTGGTTTACCTCGACCTGAAGTCAATTGGAGGTTTGAAACCTTACTTGGACTCAAGAGAGTCATATACTAATCTTTGCCAGTTTCATTGACCCGAAAGTCACGAGGTTCGAAACCTCACATGGACTCAAAGAGTCACATACCAACCTGAAGTTGGTTTATCTAACCCAAAGTCACTAGGAGGTTTGAAATTCACTAGACTTGATCCCGCATCAAGTGGCTGGACACGTGTCATCTCAGATAGAGAGTACACAATCGCTGATGCATCCATCGATTTTGCTACTTAGTTTCTAGCTTTTTCCTACCTCACTAGCCAAATGAGAGGTGCTTCCCATGAGCCCAGAATCAATGGCAGATGCATACGGGCATTACATCATGAGAGGCGAACCAACTCAATCATCATAACAAGAGAGGAGAAGCACCACAAGGTTCGGCAAGCTTGTATCTGCGTGCTTATAGCCCGAGAAGTTATCCCTTAAAAGTCCCCTAGAGCTCCAAAAGCTCATCGTCCAACAAGACCCTCAAATATAGGTCGTTCCATGATTCCAAGATTCTCATGGAAGGTTAGGAACATGATCTTCCAAGGGCATTGTGAGCATATCCCCCAGAGCAGAAGTGGTACCAAACATCAATATGTTTGGATCATTCATGGAACATGTGATTCTATGACAAACTAATCGTCATCGCAAAGTATAACTATGGCATCTAGCACATGCTTGAATGTTTCACCGAAGAGATTTCGCAACCATGGATTTCACAATAGGCCATACATGCCGCAATGTATTCGGCCTTAGCGGTGCTCAACGCTACCGACTTATGTTTCGCCTTCTCCGGCTGCATCTATGTGTGAAGTAGCATTCAGATGTGCTCTTGCGATCCACCACATCGCTAGCCCAATCGCATCATCATATCCATGGAGGTCATGCCCTGGCAGTTGTATCTTAGCCGCTATTCATCGTGGCCCTGCAGATACCTCAAGATTTTCTGCACCAACCTAATGAAAGTGATGAGGCTCAACCATATGTTGACTCAAAGTGTTCAACAAAACATATGTCCCACGGTGTTCTCTTCTAAGAACATCGTGGCCCCTAATGGCTCAGATGATACTCTAGAGATTTGCTAGCATGGGCCCAAAGAAGATTGCCACCAACTCTCATGCTGAGCTCCATCGAGGTTTCCATAAAGACTTATGTACTCCACCATAAAAATCTTTTCCGTGCTTCACACTATGTTTACCTTCGAAAGAAAAAATCTTTCCGTGTCTCGTCGACCTCCAGGCGGAAGTAATGGATCACCCCAGTCTCATCTCGAATCCCAGTTGAGCCCTTGCACGATGAATGAGAGGGTTAGCACCTCGTCGTAAAGAGATCATCCCCATATTGCACCGGAATGAGAGGCTTTCTCTATCAACCTTGAAGTAAATGTTCGGTATCGACTACAAATACGAACAGTCTACCTTCATCAAGTAGCTATCTATCCTTTTTTCGCATCAAGCTCGGGTGTTTGCTTTAGCCCATAGAGGGCTTTCTTCAACATGCAGCATGGGTGTCCCCGATCCCGGACTTCAACCCCGCAGGTTGATCCACATACACATTAGGGGAAACTTTGAGGTTCAAAATGGGCCTCCTAAGAAAAATAATAAATAATATTTAAAACCAAGAATAATATTAAGTAATTTTCTAATTCACTTTTGCACTACAATCAAAGTAACCATAGTTAAAAATTCAATCAAAACTTGTACCAAAATAAAATTAATAAAAAAATTGTATTGATGTGACTATAAATAAGAATGAGCTTTTCAAGAAAAATCATTATCATTGAACACCTGTATGCATTTGTCCTTTTACTTAAATAACTTAAAATGAAATATAAATATAAATTTATAAATTCTTAATTATGTATATGCTATTAATTAAAATTTATATTATCTTAAATTGTATACTAACATGTAATTAATATATTATATAAAAATAAATATAAATATAATAAATGTATAGGATATGCATTGTTTTTTAAAGAAATATTAAATGACAATAATAATATATTTTTATTCAAAAAAGTGTGAAATGATATTTTATTATGAGTACTTTATTTTGACTTTAAACGTACTTAGAGCACTCCCCATGGTTAACCATGAGTCTTTATCCACCATTTAGAATGTGAACATGTAAGTACCTTTAACTCAAGCAATAAGCCAGCCAACCATTAGGGCGATGGCTGTCCTTAAAATGTGATTGGTTCTCATAAAGTGAATTTTGATTGTATATTTTCCTTAGGAGTGCCCATTTAGACTCCTCAAAAATCTCCTAATGACCTCTTTCTTTATCACACCATGCAAAATGCGCCTTCGCATCCATCCGATGAAGATCATCCTGCATAGTAGGAAGGGCTATGATAGATTTGATGGTGGTATATTGGGCCACATGCAAATATTTCATCATAGTCTAAGCCTTCCTTTGAGAGAAGCCATGGGCAATGAATCTTGCCTTGAACTTTTCAAACACTTCCATCGCATCCATTCCTGATCTCGTAGAGCCATTTCGAGGTGACAACCGCTTTGTTCTCTAGTCTTGGAACCACATCCCAAGCATCATTCTTCATTATGGACTCATACCTTTTCGCGGCATAACATCCTTCCGTACTCGATGCTTACTGCTATTTCCTCAAAAGATCCGCACAGCTAGGATTGTAATGAGCAATATTCTATATTTGTTAGATACCCTTGGTATTTATTTGGCTTCTTGTTATGGAATGCCCCCTTGGGCCATATTTCCCCAAGATCCTTAAGAGGTTCGAGCTTGATGGTCTCTCTCACGAAGGAGGTGGACTGATAGGGTCCATCGGTCCTTCAACATCGTGCATCGTCTCATCCTTCAATTCTTCTTGGATTTCTAGGCCTTGCTTCATGATCTTCCTTACCTTCTTGGAAGATCGATCACTTTCCTGTGAAGCATCTTCGTCAAAGGTAACATCATGGCATATTCCACTTCTCCTTTGATCAGCAGCACAGACTCTATAGGCCTTTGAAGTTTCATTGTAGCCCATAGACATTGTATTCTCTTGATGCGTCTTCTCTACAAAAGTTCTTGAACTCGTTCGTAACATATTCAAAGGCCATTATCAATCCTCAATATCTTGATCTTCTTCCCTGTCAGATTTTCCACCAAGGATTTGAAGAAACCACATGAAAGCCTCATCCTTATTCTTCAGGAAGTATATCTAGGGTTTTGCAAGAGAAGTCATCTATGAATGTCATATAATAAGAACATCCTCCCAAGGATGTCACGGCAAAGATCCCCCCGTACAGACGAAGGTATCAATCGCAAGACATCGTATGCCTTTGTGACACTTGAGGGAAAGGTCCCCTTGTGTGCTTTCCTTCAGCACAACCCTGACACACACCTTCATGATTATTTGAAAACTCGGGCATCCCCGTCACCACCATCCTTGCTTCAGGAAGGACCTTGTAATGAAGGCGTCCAAACCTCCAGTGCCATAGTTCCGTTTTTCAAATAATATCACACATTATCACTCCCTATGGACTTCCTCCAACTTGGTAGAGTGTATCAACTCTAAACCCAATCGTGATAGATTCCTTGAATCTCTTCTTCCAGATACGCATCTTCCCATCAATGAATTCCACATTAAAACCTTTGTCTTCCATATCCAATATAGACACAAGGTTCTTCTTCAAATTAGGTACATAGAGTACATCCCCAAAGCGATGACTGCACCCTTGAGACAAGGGAGGGTCACAGTCCGTCCCTTATGGGATATGTGGTATTATCTCCAAGGATAATTTCCGCATTAGTATCCTTCTCAACCATATCAAAAAGTGCCTCTTGAACCCAATGATAGCCTTTGAGGCACCACTACATATCAACCGTACATCCATAGGCTCGTGGAGATGCAGAGAGGGAAGATACAAGAATGATTTTATTTCTTTTATCAACAACATTTGATTCCTCATACCGGAATTTCTCAACCTGAAAGGTTGGGACTATTTCATCAAGGGAGCCCTCTTCCCCCTTGAACCCGTTGTTCCTTTTATTTTCATTCCTCCGGTTGTTGTTGTTGTCATCATCATCGGGAGAATCCTTCTTAAAAGGGCATTCTCTAGCATAGTGATTCAGTCTTATGACAAGTGTAGCCACTTGCCCTTCTTTTCCTTGGGCCCTTGCTCTTCCTTTTCTCCTTGGACCACCAAAGTTCTTCTTCTCCTAGAATGAGCAAAGAAGGCAAATATTTTCTTCATTTTCATATTCCTTCATCCTTGTCTCTTCGTATGCATGTCGATAATACTTCATCAAAATTAGGTATCACATTGTTATTATATGTGTTGTTGAACACATGCCATTCGAATGATATCCTTCAAGTGCAGTACCATCTTCGATCAATCATTTGTTTCCAATAGCTAGCATTGTTCCGATCTTGCCGCCTTCAAAAATATGATTAAACAGACTCATCCTCATTTCTTTTCTTCATATTCTTCATTTGATTCTCGAAGAATAGGACTTGATTAACATTAAGCGTACAGAACATGTTGACCAACTTATCACATCCTACTGATGTGCCCAACAGACATGTTGCAACCGACACTTATGAATTGAGTGCCCGATCATCAACTTGCTTTGATTTCCCCCCTTCGTACTTTGTTTTGGCAAGAATAACATAGTGATGGAGGCTCATGGATTTTTACCTCGTACGTAGTCCAGAAATCTGGCTTTCCAAATTAAGATCCAATGTCATCTTCCAAGCATGGAAGTCATCCTTCCCAAATTAATTTTCCACGCCCTTAAAGCTACTGAAGTTTGGAGGAACCCATCCTCTTCTCATGATTGCTACAAACTAGGGCTTTGTCTTCAATTTCTACTCGATACCATGTAAATTTATTTAGATGTTCTATGCTTGATGCAACTTTACTTTTCTTCAATATCGACAATCACATAAACAATAAAGTGAAATGCCGATAGAACATACCGGTGAGATTGACAAAAGAATGCTTTTAAATATATATAAGTGTGTTGGTGCGTTACGACAACCAACAAGATGCTTCAACCAACAAAGTCTCAATATGGTTAGCCAACCAGCAATGTCACACAACCTCTAGGAAATCCAAACTACCAACCTAAAAGTCAACCCAAAAGTCAACGTTGTCACCAACTACCAACGCAAGAGAGAAGGAAGAGCCTAGGTCAACACTAAAAGTCAAAATCTGAACATTTTGCCCCGTGAATATGCTTAAAATGTGGATTAGGAAAATCAAACTTGTGGGAGAGTTTTGGTCAATTTGACCTGAGTTGACCAAAGTCACCGCCGGGCTTCAAAGTTTGCTGTAAACTCCTAACATCAAAATCGAAATGTGTTGCCGCTCGGAATTTTAGCCATGTGTGAGAAAGAGCCACTAAGGTCATCGAACCAATAATATGAGGAGAGATAAATGTGTGAGGATGAGATGAGTGAAAATGTCCTCCAACGTTGACCTTATTTATATCCATCAATGAGGGTGTGTGACACGACTGTTGGGGCACAAAACCTTAAGGTCAACCCGCACATATCTTGAATAAATTCAAAATAAATGTTCTATTTACCCAACATCAAGATGGATATTTAGATTGACATTGCACCTCTTCTGCTAAAGAGGAGTCCAATAAAAATATTGGTATCTTAACTGAAAGATCATTAAATACGGATTTTGTACCTAGTTGTCCAAAATTAACACTAACCCTATCCTGTGATCTATTTAACTTAAGGGGGAAATGATATTTGACATGTTTATTGACAATAATATAAATGGGGGCAGAACAAGATGTGTGTTCTTAATATATTAAGTGTTGGATGGTGTTGTCATTGATGTCAACCCATGGAGCTAATTAGATTTGACTTTGACCAAAAAAACACCAATCATTGATGTCAAATGAACAAAGAACACTTCTCAAAACATAATTTTTGTTAAAATTATGGTCTTAAATAGAAGCTACACTATTGGATGGTTGGAAACCTCAAACCAGGGTTTGGTTCTTTGGATCAGAGGAAGGAAGTTTGTTGTTATTGATCGATGCAGAAAGCTACGAATAGCTTCCTTAGCAAGAAGGCAACAAAATATTTAAGCGAAGTGCTGGGAGGGAAAGGGAGTTAAGTTATTTCAATGATATTAACTAGAGCATGGAAGTATCTAATCGTTATTCTAAGGGATACGCAGTAAAGGTAGGCCAATGGCTCTGGGCAAAGTTGATCTATATATGTATACATGATCATGTTATGGTGTTGGGGCAGACTTCTTAGCAACACAAGTCATATCGATGGTGAAATCAGACATATTCTTGATTGCAACTGCGGGAACCATGATCGTACCGATGATAAGAAGCAATCACTTGGGGTACCCTCCAAGACTTCTTCGATGAATTTGTATGAGAAGGGGACTCGAACGTGAAGCATGAGCATGTGGAATGACAAGAAGGATGTTTGAATCAAACTATGAAGGAGAAGAGGATGGTTGACTTTACAGAAGAGCCATCAAGGAAAAGAATGATTTGGTGGAGGAATGGATCCTTCCATCGCAAGAAGGAAATGACTTCTACCAAAATTATTCACCAATGAAGGGTCAAAAAGGAAGAAGGTTTGGTGCTTCTTCTAAGAAAAGAAGGTGAAGGTGCGGGTAGAGATCCAACTGCATGGCAGGGATTATCAGATATACAGGGCATCTACATTTTCAAGCACAAAGGAAATAATTGAGAAGATTGGATGTACAAAGGAAGAGGCGCTCGTTGTGCATAATTACTCTGAGGTCTAACATCAATCGTACACATGAGTGGCCGTTAGATGAATATCGTGGCCCTCGCTATGGCTCAGACCTTGGAGATGGTGAATGTGCATGCCTTGACAGAGGAGGAGGTGTTGCACCACCTGGAAAAGGGGCCTTAGGATAAGAGGCGTCATAGCAGAAGAAGTGATGCTTCGATGAATGTGGTTATTGTTCTAAAACCAGTAAATACCTGGACAATAGCATTTGCGACAACATATCATAGATGTGATGGAGATTTCTTCATGGGATTCGGATATGGCACAATGAGAACAAGGATGAACATATGGATGGAGATGGAAGAATTGATCTAGTTGAAATTGTGACTTAAGTGTTGAAGAAAACGACTGAATAAAGATAAGATGCATTCTCATGAATTGAGAAAGAGTATTGGATTAGACACCAACCTAGTCTATGTCATGAGTGTCATAGCAGTACCGAGATGTGTTTGAGCAGGGTTGGGGTATGGAAGCAACAACTCACATGATAGATAGACGGCAGACATATGATTGCATGACGTGTGTTAACAATGTCAACAAGTGCATATAAACGTGGATTGAGAAATCTTATCCATATGAAAGAAGCAGAGGAAGTCATGGAAAATTGATGTTGGAGCCGGTGACATTACAAAAATTCGACTGACGTGATTGAGTTTATTGACGTGTTTTCACAGACAATTTTTTTTTTTTTAATAATTCTCGGGGAGGATGTCAGGCCCCCGAGTTGGCACTACGACCAACGGATCCTGCGGACCGTCAACAACCACGAAGAGAGGAAAACTCGAAGTCAAACGCGATATGGGCGAGAGCGCCCACCCATAAGTGAGTGCATCGGGGGAGGAGCGTGCCTACCCGTGTCAGAACGTGTTGAATGGAGCATGCACACTATACTTATAGTGGTGGTCAAGTCGGTGGACACATGCCTATCGGCATGGGCATTACCAAGGAGAGGTCACCTGAGCCCACAGACGAAAGTGATGGTAAAGTAGTGGAAGCGACATACGTGTGTAAAGTAACAAATGACGGTAGCGATAGATGGTTCAAGCGCGTGGATCGATGGAGTAAACATGAAGGCTAAGCAAGAGGCACGACCACCCACAAGGGGCTCCCAATCTGCCCATGTGTAGGTCGACTAGGGTGTGCCCACCGCGATGGGCGTCCACACACCAAACACAATTCACAGTTTCAACAAAAACACTTAGCCAACTTCAATTTGGATAAGGGGTTTCGACCATGAATGAAGAAGTGTATAAATAAAAGGGTCATTCAACTATAAAGCTAGAAAGTGTGCTTAACTTGACTAAGAGTGAGGGATATTGCAAAAACTAAATTTCACACTAAGGATTGGGCTAAGCTATTCTTTAAGGGAAGAGAATTTGGGGTTTTGCAAGGTTGTATTGATTAAAAGTTGCACTATAATGACAAAGCCACACGATTAGACAACGAGTTGCTATTGCAACTAGGAAACTGCCACAAACTTGTGAATTAGGATTTCATTTGTAAAATATTATTGCTAAGTTGATATGTTAATATTTAAAGTTGTCCTGCTGGGGAGTTGTCCCTCCACTATAATTGCCCTGTAAAATGTTATCATGTTTATTGTTTTTAGTGTATATGTTATGGTTATCACACATTGATGTTAATTGAAGTAATATAATTTCCGCTTACACATATAATTGAAGAAACACTTGAACATAAACTAAACTAAGTGTTGGGTAGAAGTAGTTTGGGCAAGGGTAATTTTAAAGTGAATGTTTTCTCAATGTTTTATAATGCTCATGTAGAATCTAAGTCTATGATATATGATAAAATTTTACTGGCATGTGGGGAAGGTGAGGGAATCAAAAATTTCTATTATTCATATTCTAGAGATTGGCATGGCTTTTTTAGATGGGTAATAAGATAAGTTATCTCCGTGTTTTAGATTTTCATATATTTATGTTAATTGTTTATAATTTTTTCTATTTATATTTTGTTATTTGTATAATAAAATGTTAGCTGATGTGTATGGGATATAGATTAATTGATTTGTGTTGCAAGGTTTTGCTTTATCAATTATTAGGCATATTTCATGGGGATGGGCGAAGGGTGGAACCACTTTTAAGATAACAACTATCTAGAAGGTGCCCAAGCTCGATTAAAACCACAATTATGGTGACAATATCCCATTAGTGGGTTGATCATTCTTCCATTCAACATTAAAATGGCCTTGTCTCAGATCTACTTAAATTAAGGGGGAAAATGATATTTGATATGTGTATTGACAATATGATAAATAAAAGGTGAACAAGATGTGTTATTTATATATTAAGTGTTTGATGGCGTTGTCATTTTTTTTCTAAGGACATAATTCATTAATAAGATAGCCATAGTACACTGTGCCAAGGCCACAAATGCTGCCTTCGTGGAGGCAACTGGACCCCATGAGACTAGTTTTTAATGCCTTTCAGAGGAACCAAATTTCCAAGAATTTTCAATCGAAAATCCCGTGTGGACTCCACCTGGATAGCTTTGACCGAGAAATCAGCAGATATTATAGGTTAGGCTTATACCGGACCATAACAAATCGGGACCACCTGTATAGAATCGAGACTAGTCGATTACAAAAAAGGGACCAGAATAAAGGAAGCATTAGAACAATGCCATACCCCCGCGTAGGAGAGGCAGTATAAAGCATGACAAACAAGAAAAAAAAAGGTCAAAATTACCTACCGGGGACACCTCCCCATCCCGCAACCGTAACTGGCCGGTGCGCCATGGTCATGAGAGAGTTCAGCATTGGGAAGACCTCCGAAGGAGTTTCCGTCCGATGGTCGACCTCGAGTCAATCCTCCCGCATAACCTCCCTTCGCTCGCTAGGCTGTCCCCGCGAGTCATGCAAAGATCGCTTCCATGTTGGCGCCAACGACAGGAGGCATTCATCCGACTCGATTCTCGTGTGGCCTTCTGTGAAGACAACAGAGATGGCCACAAGCATTTCCTTGGTTCATTTATGCCACCAAACGAAAAGAGAGCCGTGTAGGACCGAGCAGCAGCCGCATCCCCGTAGGCTAGGCCGAGGCCGAGATCCGCAGCGAAACTAGCGTCCATGGAAGAAAGTAGGTAGGGTTGTCGAGGGCAATGAGATTTCGAAGGAGAAGTGGGATGAGGCTAGCGCCCGCAGCGCGTGAGGACCCCCTCCGCAACGCATCCCTCTCGCTCACCGAGCATGTTTGGCAGCAGAAAATGAGTCACAGCTCCGGAACAACCGCGAACTGACAAGGTTCGCTCCGGAGGAACGTTCGTGGACTCAACGAGGCGTACTTGCAAGAACCAACTATGGAGATGTGAAGACTATCGCCGTTCCTGCAACAGTATGGCGACCGCGCTTCCCCCCGTGGTGGTGTGCTTGTTGGCTCGTCCCCCGAATCGAATTGAACAACGAGTCCTCAACAAGCAGGGATAGCTGGATCCATTTCACATAAAGACCGTTCCCCGGCAACAAACAACCTCGCATTGAATGACCAGACTACAACCCCGATGAATCATCACAGACAGTCACAATGCCTCGATCCTCGCATTCTTACGAGAGGCTTCTCCATACTGTGACACACAGAGAGCGGTGTGGTACTACTACGATCGTGGGCTCGAAGGTCTCGTATGGGATGGCATGGCCCCCCCCGTCCTATCGACCTCGGCCCCATCGCCCTATTAACAAGGCTAGCACCCGCATCCGGGTGGATGGCGTTATTGGCCGATGTCAACCCATGGAGTTTATTAGGTTTGACTAGACGAAAAACATCAATCATTGATGTCGAATGGAAAATGAAATCTTCGCAATTGTCAAATTACATCTAGATAGCAAACCTACACTATTGATTGTTGAAA
Organism: Pinus albicaulis; assembly: GCA_034641835.2. Taxonomy (NCBI): domain Eukaryota; kingdom Viridiplantae; phylum Streptophyta; class Pinopsida; order Pinales; family Pinaceae; genus Pinus; species Pinus albicaulis. Next base: position 160,953 of record JAXQQM020083666.1, on the reverse strand, counting down.
ACCCAAGTCCTGTGGTTTGGGTTCTTTGGACGAGGATGTAATCTTACCTTGCTGAAGGTTAAATCATGGAATTTTTGGGTATCGTTTTCAGGGTCAAAGGTCGATACGTTGACATGTGGTGCACTTCAGACAAGTTCGCTTTTATCAATATTCATAATCGTGTCATTGTGGGAGATTGGGCATAACTTTTCTTGAAGAATCCAATCCCGATAAGACCTATGGGGATGGAAAGAGGACTTAGAAGGATACCAGGACAAAATTTTCAGACCTTGGAGATCCGAAATTTTCACATAGATACAACAGATTCAATATCGAGCTCCTAGAAGGAAACAAAAAGTATGTTATTTCCTCTATTTCGTTATGTGTTGGGTCTAGTTTATTTCAAGGGTATGTCGCAGAATTTAAGGGTCAATGATTCAATCAACTCTTAGTTTATGAGATCATACAATGTTTTGTGTATGATCAAATTTTTATGATTGAGTGAACTTGTAAATTAATGTATCAAAATTAGATAAACAATGTTAACCATCAATAATTCAAAAGAAAACATCCACCATCCACTTGAGGAAGCAATGTCCTTCAACCTCTTTTACTATGATTTCAACAAGTCCAAAACAAAGGTAAAAGTATTTGATTTTATTATAGACATCTTTATTTTGATTACAATGGTTTGCTCATATACACACAAAATTTCTTTGATCTCCATATCCCAATATTTATCACAATTTTCATACCCTCACTTCATATTTTAAAATACTAGTTCTTCATATACTTCCTATTGTAAACAATTTCATTGTATAAAAACATGAATGCTTATATCTAAGTCTAACTTGTAATTTCATTTCATTATATAAAATATAGATGCCTATATCTAAAGTCTACTTTCATATCATGAATAATTTATTATCTAAAAGTGTGAATGTTTATATCCAAAATGTCGCTAAAATTATATGAAAGTACGAGTATTTATATTTAAAATCTACTTGGTTCTTCATAAACAATTTTATTATCTAAAACACAAATGTGTATATCTAAAGTCTCCTAAGAAAGTATATTATTATTTTTTAAATCGTGCTATGCAAAGACATGGATGTTTATATCCAAAGTATCCCTAATACTTAAATAAGGGTACTGGAATGAAATATATTATTTATTGTTTTCAAAAACAAAATAGAAAGTCATCCACGTGTGACAATTACAATACTCGTTTTTCCATGGGCCTTATTTTTTAGTACTTTATAACTTTATTTTAATATAAAATGGAAGTTTTTTTTCTTCTAAGTCATTCTTTCTTTTTAATTCCTATGCAACAATTATTTTAGGCCATTTTAGACAAGTACTTCATTCATGCCTTCAAAATTTTTCAAGTAGTTTAACAAACTAAAAATAACAAAAGCTTTTATTAGAAACAAAGTAGTCTTAGTTTCAAAATCTAACAAAAAACAATTATTTTAATTTTAATTTTTTTCTAATTATTTTTACTATGATTTGATATATTGTTTCAAACTTCACAAACTATACAAAAAAATATGACCAAAAATCCAATTTTTTATTTTTTTGTCAATTCTCTCATTCCATGAAATCCCTCTTACAAGATAGTACAAAGGGAATTCAAGATGAGCATTGTTAAAGATTATTGCAAGGGCTCCAACATTCTCTTAATGAGTACCACTATTGGGCATCAGGATCAGCGTATGTGGTCACAGGATAAGGCTTGATGACGAAGATCAATGATTTTAATAATTGAGTTTTTAATACATATGTGATCAAAGATTTTTGCTCAACGCCTTACTTAAAGGTAAATTGTTTTAGCCATAATTCGGGATGTTGTTTCTCAAAATTATATACGAGCTTGGACACTTACTGTGCCAAATCAACCGAAAACTGTGTTGAGATAGGAAAGATGGAGATTACACTCTAATAATGGCACTCCTAAAACACACCCATTGAGAATTCAAGAGAACTTATTACACCTATTTCACTAAGAATCCTCTAATGGGTCGGCCGCATGGAGTATTGATTTCCCCGGAATCTCGCTTTCAATGACCCATCAGGCACTCCAATATCGGTATGACTTGATTATTAGAATGAGATCTACATTTATTTTGCCTAATAGCCTTGGTCAACAGATGGACTTCCTTTGAAATAAAATGATGTACACGGAAAGTAACCATCCTTCTAGATGATAAGATCAAGACATGGAGCTAAGAAAGTAAATGAATTATAAAACTTTACCAATGAGGCTATCAACCAAGATGATTTATATTATTTGAAAATATATAAAATAATCTTTATTAGAAATAGTTTATTATTTTTAACTTATTTAAAATATTAAACATATTATAAATTATAAAACTTCATTAACAATAACAAAATGTATTTATTTATTATTAATTTATTTATTATGAGTTCGCATTATCAATTTTAATTTTTTTAAGTCTTTTATCTTTTCCTCATTTATCTTACACGAAGATGTTTACTTAATGTGGCCGGAATCATGGGACCATCGGAGGATTGTTAATATTTTTGTAGGGTTATAATGTTTTTTGCGTTGATAAATGCATTTCTCCATTTACACATTAAATTTGTCTTATACTATATCATTATTTAATTTTACAACATTATTCGTAAACATACGTAATTATGTAGAAAGGACAACATTATCATCAATGCAAATTTTAACATAAAAGAACAATAGAAAAAAATTCACACAGACACATCATGAAAAATTCCAATGGGAAAAACTCTTCAAATTCTTCTTATTACATTGTCATCTAATGATTCAACAAAAAGAGAGTACACTAATCCATATCTTCATCCATACAACTATCCAACAAAATCAACAAAACAATATTCATGAAATGAACCCTAACAATGCTAATACTTCAAAACCCTAATTCAAAAGCATATAATCAACTTTTATTGTTCCAAATAAATGTGCAACCCCAAAATACCGAGAGTAAAATTATGAAATAATCAGATAAAACCAAACCCTAGTTTCTAGCAAATAAGGAGGAACGTGTTGTGTGTGAGTGCAGATGCAGCAGAGATTTTTCTTTGTGACATGCCTACGACTAAGACCCAAAACCATAAAATAGAGATGTGAGCTTCAAACCCTATAATTTCACCTTCGTGCGAATACATTCCTTTGTGGACCTGCCTCAGACCTGTGTGAGCCAAAAATAAGAAAGACAATAGAAGAATGATCCAAAATGGTTGTTCAAATGAGTGTAATATTCCCTTTCTTAATCTGGTCAAAATGGACAGAATCGATCCATGGTATTTACCGTGGTATTTTCCCATGGTACCAACCCATGGTATTCGTTGTCGGTTCCAAGGAAATTAATAAAATAAGGTCTCTAGAAAGTCCGTCAAGCCTATAAAAGGGGATAGAAGCTAGGCATTTGGGCATTTGAGTTTATATATCTTATTGTGTTTTTATTGAGAACTTGGTGTGGCCAGTTCTAGCATTGGTTCCGAGATGAAAACCCCATGGTGACGTTTGTGTGGTGGATCCATCCATGGTCCATGATGGTGCTTCATTATTTGTTTTCTATTTTTATGAGAATTCGGGCATGCCATTGCAAGGGCTCAAATATTTTTGTATGGACATGTATCTTTGTTTACAACTAATAATATGAATAAAGGGCTGAATTTTCAGATCTAGTTGTGTTCAATGTCTCTATTGTAATTATTTTTAGCTAGAGCACCTAGATGTGCCAGATCTGCTCATTATTTCATGTATCTTTGTTTACGACTAATAATATGAATAAAGGGCTGAATTTTCAGATCTAGTTGTGTTCAATGTCTTTATTGTAATTATTTTTAGCTAGAGCATCTAGATGTGCCAGATCTACTCATTATTTCACGTATCTTTGTTTACAACTAATAATATGAATAAAGGGCTGAATTTTCAGATCTAGTTGTGTTCAATGTCTTTATTGTAATTATTTTTAGCTAGAGCACTTCGATGTGCCAGATCTGTTAATTATTTAGTTGTTCGAGATATTACAGTATTTTCAAAATTATGCATCCTGCAGTGTTTTATGCAGAGAACTTAGGTGAGATTTATCCTCAATTTGTCCACCTTCGGAGATACTTTATATCACCCTAGTTGGTCTTTCACTTAATTATTTTTTTGAAGGTGTCTTGCAACAAATTCAAAAGTTTATTACTTTTCAAGGATTCATTAGATTGGATATGCTCTGTAGATCTGACCATTCATGTTCAAGTTCAAAATGTCGAGATCTAAATCTCCCATCAAAGATCGATCCCTTTTCTCAAATTTGGAGAATGCAGATCTGTTAGATCTACAGGGTTAAGTACATTAAGAAGCGGTAACATCAATCTCCAAGGCCGAGAGCATCATCAAGAAAGGGAATATTAATTCTCTTGAGAAGACCGGTCTCTCTTTGGTATTCGTGGAATTCATCTTCATGGTTTAACCTACTCCGGAGCATAGTCAGCAATCCCAACAAGTAAGCATAAACCTGGGTTGATACATATTGAAGATTATTTGGTGGTCTGTAGCAATGAGTTGGCAGTGAACATTCTCATCGCACCTACCGTGAGACTAGTGAGGAAGTGAAGAGGAACGCGACCTCCATTTGGCCAGCCAGAGTGGCATGACGACCTCACGACATGAGAGGGAAACCGAGCTAGTCATGGGGAGAAGTATTGGAACACATAATTGGTTACTTCAAAGTGTGAAGGATGTTAATCCATTTCTATTTCTTGGCACGTTTTGGAAGGAACAAGAAAGTTAATGTTATATTGTTTTTTCTAAAATTCTCTACAAAGAATGGTTAGTTAGTTAGTTTCGAAAGGGAGAAAGCGATTAGTTATCTCACCATGAGCTTATTTACTCATTGGTAAGAGTTGCATTTATTCAACAACATCTACTAGCTAATCTGCATACGCTCATCGATGCTACGAATTGGTTTTTCCCGCTATCGTTTTTAATTCTCGGCACGTTGACACCGTTTATTTATACCAGCTTCTAATCTCGTTCCTGTCATCTGCCTTCTCCGTTAATGCATGCCACCTCCACGCAGCTTTTATGTGCACTCAAACTACAAACTTCTGTCCTCGTGGATTGACGTTAATTTATTATCGTCTGCTGGCGATGCCGATCATGTTGCTCCCCACAACATGTAATGTGCCATGCCAAAGAATCTTCACCATTCCAAAATTGTTCCACAGAATGGCCCGCACGTTTTCTTAGGTTTGTTTTATTTTTTTTAATTTCCGTTTTTGCATTAGCCCATTTCGACAATTTTGTTTTCAATGGATTCAGAAACAACAATCTGACGTTGAATGGACTCGCGAATATTAATCTTGCAGGGGTTTTAGATGTCCCCTACATTATGTTTCATAAAATAGTCTTCAAAGAACCATATAACTGCACACAATTTTTCTACATTTAAAATTTACAGAAATCAGATCTGTTAGTTTTATTTTCTATAAAAAAAAATCGAAAGAAAATTTCTGTAACTTTGGAAATCGACCTCTTAATTCGTGTGAGAAGATAAATAACTCATCATTAGCCAACCCAATAAACAAAAAGACACTGGATGATGCACCCATGTAGTAAAAATAGAAATATTTTCACATTCCATCCAAGACTTGAATTAGTTACATGCCTTTCAATTCAAAGACTTTAAATAGTTACGCCCCTTTCAATCTCTTCCTAGTAGTAGTGAAAGTGGCATTCTTCCACCAGCTGTAATGGAGAGCTTCCCATCTGATGTGCTTATACTAGCATGTGAGAAAGTATTAAAAGAACCATGCTTGCATGAAGAAAATGAAAAAATGAAATCCCCAAAAAGTTTGCTTATTGGAGATGAGTCTAGTGAGGGAGGTTCAGAAGGTAGGACAGGAAGTGGTATATCTCCTGAAAGAATTTGCACTACCTGTCTCATACTAGGTCTAGCTTTGAGATGAGGGTGAGAACACAACAAACCCATTCGAAGAACGAGCTCAGCTTGTTCAATAGAGTATTCATTAAGAATTCTAGGATCCATTGCATGCAAAAGCTTCCCCTTGGAATGCAACTCTCAGACCCAATCCACCAAGACCAATTCTTCAGGACATCTCTTCGGATCAATATGTTTTCTTCCACAAGCTACTCAAGAAATAATACCCCAAACCCAAAGACATCAGTGCTTGTTGTAGCCTTACTAATACGTGTAAGCTCTGGTGCAACGTAGCCAAGAGTTCCAACTACATGGGTGGTGTGAGGATTTGACCCATGCTCATATAGACGAGCAAGCCCAAAGCCTCTCAATCTACCATTCAAATCTGCATCTAATAACACATTGCTTTCTTTGACATCTCTATGCATTACTTCATGCTCCCATTCTTCATGAAGATAAAGTAGAGGTGAAGTGACCCCTTTCAAAATTGTAAACCTCTGTGCCCAACTCAAAATATTCTCGGTATTCTCAAACAAGTGCTTGTCAAGGCTACCATTTGGCATATAATCATAAACAATCAAAAGCTCTGCCTTATGCCTACACCAACCTTGAAGCCGAACTAGGTTGTGGTGCCGAGTCTGACCTATACTCAGCAATCTCGGCAATAAATTCCCTTGGATTCGTGTGAAATCCATTTAACTGTAACTTACAGCCGAGTGCTGGGAATCACACCCTTATCAACAAAGCCCACAAAACCTCCAAACCCCATAATTTATTTGTCCTTGAAACCCCTTGTGGCCACTTTAAGTTCATCGTATGGAAATCTACGAGGCCCATATTCAAGCTCCCATTCTTCAATCACCTCACTCTGTCAAATCCTCCTAATAAGGTGAACTGCTGCCAGAATTACAACAACTGTGATAGTTACAGCAGTAATGGATACCCCAACTGTGAACGTTCTAGTCTTCGCCATATAATCTGTAGATGCAATCTGAGGAAGATTTGAGAGTTCAAGGACCTGTGCAGGCCCATTTATCCTGAAACTCCATTCGAGAAGGCGATGAGCACTAGAAAACAACCCTGTGGATGCTGAAAACCCACGTACATATTATCAAGAAGGACATCCGAGAGCTTAACATGAAAAAATATCAATGGCCGATTAGGCTTCTCACAAAAATTAAGAAGTCGATTTCCAGATTTACACTACTTGGAAATTTTCTTATGATGTTTTTTATAGAAAATAAAACTAGTAGATGTGATGTCTGTAATTTTTAAATGCAAACAAATTGTGTGCAGTTATATGGTTCTTTGAAGAGTATTTTATGAAACATAATGTAGGGGAACATCTATTTTTGATATTTCATTTATGAGCTCTAAAACTCTAGTAGGATTAATATTCGCCATTCCATCCAGCGTTAGATTGTTGTTTCTGAATCCATTGAAAACAAAATTGTCGAAATGAGCCAATGCAAATACAAAATTCAAAAAAGAAAACAAACCCAAGAGAACATCGTGGCCATTCTATGGAACGGCTTCACCAGATGAATTCTGGAATGGTGGAGATCGCTGGCATGGCCTATGCAAGGTTGTGGGGAGCGACGCAATTGGCATCGCCACTGGACAGTAATAAAATTGAGTCAATCACGCGGAGAACTGTAGTTTGAGTGCACATAAATTGCGTAGAGGTGGCATTCATTAATGGAGAACGACCGCGATGAGACTGAGACAGAATGTAAACGATGGAAACAGTTGTCAGCAGAAGGTGTCATCAACGAGTATTAAAAATGGTAGCGAAAAACCAATTCGTAGCATCATTAGACTACGCCCTAGCTAGCTAGGGAGAATAAATTGAAAATTAACTAGCCCAATATTTGAGGAGGAACAATTGACATAGACTTCTAAACATTAGGGAAAAGCTAATGAGTAGTGAAAAGAACAACTTGGATGGAGAGAAAAATATAGAAGGATGCTACAAAAATTCCCGTAGTAGTACATAGATAGAGGTAGAACCTTTGCAAATCTAATGTAGTTGGATGAGCCGAGAGGATAGAGAAAGATTAATGATTTCCACTAGAACTTTGAAAACAGGGGTATCTAGTTAGGTAACCTTAAAAAATAATCAATTCCTTCTTATTTAATGGAAGAATTAGATAACCTCAGGGAGTAGTTTAAAGGACTTAACATTGAAAATGATACTTGGAAAAAATGTACATGTCCTTTAAATCAAGAATACATACCTATAGAACTTGTTCAAAGGAAAATAAAATCTGGAAAAAGTCTTTAAATACTATAATAGTGAAGAAGAGACTATTTAGAGGTTTAGAGAAAATAATAAGGAGCTATAGAAATAACTGGAAGCAATGAAACCAAGTCATCAGGAGGAAATTAAAGAAAAAGATGTAGAAATTAAAGAACTAAGGCTCAAAGTTGACAAGATGGGGGAGTTAACCTTTGAGTTAGTGATGTGTAGACCACCTTCACTAGTTTACACCTTTTATACATAAGAACAACGGTTAGGATTCTAAATTGAGAGATTGGTGTCCCATTTGAACATTGTTGAACAACCTACAAGAAGAACTTTATGTTCTATTATTTTTTCCCACTGTACCAAAAAGAAGGAATTTAGTATGTGAACTATATCTTTGTAACTATTCACTACCTATGTGTATTGAATGAAACCTAAATCAATTTATTGGGGATATAAACTTAAGAGTTTTTCAATCAATTATGGAAAATGAATTGAAGAGAACCATGGCATGGAACTACATGAGACTGGGGAACTCACTACTTCTTTATGAATTAGACCCGAAATGGATTCCATTCTTAATGTTTTGAATGAATGGAGAAGAAAAAAGTCCAATCCTAGAATAAGGGAAAGTATGGAGGGAGTACGAAATGAAGTTGTAAGACAATTAGTCAACTTCACAATAATTCAAAATAATCAATTCTAAGGGCCTACCAAGTAAGATGGGAAGAGTTGGAAGGTAATTTGAAATAAAGAGAACCACATTCATTACCTAATTTACATCCATCTTTGTATAAGAGAAGACTCTAAGTTAATTTAGTGAGGAATTTGAGACTTAGGTGGATAATGATAAGGTTATGATTTAAACACCCATTCATTCTATCCAATTCCAGATTATAAAGGAGATCTACTAGCCAAAAAGAACAGAGACAAAGATATGGAACATGACTAAAATGTTGGTAGGATTCCATGTAGAGGAAACAACTACTCTAGTGGTTCCTTGTAATTATTGAGCTTTCTACGTGGATCAACATGCACAAGTTATTTCAATAAATTATGATTAATTGCACAAGGGGTTTGTATTGTAAAAAGTTTGGGGGTATTATGAGGCCTATAATTTTCCTTTTTAATCGTACAATATTCCATCATTTACCCATATTTTAACCCTTTTCTTGTGTTAAATTTCAAATCTTACCTCATTTTTCTAAGTCAAGACACTACATACATCACGATTGGACTCTTATGTGAAAATTATAGGTTTTGATAGAAAATTAATATGATCATATCTATGTTGGATTGGATAATTTTTCAATAGTAGGTCTTGAATTGGAATGCCTGTTACAACCCCTAGTTGTTTTTCCATGTAAATAAAATAAGACCGGGTCACTGACATATTACAAGTTGAATGTGTGGGAAAAAATTATAGTGGGCCTAACTTGTGGTTTATTAATGACTATGGAAATTGGAAAATGCAAAGAGGCAATAATTGGTATTTAATTATGAAAATAAAGGGAAAATAGGAGAAAAGTAAGGTGAAGATGCACAAATACGCATGCAAGAGAAATTAGAGAGAAAATTAAGGAAAATTAAGGAAAAAGGAAAACAAAAGGAAGAGACTAGACGTCAATGATAAAAAGGCACCTGAGAAACAATTAACAACTTTTGCTCAACTCTTGATTAATATAAAAAATTGAACTCCAAGAGGAGAAGGAGCAAGCACTTGGAAAATAAAGAAAAGGACAAGCAAAGGAAAGCAAGGAGCGTAAGAGGAAGTTTTGAAAACAACATGTAAGGGAAAAAAATAGTTGTGGATTGTAGATAACAAGTGATGATATGTGATTTAGCATGTTGGGATTTGAATGCATGGTACATTCATGTGATTATTTGGTTTCATTTTTGTCATTGGCATGGGTTTTTCCTTGATTGACAATGGTTTTAACCTTGCCTTTCCATTTCCGGATAGCCATGGTGTATGGGTTCCTTGTTTTAATTTAAGCTTTGATGGCCAATAGATCTGGGTCCTATTTGAGGTGGTCTTAGAAAATTCCTAAAGGGTCAAGGGTGGAGATTGATTTGTCCCTGAACTCTTGACGAATGGGTGAAAATAGGAAAATTCTCTGAGCTAGGAAGGAAGTCAGGCACCCAATATTGTTTTGGTATTAGTGATTTCTTGACTCGTTAACTAAAATCACTTTGGTTGAGGGTTGAGATGGTTTGGCCTTTGAAACCCTGGTGGTTCTATTTTGGTTTAATCCATCTTATCCCACATTCATGCTGGAATATGGCACGAGGTGATTGGATGAGAGATAGATTTAGTTCAACCTAATCTATGATTGAGTGGTACATCGAAGTCCCAAACTTTGTATTTTGTTTACGTTAGTATGAGATATTTTCCATTGTGATTTATAATGAGCACATATATTTTTTATTATTGTTGATATTTGATTTGTCATGGCTTGTATTCTCGTTATATGTTGGATATATATCTAGTTATATGATGTGCTCTCTAGTTATAAATCTCATTCATGATTTGATAAGTTACCTGGGTTGATGAATGCATGGGATAACAAGTGCAATTGCATCTAGCTAGAGAGGGCATAGAGCATTCTTGGTGATTCTTAAATGAAGTTCAGAAATTTATGATCAAATATACATTCATGACATGTAGCTTATATATTTATCATGTGTTTGATGAAAGTTATATCTTGCAGTAGGCATGTATTAGTCAAGCTCTTGCGCAAGCTTTGATTGTTTAGCATTGTTATCATCATTTTCATGTTTTTGGAAATTTATGGACACTTCTAGGTAGTTGCTTGAAGGCTAGCCCTAAAAAAATGGCACAAATATTGCAACCACTAGCATAGAAAAAAAGATCTGGGGTCATAACTGCATGGAGACTAACTTATGGATGTCGTTATAGCCTTCCAAATGCATGGATGTTGTGTTATGGGTGCGGTTGGGGTGTTAAGTTGATGAAAACGAGTTTCAGCTCAAGGATTGATTACCTAGGGTGGTTGTTAGGCACATGAGTGATTTGTAGTCTCTGAGGCGACCACGTAAATGTCTGGAGCCCTTTAGACCCCACTTCCTTAACCGTGTTGGTTCTTTCCACGATTAGAAGCGGCGCAGCTGGGGATCGTCCCCTTCGCTCGGACCAAGCAATGTGGGTCACAAGGAAGAAGCCCCACCGTTGGGGGGGTTTGCAAAGTAGCACCTGAAAAAAAATTTGGACCCTATTTTAAGTGGACAGACCCACCTATGGTTTTGTGCATTGGTTTGCACATGGTTTTGGGCATGATGGTTTTCGACTCATGGTATTTTTTGTAGATCTGGTCAAGGAACTATGGTTATGTTCTAATAGAGGGTTAATAGATTGGGGTTTATGAATGCTTCAACTCGTATGTATATATTTGTTGTAACACTGAAAGGAATCTAATGAAGAATCAAGATGGTAGTCCCGGTTTGGGATCCAGGGGAAAATCTCTATGTATATTTGTTTTATGTTTTATTCTCTCGCTATTGTTTATTTTTGTTTTTAAGAATTTTTTTGCAAATAATTTTTGTACAGGGTTGAAACCTACATTTGGTATCAGAGTTGTTTTGGCTTCAAGGGGACGCCTTTGCTACTGAGGGGTTTTTTGCTCAGGCCTGTGGTAGACCCTGTTCAGTGGGAGATTTGTGGGATCGATTCTTGCGGTGAAAGAAGATGATGAGTAGTGGAAAGATAGAGATAAAGAAATTTAATGTTCAGAGCTTTGAGTTGTGGAAGCTCAAGATGGAGGATCTGCTGGTGGATAAAGATCAGTGGATCATGGTAGATTTGGGTACTCAATCAATAACAATGTCAGATGAAGACTGGACGAAGTTGGATCATAAGGGAAAGAGCACAATATAGTTGTGTATCTCATATTTGGTATTTTTGAATGTATCTGGGGAAGCCATGACGAAGACTTTGTGGGTCAAGATAGGGACTTTGTACCAATCTAAGTCTTAGGTGAATAAATTGTTCCTAAAAAAAAAATTGTATAACCTAAGGATGAAGGATGGACACTCGGCGACAGAGAATATGAACACCTTCAATACTCTGGTAAGTCAGTTGTCATCTGTTGATATTAAAATCTTAGATGAAGATAGTGCATCAATTTGCTATGTTCTCTACCTTATTCATGGGATAGTCTGGTTATTGCAATAGGTAGCAATACAACTACCTTGAATTTTGATGAAATTGTCTTAGACTTGTTGTCGGAGGAAATGAGACAGAAAAATATGGAGGGCCAGAATGGAGATGCCTTATCTGTATGAGGAAAGTCCCATAACAGAAACAAAAATAATTTTTCGAGTGGGAGATCTAAATATCCAAGAAAGCTTGTAAAGGTGTGTTGGAAATGCAGAAAGGAAGCGCACTTCAAAAAGGACTGCAGATATAAAAATCCCGAGAAAGGAAAGGATCTGATGATGCTCCTTCTGCAAAGGCAAAAACCACCTCAGATGAAGGTGGGGATGTGTATTTTGCTTCTTCTTCAAATACACATGTAGATGATGAGGCATGGTTGATTGACTCAGGTGCATCCGTTCACTTCACTCCCCATAGGGAGTGGTTCTGCGAGTATGAGAAGTATGATGGTGGTGATGTATTCTTAGGGGATGATAGGAAGGACATAATTTTCAGACTTGGAAAATTCAAGCTGAATCCACAAGGTGGAAGGATTATAACACTTCCTGGTGTTCTGCATATTCCTGCATTGGCTAGAAATCTGATTTCTGTAAGCAAGATGGATGATGCAGGTGTAAAAACAGTGTTCGATAAAGATACCTGCAAGATGGTTCGTGGAGCACTGATATTAATGTGGGGAGTTCGGATTGGAACTATGTACAAGATTTTGGGTAGCACTGTTATTGATGGGTGCAACAGTTCTATGGTTCCTAAAAGTGGAGTAGAAAGCCTAGTGGTCTCTGGAGAAAATACCATGATATGGCATCAAAGGTTTGGACATATTAGAGAGAAGGGCCTTTGAGTATTGCATGGTAATGGTATGTCTAATTTCTCTCTAGATTTTGATTTATGTGAACGTTGTGTCTATGGGAAGAAGAATCAGGTGAGTTTTCCTTTTGGTGCTAAGAGGGCGAACAAGATATTAGAGCTTGTGCACAGTGATGTGTTTGGACCTGTGTCGGTTCCATCACTGGGTAAGTCTATGTACTATGTTTCATTTATAGATGACTTCTCAAGGAACACATGGATATATTTCTTGAGGAAGAAGTCTGAAGACTTTGACAAATTTAAAGAATTTAAGTTTCTAGTGAAAAACCAGACAGAGAAGACTATAAAGCTGCCGAGGACAGATAATAGTGGAGAGTTCTGCAAGGAGGAATTTGAAGAGTTTTGTAAGAAATTTTGTATATCACAGCAGAAGACTACTCCATACACACCTCAACAAAGCAGAGTTGCAAAAATAATGAGCATAACGTTGATGGAAAAGGCAAGAAGCATGCTTAGTGGTACCGAGTTAGGACAGGAATTTTGGGCAAAGGCAATGGATACTGCATGTTACCTAGTTAATAGATCACCTTCATCAATGTTGGAGGATAAGAATCCACGTGAGGTATGGACTAGTAAGAAACCCTCTCTTTCACATCTGAGGGTATTTGGATGTGATGCATATGTACATGTTCCAAAGGAGAAAAGGACCAAGTTGGATAATAAATCTGAAAAGTGCATCTTTATTGGGTATACTTATGGTATAATAGGTTACAAGCTTTGGAACACAGAAACAAAGAAGGTTGTGTACAATCGAGATGTGGTGTTTGGAGATGTGAAAGATGTTGTTAAACATGAATTCCTACCAAAGGAACCTAAGAAGATAGAGTTTGAGCTAAAGGATGAAGAATCATACTCTACAACAGAACAAGATTCAGAATAAGAAGAACCATAAACTCTAGTTGTGAGAAGAGAAGTTCAAGAAAGAAGGCAACCATAAAGGTATAGTCCATCTACTTTCAGTTCAAATTTTGATTTAACTATCACTGATAATGATCCTAGAACTGTCAGGGAGGTAGTGGATTCAGAGGATGGAAAACTATGGAAGGAGGCCATGGTTGATGAAATAGAATATTTGCACAAAAATGAGGCATGGGATATAGTGGAGTTGTCATCTGGAAGGAATACCATTGGGATAAAATGGGTGTTTAAGAAGAAGAAGAATGCAGAAGGCAAGGTGGAGAAATACAAAGCTCGGTTGGTAGAAAAAGGTTATTCCCAGGTGCCGGGAATTGATTTTGGTCACTATTTTTTCTCTTGTTGCCAAGGTTACTTCTATTATATTAATTTTATCTGTTGCTAATGCATTTGATTTTGAGGTTAAACAAATGGATGTGAAGACAAAATTTCTTCACAGGGATTTGGAAGAGGAGATATACATGAAGCAACCTGAAGATTTTGCAGTGAAGGGTAAGAAAGAACTCATATGCAGGTTAAAAAAGTCTCTGTATGGGTTAAAAGAATCACCAAGGATGTGGTATCATAAATTTGATACCTATATACGGGGACTTGGCTTCACCAGAAGCAAAGAGGATCACTGTGTGTATTTTAAATTAATTGGTGACCGTGTTATTTATTTGCTCTTGTATGTGGATGATATGTTGCTGATTGTAAATGACAAAGAAATTATCCAGGATTTGAAGACCCATTTGTTCTCCAAATTTGACATGAAGGATCTTGGTGCTCTGCAAACTATATTTTGGGCATGTCAATTAAGAGAGATCGGGAAAAGAGGAAGCTCTCATTAAACCAAAGGAAGTATGTCGAGACAATATTGCAGAGGTTCAATATGCAGGATAGTAAACCAGTGAAGGTTCCTATTCCTATAGGTGTAAATATATCTATTGAATGGTGTCCCAAGATAAAAGAAGAAGAGGAGGATATGTCCCATGTTCCATATGAAAGTGGAGTGGGTAGCCTGATGTATGAAATGGTATGTACTAGACCAAATATTTCACATGCAGTGGGAGTATTAAGCAGGTCTATTTCAAAACCAGGGAAGGAGCATTGGACAACAGTGACGTGGGTTTTCAGATATTTGAGTGGAACTAGTGATTATGGTTTGTGCTACCAGGAAGAAAAATATTGGACAGAGTTTTGGACATTTGTGGTTTTGTTGATACAGACTGGGCTGGAGATTTGGACCAAAGAAGATATACAAGTGGGTATGTGTTTAGCCTATTTGGAGGTGCAGTCAGTTGGATGAGTAAAAGATAGTTTGTAGTGGCTTTGTCAACTATAGAGGCAGAATACATGGCAGCCACTCATGAAAGCAAGGAAGCGCTTTGGTTGCAGAAATTTTGTTCAAGTATGGCATTGGTGCAGTGAGCTATAAGGATAGACTATGATAGGAAAAGTGAAATTTTATTTACTAAGAACCCTACTTATCATTCAAAGACAAAGAACATTGATGTTTAGTATCACTTTTTGAGAGTTATGGTTGAGGATAAAATGATGTTACTGGTAAAGGTGGACACTTTGAAGAATGTTTCCGATCCATTGACAAAGTCCGTGAGCATTGAGAATTTCTCTTGATGTAGAGAAACAATGGGCGTTGTAGGGCTGGATCAATGACTAAGCTCTCTTGTGCCCCCCTGTGGAAATAAAAATACAAGTGGGAGAATGGTGGATGTGTGTTATATTCTTTCCACAATTAGAAGCAGGCACGAAGCAGGGGATGTGAGGGGAGCAGAAGCCCCCCTTCGCTTGCGTCGAGTGTAGCAGGGGGGCGGTAGCCCCCCTACATGGGGTATGTTCAGCACCCCAGCAAAATGTTTTTGGACCCTATTTTAGGTGGGTGGACCTGCCTATGGTTTTATGCATGGGTTTGCACATGGTTTTGGGCATGATGGCTTTCGGCTCATGGTATTTTTTGTAGATCCGGTCAAGGAACTATGGTTATGTTTTAATCCAGGGTTAATGGATTGGGGTTTATGAATGCTTCAACATGTATATATATGTGTTCTAACACTAAAAGGAATATAATGATAAATCAAGCTGGTAGTCCCGGTTTGGGATCCAGGGGAAAATATATGTGTATATTTGTTTTATGTTTTATGCTCTCGCTATTGTTTGTTTTATGTTTTTAAGAATTCATTTGCAGATAATTTATGTACAGCGTTAAAACCTACAAATTGGAACTTGGATTTCAGGTCATATCATAGTGACACTCATCTCATGTTTACCCTGGAGAGATTGAAAAGTGGGTAAATGTGGGGTGGGGGGTTACAAATTGGTATCAAAGAAAATTTGTAGCACTAGACCTCATGTTAAATGCATATTGTGATGCATGCACGGTAATTGTCTATGTGTCTACTACGCATGCATTATGGAGGTTAAGGTTAGCATGTATGCATTTAGTGTTACAGTTTTATGTTATCATGCATGATGTTGATGTGTTGATATATATATATATAGCATGCATTATGGTGGTTAAGGTTAGCATGTAGCATTTAGTGTTACAGCTTTATGTTAATATGCATGATGCTGACGTGTTGATATATATATATATATATATAATATATATATATATATATCATGCTAATATGGATTGATTTGTGTAGATGAGATAGCCTCCTTGAGATACAATGAGGTATGATTTTGATTATGTTCATATTTGGTTTATCTAACATGCTATGTTTGGCAGAAAGAGAAGATCATA
The DNA here is from genome assembly GCA_034641835.2 of Pinus albicaulis. NCBI lineage: Eukaryota > Viridiplantae > Streptophyta > Pinopsida > Pinales > Pinaceae > Pinus > Pinus albicaulis. The sequence goes on along the minus strand of JAXQQM020083666.1, from coordinate 144,094 downwards.
AATGAAGAGAATAATTATGGGACTACAGCCTCAATTCGACTCCCCTTACACGCTCTATGAGAACAAAGGATCTAGGTGGATATTGTGGCCACCCACCTATTCCATTTGGACCCGTAGCATCAATTCTTTCAGCTTTTTCAAACCTTCAACACAACTTACTATTTTTAGTGTGTTTTCTCGATCCTACAACTTATTATGAAGTTCCAACCTACTAGAAATAGTTCACTATGGTGCCCCCTTTGTAATAACTTGTTGTTTTCCTTTAGTAACCATATATATCTATTGTTGTTGTTTGTATTGAGTGAGAGTTTATACTATAGGAAGGTGTAGGTCGAGGGGGAACTTTGAGGATCCCACTGCTCCACCTTCACAACTGGTATTGTCCATCATTGGGTCTTTCCAATTGCATACTCTATCACTAACTAGTTCAATTTCAAATTCCCAATTTCTTGCCAAAATAATGAGTGGTTGACGACCAATTGCCACGAGATAATACCAATGACTAACAAAGGCCGAATGAAGAGCACCAGAGAGAAATAAAGATAACAAATTCTCCCGTGAAAGCCAAGGAAACCGATGTAGACCAATAACCATTTCGAACAACAAGTTATTGATCTGCACCTTGCTCACATAATCACATCCTTAGTTAATTACCTCGATAATGTTTCAAAGCTTGCGCACAGACAAATGTTTCTTCCCTGGCATGTCTGGACCTTGATGGAAGAGCTCGGTTGCAAGAGAGAATTTCAAGGAATCGACCTCGGACAAGTCAGACCACTACACAAATCTCTCATCCAGAGCCCGCGAGCTCAATGGAACCTCTCAATCACTGAAGAGGTAGAGCAATCTTGAGACCTAGAAGGAGCCTTTACTAATACTAATAATTTTAATTAAAAATATAATTCATTTATTTTTTATAATTTTTTTTATTTTATCACTATAAAACATATAATAAAATAAAATAAATAAAAAATTTGAGTGATTTAATACTTATTATAAATTAATACCTTTAAGTTATATAAATATATCACATTTATCCACATCACCTCATAATTCCTCATAACATTTTTCTTTGCAGGATGCTTAAAAAATAAAGGAAAAGAACAACTACCATATATTCGGGCAACCAATGTGCTCTTAGAGTCTTTATTATGCAGCATTCCTTAGCCTCATCCCAAAAGTTCTAATCAATCCATATTTTTATTTGAAGTTTTATAAAATGTTTCATATTGTTTTTCACCTATATTTTTATACATCTTAAAATCAGATGACTGGTAAATCATCCAAAATATGTCACCCGATATGGTTGCGTGAGTTCATTGATTGTCCAGGTTTGGGAACATGCAAAAGTTCGGCAACGTGAAGGGATGGACACACCATATATCCTAAGTGGGGATGTGAGTGGAGTTAGATAAGAGGCCGTAGGATTCTTTTATGTTGAAGTGGCCAGCCGCATTAGAGCCCCCTCTTAGCTTGCCCGGCTGATCGTCCCTTTGAATCTTCCTTTTCCTTAGCTCATCAGCTAGGTTAATCCAATCCTGAGAGTGATTTTGCTGGACCCATTCCGGGGCCTCGAGTCATTCCCTCCATTCAGTGTTTTCTTTGTTTTTCCAGGAAAGGGCTTCTTTGACCGAGGGAGAGCCCATAAGAAGAGTGTCATCCACATATTGTTAGTGGGTTGAAGGGGGGTTAGAGGGGTAGAGGTTAAGGGGTTAGAGGTTTAGGGGGTTAAATGGGTTAAGCGTTTAGAGGTTTAGGGGGTTAGGGGATTTAGCAGTTAAGGATTTTAGGGGTTAGGGTTTTGGGGGTTAAATGGGTTAGGGTTTTAGGGTTTAGGGGGTTAAATGGGTTAAGGGTAGGGAATTAGGGTAATTGTGAGGGCATGATAACTAAGGAGTGTCTGTGCATGCCAAGGATTGAAAAGGCATGCTAACACATGCCAGAAAGTGTTGGGCACAACATTTGGGTTGGGCACAACATTGATTTTCCAATGACTTGGTTGGGTTCCCAAGTCGCAAAAAAAGTAAGGCTATCTATGACGGCATGAAAGCTAAGGAATACCAAGGTGTGGCAGGGAATGCCTAGAACTACTAACACATGCTAGGCAGTTCCAAGGCATGATAGGCATTCCAAGATGTGCCAGGTGCCAGGGTGTGGCATGAACACATCCTAGGGAGTGTGAGGGCCAAGTGTCAGGGAAACACAAGGGAGCACTAGTTTCAAATGCATGGAAATGAAGTATCAGCTAGTTCCAGGTGTGCTAAGAAGGGAGTGACACGGTATTCTAGGAAGTGCCAAGGCATGTTAGAGTGTTAGGGAAGCATACAAAGATGTTCCAAGTGCCAAGGTGTGCCAATGTGTGCTAAGGAGTGTTAGGGAGTGCCAGGAAAACATAACAAAGCACTAGGTCAAAATGCATAAATGAATGAATAAGAGTGTGTGACAGGGAGTGTTAGTGAGTTTTAGGTATCTCGAGGAGGGAGTAACATGGTATGATAGGGACCCCGATAATTTTTTTCCATGGAGAACTATTTACGTTGTATCCATTGCATTAAAGCAAGAGGTCTGTCAATGCTTTTTTGTATGTGTTTATAAATTGGAAGAGACCTTAAAATCTACCTCACCAATCTGACCACAATTGGTGAGTGCAAGCATTTGCGAAATGGCATCATGAGTGGAGCCTTTTCCAAAAGAGATTATTCATTTACATTACAATATATACAACATGTAGTTAGCGTTCCATCCATGTTAGTGCACACACCTGATGGTATAAGTCCTTAAACTGGTACAAAAAAAATGATTTTATATATTCACATACGGGACAGTCACAAGATGTAAACAAAATCACATACTTATCGAAATCCTCAACCAGGAATATGCTAAATTGCTTCAAAATGTGCTTGCAACTAGGTAGGAATCAAAGACAATCATAATGGGTTAAGGGGATCTAAGAGAGAATTATGTAAGGAGCTTCTTCTAGGTAAAGGAAATTGGTATTACTATTGTTAAAGGGGGTGGCCTACAAGGATACATTGGTAGCTATTGATGCAAGAGCATAATTTCAACAATTTATTTCAAAATTTGTATTTGTCCTCCAAAAGGTCTTAGAGATTTATAGGAGGAAGTTGGTTTCCTTGTTGCCCTATAATTTTGTAGAATTTCTAATTTCATATTTGGGATAGGAAATTTTAGTAATTTTAGGCATTATAAGTTAAGATGTTTTTTTATTTGTAAGGCCTCCTAGTCATTAGGAAAGTTGAGTCTTATGATTAGGATTACTTGTGGCATCCTATGTATTTTTCAAACTCCAATACACCAAGGAAAATATGTGGAGGACATTTGGGGGAAGTGTGATTGTCCATAAAATGTAGATCAGATTTGGGGAACTTGTAGCTCTTTTCCTTGGACCCTACTAGTTCTTAGAGGTTGTATTTGGAGCGGTTAGCAGGAAAAAGCATAATATTCCCAAGAATATTAGTGTTGGAGCACCTGTGGTTTGGGAGAAAGGATAAGGGGTTCTAGGAGTTAAGGGGTTTAAGGGTTTAGGAGCAAGGGGTTAAGGGTAAAGGGTAAAGGGTTAGGGCTTATGGGATTTAGAGGTTAGGGGGTTTAAGGGTTAGAGGTTAATGACTTAGTGGTTAAGGGATTCAGGGGTTAAAGATTAACCATCAAGGGCTTACATGTCAGGGGATTTAGGGGTTAAGTGCCTAAGGGTTATGGTATTTAGGTGTCAGTGAGTTAAGGGGTTAGGGGTTAATGATTTTAGGGGTTAGGGGTTATGGGTTAAGGGTCAAGGTTTAAGAGGATATGGGATTAGGGTTTATGGGGTTCAAGGATTCTAAGTTAGGGGTTAGGGGTTAAGGGGTTAGTGGCTTTGGGTTTAAGGGATCAAGGGGTTAATTTGTTATGAGTTATGGGTGTAGGGGTTAAGGGATTGTGGCTTTGGGGTTAAAGGGATAGGTATTTTAGTGGTTATGGGTTAAGTGTGTATGGGTTGTGATAATGTGGCCCCTAATCCCCTTGTCAAAACTATTGGGGTTTCCCCTATAAATTTCTCTCATTACCTTACCTATAGGTCCCCTATCCCCTATGTCATAAGGCCCTAAGGCTCCTTCTCATTCTCTAATGTTAGGATTATAGATCTCAGTAAACCATGCTCGAACCTCTCACTTCTACCCATCCATGCTACCCTTATGTCCCCTTGCCCCGTTCAATACACCAAAAGATCCCCCTCCCCCAAAATTCATGATAATTGAACATTTGGAGGTGATAATTTAACAACAACTTCACAACTAGTCCATTTATAATGGTGTCTTGGAGCTATTAGATGTCATTTCATTGAGCTATAGTGATAGGTGAGAGCTATGCATAGCTCACTAAAGGTGTATCAAGAGGCTATTAGTCTATTGGCTATAGAATTTGACTCTTTTTATTTGTAACTTAGCGAAATGGAAAAGATGTGGAGACAATCTCCATTCTTCTTCTTTCACCGGGCCATGTAAACTAAATGAAGCAAATAGTCTCAACCCCTTGGAGAAGGAAAGTTGAGAGCAATAATTAGCATGAACAAACAAAGAATCCAATGAGTTAAGTTTAGAGGTGTCTCCCTTTGTAAACAAGCATCCATAAGCTTGTTAGTGTTAATATGAATCTTTACTAGAGGTTGAGTAGTCTTCACATCACCAACCACATCCAATTGAAAGGTACCAACCCCTACAATAAAAATGATGTCTCCAACTAAGGTGTAGTTAATACCAATAATATCACCTTATGAATGTATTACAATATGATTTGGAAAGTACGTTTCCATACATGTGTGAAAGAAACAATCCATTTGGTTAGCAAAAGGAAGTCTTTTTTAAGACCTCCAGAAACCCCCTTGAAGGAGACAAGAAGGGTTTGAAACCATATAATACAAGTCGATCTATGAACCCTATTTCTGATGTGTTCTATGCATGTGTTTGTTCACTCGGTTTGACATGTGATAGAAAATATATGAAGCCTTTTTTTCCATGTATCATCTTCATTAGATATCATGTTGCTAAGAATGAAGTGTATGGATTAGAGTTAAAGTTCCTATTTTAGTTTGTTGTCTTTTTTTGTCTTTTAGAGTACAAATATTTCTGGTATACTGTGCTAAGGTAGTTTGGCTTTCAAATATTCAAGGAATATGTGAGCTAATATAAGACAATATTGTAATATTTGAAATAACATGATGAACTATTTAGCACAATTTATGGTGTTGGATTGATTGAGATGTTTATTTTTGGATGGATGGATGTATATATCTTTAGCCAATAGACAAAACTCATTAAGAATTGTTGCAAGTATGTTATTGACATGTTGAAGTGCCATTGAGACTTAGAGGTAGAAGATTTAGACTTGTATGTTTTCACCTATCCGGGTGTGATGATACCTTGTGGAGGTAAGCAAAATTTCCATTTTTTAAACTCTTGGATATATTCTATACGCTCTTGAGAGAATTTCAACCTTTTAAATAAAATTACAAACAAATGTACATTCATGCAATAATTACTAATTGATTTGGGGGTGACTCAACAAATTGTAGCATGTTGGCTTGTTGAATTTGTTAGTAAGTTAATTAGGGCTTGATAAATTTGTAAGCTTTAGTGGGATTTATTGCGGTTGTATGTGTTTTAGAGAAGCGAGTTTGGAGTGGTGGTTGTGCTTCCTTTATTGAATTTGATTTCTTTGGTTCTTCTTCTTGTGCATGCCCACTGTGGTATATTCTCGTTAGTGGTTAAGGGGTTAGGGATTGGGGGCTTAAGGGTTAGGGGCATAATTAATTAGTATTTAAGGGATTAGGGATTGGGGTTAGGGGAATAATGAGTTAGTGGTTAAGGGGTTATGGATTGGGGGGTTAGGGGTTAGGGGATTTAGGTGCATTTAGGGGTTAGAGGAATAATGAGTTAGTGGTTAAGGGATTAGGGATTGGGGGCTTAGGGGTTAGGGGATTTAGGCGCAGTTAGGGGTTAGGTGAATAATGAGCTAGTGGTTAAGGGATTAGGGATTAGGGGCTTAGGGCTTAGTGGATTTAGCAGTTAAGGATTTTAGGGGTTAGGGGTGAGGGGTTAATGGGTTAATGGTTAAGCGTTAACGATTTAGGGGTTTACTGTTTAGGGGTTTAGGGGTTTAGGTGTTAGTGGTTTATGGGTTTAAGGGTTTAGAGGTTTAGGGTTTAGGGGTTAAATGGGTTAGGGTTTTAGGGGTTTAGGGGGTTAAATGGGTTAGGGGTTGGGAATTAGGGCTTAAGGGGTTAGGGGTTAAGGGTTAGACGTTTAGGGTTTACGGGGTTAAATGGGTTTAGGGGTTTAGAGGTTTATGGGGTTAGGGGATTTAACAGTTAAGGATTTTATGGGTTAGGTGTTAGGGGTTAAGGGGTTAATGGGTTAGAGGTTTAGGGGATTTAGCATGGTACTTAGGGTTAGGGTTAGGGGTTAAATGGGTTAGGGTTTTAGGGGTTTGGGGGGTTGGGCTGGTTAGGGTTGGGAATTATGGTTAAATGGGTTAGGGGTTTAGCATTTAGGGGGTTAAATGGGTGAGGGGTTATAGTCATTTCTTAGGTGAACAAGGCACAATCTAGTTGTAGTAACCGTAACTTGGTCAAGTTGTTATAGTCAAGGCAAGACTTGGTTGGGTTCCCAAGTTCCAAAAAAGTAAGGGTAATTGTGAGGGCATGATAACTAAGGAGTGTCAATGTGTGCCAAGGAATGAAAAGGCATGCTAACACATGCTAGAAAGTGTCAATGGATGTTGAGGAGTGTTAGGGAGTGCCAGGACATTGCAAGGGAGAACTAGGTCAAAATGCATGGAAATGAACAAATAAGAGTGTGTGCCAAGTAGTGTCAACAAATTCCAAGTGTCTCAAGGATAAAGTGTGTTAGGATAAGGTCAGAATAAGACTTGTAGGAGGTAAGCCTATGGTTACATAAAGGGTTGGAAAAAGTAGTTTCAGACAAAGGGAAACTTTGGGCTAGGCACAACATCGATTTTCCAATGACTTGGTTGGGTTCCCAAGTCACAAAAAAATGCAAGGTTATCTATGATCATGCTTGAAGATTGCACAAGAAACAAGAAGGAGGCATCCCGAAACATCATCTCGTTCCTAGGTTGGAAAGTGATCACCTAAACTAGGTGGGGCCCACATGTGTGATTTTTGGCGCAAAGTCTATTTTTAGACTATGTATATTTTTAGACATGTTGATCATATTCTGAGTTGCAGGATGCTATTTGTGGATGGCTGGTCAATTTGGAAAAATAGATGGACTTTTATTTTTAGACATATTGGGCGGAGTCTATTTTTAGACTGCCAGTCTAAAAACAGATATGTCGAATATTATTAGCTCTTAATAATATTTGGACTCTAAACATTATCTTATTCTCTTGGAGCACTTCAGTTAAGTGCACAGATGTGGCACAGGAGCTGACAGAATGAATTACACTATTCTTGAGGGTTAAGTGGAGCTATTGCATGGATACTTCAATTAGAACTCATGTGACAGAGTTTGGTGGAGTTATTGAGCTAGTTGATGGAGTTGTGTTCAGTTTAACTGAGTTAAACATAGTTGAGCTAGTTGTATCTACTCTAACTGATTGATACACTAGTGAGAGTGGTGTGAATTAATTATTAATTAATTCACTAATTATAAACTCATTAATCAACTAAAGAATACATCAGTTAACTTCAGTGCATGGACAGTTTCAGTGGAGACCAGTGGAGAGATAGGTGAAAGGGCAAGATAGACTATCTGTTGTGACTATTAGTGATGCATGAATTGCATCTACATATACATTGGAGTTTCCAATGATAATCACGCAGTCAATGAGAGTGGGATTACATTGAATTGGTCTTTGTAATCAGCTTGGATTACGTAGTGGAGGCAGGCTATCAAGAGGCAAAGATCGGTGCATGGATTTGCAAGATTGGTCCCGATTAGTGTATGACGATTGTACTGTACTGAGGGCTTGTGATAAGCTTTGTATGTTTGTATGAGATTTTCATATGATCTCCATGATACATAATATGATATTTGGGGTTTTTAGCTTAAGGCTTTCCCGGTAAACAACTTTGTTATGTTTGTTTTTATTGCTTCATGTGTTTTGCAATTGTTGATTAAATTTCCGCAAGAATTATAGTGGAAGGATTTTGTATTTTGCAAGAAGATAAATATTGTGAGATCAGGAGAGTCTGGATATATACATGCATATTGTATATAATTTTTACATGGTATCGGAGCCGTGTTATAAATTTTCTACATGGAATGAGAGCATAAATTTTTGGGTGCGCGAGTTTGCAGAGAATATCTGAAAATTTTGGTGAACTATTTTCAGAAAAAAATATGATATTTGGATTCCTTGCGAAAAAATACCCAAATTGAAAAAACAAATTGGTCGAATCGGAGCTCGGATGAGGGAGATATCGTCGATTTAAAATCAGCTCTTTTGTTAGAAAATTTTGCGACGGTGGGACAATTGCAATGTGCGCGAGCCAAGAATCTACATGCACTGAGGTACAAGATGCATGCAAAGCTTTGAGGTGCAAAGCAAAGGTTAGTGACTTGGTGGTTGAGAGGGATCCTCTCAACATGCAGCGTGAGAAGCAGTCTCAAAAGGTTGTGGAGCAGCCACAACTGGAGATGCAGAAGAATCTTTATAGATTTGAAGTAGATGGGATTTCTACGGAGCTTCCTACTGTTGGGAAGTGCAAGAAAGACATGCAATTGATGCTTGAGAGGGAGCAAGTTTTGCATGCAGGTAATAGTGAACCTCGAGATGTGGAGCAGCCACAAGATGAGGATCATGGAGTGGAAGAAACCACTCATGCAAAGAAATTTCGTGCCAGATGGGCAGAGGGAGTGCATGCAGCTATACCACCAGGTGAGAGGTGGGGCGACATGCATGAATAATCCCAAGAGGAGATTTCTGGGCAGGATTCATGAGATGGTGTGGATCTCATGAATTGAACCTGGCTACGAGGTGCCCACAGCGCAGCAGTAGCATGATTAGTTGGATTGATGCAGGCAGATCAAAGTGACAGTGTCGGATACTGGAGCGCGGATCAGAGTTGACAGCAAGTGCAAGAGTGCATGGGTGCAAGAGTTCAACAGCGCAGTGGTTCCTGATGACATGTGCAGTTGGTACCAGCAGAAGTCGAAGAATTTGATGATAGATGCATCAGACTGATTGAGTTGTTTGGAGCCTATTCAGTTTCAGAGGAGTTGCAGAGCAGATGCATGGAGTTGCATGGCGCTTGTGAAGGTTGCAGGGCGAATGCATGGAGTTGCATGTCGCATGCAAAGACAGTCCTTTCTTGTTGAGAGGGAGTGTTGAAGATTGCAAAAAGAAACAGTGAAGGAGGCATCCTGAAACATCATTCCTGATCCTAGTTGGAAAATAATCACCTAAACTAGGTGGGGCCCACACAGGTGATTTTTGGCGCAAAGTCTATTTTTAGACTATGTCTATTTTTAGACATGTCAATTATATTCTATGAGTTGCAGGATGCTATTTGTGGATGGTTGGTCAAGTTGGAAAAATAGATGGACTTCTATTTTTAGACATATTGGGCGGAATCTATTTTTAGATTTCCAGTCTAAAAATAGATATGTCGAATATTATTAGCTCCTAATAATATTTGGACTATAAACATTATCTTATTCTCTTGGAGCACTTCAGTTAAGTGCACAGATGTGGCACAGGAGCTGACAGAAGGAATTACGCTATTCCTGAGGGTTAAGTGGAGCTATTGCATGGATACTTCACTTAGAACTCATGTGACAGAGTTTGGTGGAGTTATAGAAGTAGTTGGTGAAGTTGTATTTAGTTTAACTTAGTTAGACTCAGTTGAGCTAGTTGTATCTAGTCTAACTGATTGATACACTAGTGAGAGTGGGGTTAATTAATTAGTTAATTAATTCACTAAATAATAACTCGTTAATCAACTAAAGAATACATCAGTTAACTACAATGCATGGACAGTTTCAGTGGAGACCAGTGCAGAGATAGGTGAAAGGGTAAGATAGACAATCTGTTGTGACTAATAGTGATGCATGGATTGCATCTATATATACATTGGAGTTGCCAATGATAATAACGCAATCAATGAGAGTGGGATTACATTGAATTGGTCTTTGTAATCAGCTTGGATTGCGCAGTGGAGGCAGGCTAGCAGGTGGCAAAGATCGGTGCATGGATTTGCAAGATTAGGCCTGATTAGTGTATGACGATTGTACTGTACTGAGAACCTGTGATAAGCTTTGTATGCTTGTATGAGATTGTCATATGATCTCCATGATACATAATATGATAGTTGGGGTTTTCAGCTTCAGGCTTTCCCGTTAAACAACTGTGTTATGTGTGTTTTTATTACTTCATGTGTTTTGCAATTGTTGATCAAATTTCCGCAAGAATTATAGTGGAAGGATTCGTATTTCAGAAGAAGATAAATATTGTGGGATCAGAGAGTCCTGGACATATACATGCATATCAGATATAATTTCTGCTGCACGACATGAAAGCTAAGGAATACCAGGGTGTGTCAGGGAATTCCTAGAAGTACTAAGACATGTTAGGCAGTTCCAAGGCATGATATGCATGCCAAGATGTGGTAGGTGCCAGGGTGTGGCATGAACACATGCTAGGGAGTGTGAGGGCCAAGTGTCAGGGAAACACAAGGGGGCACTAGTTTCAAATGCATGGAAATGAAGTATAAGCCAGTTCCAGGTGTGCTAAGAAGGGAGTGACACAGTATTCTAGGAAGTGCCAAGGCATGTTAGAGTGCTAGGGAAGCATACAAAGTTGTTCCAAGTGCCAAGTTGTGCCAATGTGTGCTAAGGAGTGTTAGGGAGTGCCAGGAAAACATAACAAAGGCACACTAGGTTAAAATTCATAAATGAATGAATAAGAGTGTGTGACATGGAGTGTTAGCAAGTTTTAGGTGTCTCAAGGAGGGAGTGACATAGTATGATAGGCAGTACTAAGTCTTGTTATAGTGTCAGGGCGACATGCATCCAAGATTTTATATATTCACATACGAGACAGTCACAAGATGTCAACAAAATCACATACTTATCAAAATCCTCAACCAGTAATATGCTACATTGCTTCTTAATGTGCTTGCAACTAGGTAGGCATCAAAGACAATCATTGCAATGGGTTAAGGGGATCTAAGAGAGAATTATGTAAGGAGTTCCTTCTAGTTGGTAAAGGACATTGGTATTACTATTGTTAAAGGGGGTGGCCTACAAGGATACATTGGTAGCTATTGATGCAAGAGCATAATTTCAACAATTTATTTCAAAATTTGTATTTGTCCTCCATAAGGTCTTAGAGATTTTTAGAAGAGGAAGTTGGTTTCCTTGTTGCCCTATAATTTTGTAGAATTTCTAATTTCATATTTGGGATAGGAAATTTTAGTAATTTTAGGCATAAGTTAAGATGTTTTTTTTTTTTTAAAGGTCTCCTAGTCATTAGGAAAGTTGAGTCTTATGATTAGGATTACTTATGGCATCCTATGTATTTTTCAAACTCCAATACACCAAGGCAAATATGTGGAGGACATTTGGGGGAAATGTGATTGTCCATGAAATGTAGATCAGATTTGGGGAACTTGTAGCTCTTTTCCTTGGACCCTACTAGTTCTTAGAGGTTGTATTTGGAGCGGTTAGCAGGAAAAAACATAATATGCCCAAGAATATTAGTGTTGGAGCACCTATGGTTAAAACACGAGATTCAAAGTTCAAATCCCCTTGAGTTGCCAACCAAAAAATAATATTTTATTATCTATATATTTATTAAATTTTTAGAATGTGGTTTAATGAAAAAAGAAAAATATAATATAAAGAAATAAATATGACATGATTAAATTTCATGTGGTTTGAATATCTATTTTCAAAAATAAAAAATATAATTTTATCCACTATCCACTCATGGATATTTCAATGCAAACTTCCGAATGCTAATGATTTTGTCTTAATTGCTAACTATCTTAAATGGGTTTCGTCTTAATTGTCATTGTCTTAAGTCGCCATTGTCTTAAATATAAAGTTTTGTCTTAAATATTTTTGTCTCAAAGTGCTTTTGTCTTAAATCTAAAATTTTGTCTTAAAATATTTTTGTCTCAAATTGCTTTTGTCTTAAAATATATTTGTCTCAAACTGCTTTTGTCTTAAATATAAAGTTTTGTCTTAAAATATTTTTGTCTCAAACTCGTTTTGTCTTAAATATAAAATTTTGTCTTAAAATACTTTTGTCTTAAATACTTTTGTCTTAAATTTTTTTGTCTCAAATTATTTTTGTCTTAAATATTTTTGTCTCAAATTATTTTTGTCTTAAATATAAAATTTTGTCTCAAATTATTTTTGTCTCACACTATTTTTGTCTTAAATTTTATATTTAAGACAATTCAATTGATATTAAATTTTAATATAAAATAACTAAAATAAAAAGTGACTTTTTAAGACAAAAGATTTCTTTTGTCTTAAAAAAATGTCTTAAAAACCCCTTAGTGTAATCCTTGCTGCTAAGACCCAAAACCCTAAAACAAAGATGTGAGCTTCAGACCCTACATTTTCACCTTCATGCGAACCCATTCTTATGCAGACCTACCTCACACCGACTTGAGCCAAAAACAAGAAAGAGAATAAAATAATGATCCAAGATGGTTGTCCAAATGAGTGTAATATTTTCTTTCTTGATTGGTCAAAATGGACAGAATGGGTCCATGGTATTTACCATGGTATTTTCCCATGATATTTGTTGTTCGTTTTCGAGGGAACTTAATAAAATAAGGTCTCATAGAGGCTAGGCATTTGGGCATTCGGGTTTATATATCTTATTGTGTTTTTATTGAGAACTTGGTGTGGTCAATTCTAGCATTGGTCCTGATATGAAAACCTCGTTGAGACTTTTGTGTGGTGGATCCATCCACGGTCCATGATTGTGCTTCATTATTTGTTTTATGTTTTAATGAGCAGTCGAGCATGCCACTACAAGGGCTTAAACTACAAGGGCTTAAATATTTTTGTATGGGCATGTATCTTTGTTTACAACTAATAATATGAATAAAGGGTTGCATTTTCAAATCCTATTGTGTTCAATGCCTTTATTGCAATTATTTTTAGCTAGAACACCTAGATGTGCGGGATCTGTTGATTATTTCGTTGTTCACAGTGTTTTCATAGTTGTGTATCCTGCCAGCGTGAAGGTTTCATGCATGAAACTTCGGTGAGATAATTTGTCCACTTTTTGTGTGGTACTTGATATCACCCTAATTGGTCTATTACTTTTCACTTAATTATTTCTAGAAGTGTCTGGCAACAAATTCAAAATTTGTTAATTTTTAGGGATTTATTAGATTGGAAAAATTTGTGATCTGACCATTCATCACTCAGTTCAAAAGGCCGGAGATCTAAATTCCCCAACAAAGATAGAACCCTTTTCTCGCATTTGGAGAACGCAGATCCATTAGATCTACACGGTCAAGGACATTCTGAATACATTGAGAAACAGTAACATCAATCTCCAAGGCCGAGAACATCATAACTGGCTTGAGGGAATATTAATTGCTCCTTAAGAAGTCTAAAATCTCTTTGGTATTCGTGGAATTCATCTTCATGGGGATCATAAAACAAGCTATTAATATCTTATGTAAAGAGGATGGTCTAACCTGCTCCGGAGCATAGTCAGCAATCCCAACAAGCAAGCATAAACCTGGGTTGATACATATTGAAGATTATTTGGTGGTCTGTAGCAATGAGTTGGCAGTGAACATAAACCTGGGTTGATACATATTGAAGATTATTTGGTGGTCTGTAGCAATGAGTTGGCAGTGAACATTCTCATCACACCTACCGTAAGACTAGTGAGGAAGTGAAGAGGAACGCGACCTCCAGAGTGGCATGACGACCTCACGACATGGGAGGGAAACCGAGCTAGCTGTGGGTGAGGTCTGCCATTGAACATATTCGCAACTCGGACCAAAGGCTCTGTGCATAGTGCAGTGAGGACGGAGATTGAGTCGTTGCAGCGAGGGCAGAGATTGAGCCATCGTTGGTGAGGTCTGCCTCCCCTCCCCTCCCTTTGATCGCCGCCGCAGTGTACCAATCAACCCATCGTGTCGCATGGTGAGGACAGACAATCAGCAACAGGCATGCATCGTGGAAAGCGCAGAGAAGACTGACTAAGAGGTCAATCACCGATCCACTAATTGCAGGTGTGGGCCATCAGGAATTTGCAACAGATCGGAAGGAGGAGGATCTTCCCCAGGGTTAAAGGGGCACCACTACAGTTGTAGAAGCCACGCATACACATCTGTGAGCTTATGCACTACCATGGAGTGATCCCAAAGGGGTGCTGAAAATCAAAGTCGCTCCCAACACCGTCCTCCATAGTCAGTCGCACATCAATAAGGCTTAAGTTTTAATTGACTTCCCCATTGGATGGAATCGTATGGAGGGATCCCATTGCTGTATACTAGTTTTTAAATGGAGTTTCGTATGCATATATGCGTTTATGATTATGGGGTGATTGTTATTGGTTTTTCCTATTAAACATATTACACTGGTTTATGGACACCACAAATTTGGGGCAGAATTTTGCTAAGTCTTTGCAGGCCGATTCACATCATTTGAATGGCCAGATCCTGATTTTTAATGTGGAGATTATTTGTGGGTTACATTTGAGAAATTTTTGGAGGATTTAATTTGCTAATTATCTTTAAGGAGATTGAGGAAATTGAAGTAGAGCTTTGATTGTCATTGAAATCCATCTATGTCAAGTCACAATGTCAACATTTTACTTTTGGAAACACCATAAGAATCAACATAATAATACATTATTTGATTCTTTGGGCTACAATACTTCCGTGAAACAAATGGAAACAACATATAGATTAGAAGCAACAACATGACTTTCTTTTGAAAGGTACATGTTATCCTTCAATAGTCAAAATATCTTTGGAAGGAGGATGTAAAAACCAAGTGTCTCTTTGAACTTGGATCCAAATTGCAGGGTACAAAGTCAGAATACGTCCTCTTATGGTTGGACACATTAAATATGGATTTGATCTTGATAAAGCAATGAGAATGGAAAGGGTTAAGTTGGGCCTTGAATCCATCCATGCTTACTTTGATACAACCTAGATTCTTAGAGCATTATTGTGAAAAGGTTAGACTCACATTGGCCTCTTGTCTCAATAACATCATAGCCTTAATAGCATCCTTAATAGCATCACTACTTTGTAATATCTCCAAATTTTTAACTGATTGGACTACATCATAATAGTAGTAGACTAATAAATAAATTAATAAATAAACAGTATTGGCCCATAGTTTTAACTTTTGGTTTGTTTTGACCCCAGATATTTCCCACGGTTTCTTCCAAACAACTCGACTATAAAAAGAGGAGGATTGAGAGCAACTCATAAAATTTAGTCTTTTTTCTATCGATATTTGTGAGCTCGGCTGAGTTTTCATAGGAGGCTTTTTAGGCCGAAGTCCAGGCATCACATGACCAACAAAACGCAGAAGAGCCCCAACTATAGGTCAAGCCATCTCTCTCACTCCCACGACCATCAAACTATCAAGGTATCGAAAGAAGTCCCTGCGTTCTGATCCTAAAGCAACAGACAACAAGCGAAGGGCCATTCAGCATGATCTGCAGATCATAGGCATATTGAAGCCATGTGGGCACTGTCAACCCACATCTGAGTGGAGTTCGTGCAACACTGAAGGGTTTGTTATCTCTGCTATTTACGAGTTACACCGCCAACATGAGAACGAGATCGCTGGATCGTCATGAGGAGGGTTTGTGAAGTGACTTGGTGAGCACGTAGAGGGTGGAAAGAGAGGTCGTCGGCTTATCCCGTGCTCCCACCTGCAACACAACTCCTCACTGTCTGGAGTCGCTGCAACACCATGCAGTCTGCAGAGCCCAGGGTCATGGTTGACGTGGATGTATCAGTGCGTTGACAAATCAATGGTTGAAAGATGTGGGCCAGATATTAATAAAACTGATGTTGGTGGATTTTATATGGGTTTTTTTCAAATATGATGATTGGCGTTTAGTTGTGTACAATGTAGTTTTATGCGGATGTTTAATAGGGAGGGCTTTTATATATTAAGTTTTTTATAATGGTGTTGTCTTATTTTAAGCATATTAGAAGAGTAATAATTTTTTTTGAAGGCATATTACAGTGGTATTAGAGCTTCATTTTAGCCAGTTGTGGGATGTCAATGAAGGAGAAGCAAAAGGGTATTACCGTAAATTGGGAAGGAAAAAAAGGCTAGGAGTCAAGGGAAAAACGAAGAGTACTAAGGGGAAGAAAGACCAATGGGTGATCACGAAAATACCAAACTTGAAGATGCCTTACAAAAGATCACTGACACTCAAAATGGCATTATGGAACTCCTTAAAGTACAGATTAGGAAACCTAATGTGCAAAGAAATAATGGGGAAGGAGGTTCCCATTCAGTTGGGGATGGTCCATCGCAAGAGTATATCAATGTTCATAGCAACGGTCCATCACATGAACATGTCAACACTCAGAGCGGCCCTTTTAGTAGACCAACCATGCCTCCATTTTTGGATGACTCCAACAAGGAGCAATACTACCCTTCACCAATTGCAGAAATGGTTACAACATGGATGAAAGAGTATGATACGCTACCTCCCAACGTAAAAGCGACCCTGAGCCTTAATGAATTTTACTACACGAGGAGAAAACAACAAAGGAAGGAAACCACATATGGGGGCCATCAGTCGAACATAGATTTGTAGAAGGCTGTGGGAAAGGTAACTCTTCCATAATTTGATGGATCGTCAAAGTGTTCTGCACGGTCATGGGTACAGAAACTAGATACATATTTCCATCTCAATCCCATGCAGGAGAAGTATGCCATAAAATACGCCACACTTCATCTTGACGAAGAAGCACATGAATGGTGGCAACATGGTATGACCACTCTGGAACATGCCAGCATCATCTCTTATACATAATTCACATAGAGATTAATAGAAATATTTGATAGGAAGGATCCTAAGATGTACTTCTGGGAGCTAACCTAGCTCTGACAGACAGGGAGCCTTGAATCTTATGTTGCAAAATTCTAGAGGCTTGAAGTAATGGTCAGCGACCTCTCCATGACCCAGTTGGTCATGTTATTTATAGAAGGGTTGTCAGAACCCCTACGAGGTTAGGTTAGGGCCTACCAACCTGCTACCTTGCAAGATGCAATTAACCGTGCAAGGGATATGCAGGATGCAGTACGCAAGAATAGATTCCTACCCAAATTTTCTATTCCTCAGAAAGGGAAGGAAATCAAGCAGTAACCACGAGAGCCATTTAGTAAGGGGAAGCTGGATGATGAGACCAAGAAATATCTCAGAAGTATAAGGCTATGCTTCTCTTATCAAGAACCTTGGGCACTGGGACATCGATGTACTAAAGGGAAGGCCCACTATATTGAAGTATTTTCTGAAGGCGAAGATGAGGAAGAGAATCTAGAGCTCGATCAAGGGGAATCACAAGGCATGGGGGAAATACAGGAAGAAATCCAGGAAGGAGTCATTGCTTCTCTTATAGGGGTCCCAAGATATCACACCCTCTAGGCTAGGGGCACCATACAAGGACAGAAGGTTACTGTGCTAATTGATGGTGGGGCCTCCCACAACTTCATTGATGCAGAATTCGTAGCCAGTAGGGGACTAGCTACTAAAGAATTTGAAGGATTTACAATTTTGATTGCTGGAAAGAAAGAGCACAACCATATGCCATGCACTAAGATAGTTCCTAACATGAGCCTAGCAATGTGAAACTACACAGTTATAGATAACTTCTTTGTCATAGACTACCCAGACTCTCATGTAGTATTGGGGGTACAATGGCTATATTCTATTGGAACTCATACAGTAAAATACCAAGACTTGGAACTCACATTCATAGGACCAGATGGTAAAAAGGTGAAGTTGAGAGGAATGCATGCATATCCTCTCAAGGTTGTGACATCCAATTGGATGGAGGCAAACCTTCGACATGGGGATATTGTATGGGCAGTAGAGTGTCGAATCATGGAGAAGAAACTAGTAGAAAAAAACAAGGAGTACTCCCCTGATATTATGGAACTATTTCAAAAATACCAGAAGGTCTTTAGAGACATACCCCCAGGACAACCACCTGATAGGGGATTTGAGCACATCATTGAACTAGAGGAAGGGGTCCAAGCTGTCATCACTACCCCTTATCATCACCCCAAAGCGTACAAGGATGAGATACAAAAGGCAATACAAGAATTGTTGGCATTAGGACACATTCGGCCGAGCTCGAGCACTGAATAAGAAGACCATCAAAAATTGATATCCTATCCCTAGGATCGACGAATTGATGGATGAGTTAAAGGGAGCCAAGTACTTCTCAAAAATTGACCTTTTCTCAGGGTATCACCAGAGCAGGGTTCATGATCAAGACATTCAAAAAACAACTTTTAGATGCCATTATGGACATTATGAGTTCCTAGTGATGCCTTTTGGGTTGACCAACACCCCTGCAACATTCCAGTCATGCATGAACCATGTATTCAACAAAAAACTGCGTAAATTTGTTTTGGTCTTCTTCGATGACATCCTGATCTTTAGTAAAACATTGAAAGAGTATCTGTAGCACCTGGACGAGGTCTTGGGAATATTGGAGGCACAAAAATTTTATGTCAAAATCTCTAAATGTGAGTTTGGGATGACAAAAATGTTATATCTGGGTCACATAATCGGGGGCCAGGGTGTTAAGGTCCACCAAGAGAAGATTGAAGCCATTCTCAATTGGCCAACTCCCAAAAATGTAACAGAGTTAAGGAATTTCTTTGGTATTTGTAATTATTACAGAAGATTTGTAAAGGGGTATTCATAGCTAGCAACCCCTCTTACTGACTTGACAAAAAGAGGAGAATTTTTATGGACAGAAACATCCCAGGAGACTTTTGAGTGGATGAAGGAAGTCATGAATTCGTGTCTAGTTCTAGCCTTGCTAGACTTCTCTTAACCCTTTGTATTGGAGTGTGACACTTCTGCGGAAGGAATCAGGGTTGTCCTAACACAGAACCATCATCCCCTTGCTTTTGAGAGTAGAAAGCTACATGATTATGAACGCTCTTACTCCATGTTAGTATGAATCTTTCGTCGTAAAATATCACTTTAGCTATGCATAACAAATAGCCCTAACATCGATTATGGCTGCCAAACATCTTTAAATCTACGATTAGGTGATCCAAATAATGCTGCACAAATTCAGATCTAAGCATAAAAGACATTAAGCAAATAAAGCAAAATATGGCTCCATGCATCCAATAGACAAGACAAGAATAATGTATTTGAAAGAATTTTTATATTATATTAAAAAGGGGGCACCTGGGAGGAAAACAAGAAAGGTGTTTTCCAGTTCTCCTCAATGGGATGGGTTCTTGAAAGTCCTCAGCGTTTCAGATCTAAAATTCCTCTCTCTTATTGGCAGAAACCCGTACAAACACAGAACTCAATGGGAGTCACCACAAGGAAATGAAACAGATCAAGAACTTAACATCTAATTCAATGGAGGTGACTAATGAATGGGGAAAACCCTTCTATTTATAACAAAATATTAGGGCGGTCTAGAACTCGGTGCATGAATAAAATATTATTAATCGAATTCTAGAACCACCCTTTAGGAATATTTTATTATGTTTGTTGGAGGGAAAAGGATTTTTGACTTGGGTCAATTCCTTTATTTATAAATAATAAATAAATAAATGATTTATTTATCATTTTAGGGAAATGATGGGAATATAATTAAACAAATAATGGTTTATTTAATGATTTATGGATGATTTAGTCAAATTTAACTAAGAATATTATTTAAATAATGATTTAAATAACTTATTCTTAGGAAATAATTAAATAAATAAGGATTTATTTAATTAATTTCCTTTTTTTGGGTTAAATATGACCGGGAAATATAAACAAATAAGTTATTTCATATGGTGAAAGCAATTTTACTTAGGGTAAAATTGGTCTTACATGGTGTACTTGGGTTCATCTAATAATAGTAGGTTAGATGACCAAAAAATGGTGTAACACTCCATTTATGACAAAGAAATGTTGACAATAATGCGTGCATTGGCCAAGTTTCGTCCATATCTAGTGGGGAACCGGTTCAAAGTAAAAACTGATCACAATAGTCTCAGATACTTCCTTGATCAGAAGGGATTAAATGAAAGGCAACAAAAATGGGTCAGTAAGATCCAAGCCTATGATTTTGAGATTGAATATGTCAAAGGTAAAAACAATGCAGTTGTAGATGCCTTGTCGAGGAGACCAGCTACCTTCTCTCTCATAGATATTGTGGATGATTGGAAGTCCCTTGTTTTGGTGGAATACTCAAAAAATCAATCAGTTTGTGAGATCCTTGACAGACAGTCATCAGATATCCGTTATAGAGTTGTCAATGATATTATCTATTATAAGGATTGAATCTATCTAGTACCCGAGTCTCAACTTAAGATGAAGATTTTACAAGCAACCCATGACTCCGCTTTAGCTGAACATCCAGGATTTCTGAAGAATTATAGGACCATCAGGGAAAGGTTCACATGGAAGGGACTCAAGAAGGACATTATCAAATATGTTAAGAAATGTGGTACCTGTCAAAGTAATATGGTTGAACATACACACCCGACAAGTTTATTACAACCACTACCCATTCCGGAACAAAAATGGGAAAGTATATCCATGGATTTCATTATAGGGCTACCCTCCTCACAAGGAAAAGATTGTATTTTTTTGGTGGTGGATCGTCTCACCAAGTACGCTCACTTATTTGCAATCCCCTCCAAAAGTTTTGCATCTCAAATAGCAGAAATATTCTTCCAGGGGGTATTCCGTCTACATGGTTTGCCCAAAACCATTGTGATTGACTGTGACAATAGATTCATGGGAGCATTTTGGCAAGAGTTATTCAGGTTGGCTGGAACAGAACTCACCCCTAGTACTAGTTATCACCCACAGACAGATGGACAGACATAAACAATGAATAAATGGGTGGAAGGTTACTTACGAGATTACATCACAGGACAACAACGTGCATGGACCAAGTGGTTGTACTTAGGAGAATACTGCTATAACACCACTTATCACATGTCCATAGGGATGTCACCTTTCCAAGCCTTATATGGATATGAGGTACTATCTTTTGTAGATATAATGTTTGGAGATAGTAGAGCACCATTGGCAAAGGATTGGATCCAGGGGTGTCAGGATATTTTGAGAGCCCTTAAAGACAATCTGCAGATGGCATAAAATCGACAAAAGTTATATGCAGATCGTCGAAGGATAGAGAGGATTTTCGAAGTGGGAGATGTGGTTTATCTTTGGCATCAGCTGTACAGGTAGTATACCTTGAAGCAGAAGGGGCAGAAAAATTAAAGCCACGATTTTATGGGCCCTATCGAGTTATCTGGAAAATAGGAGAAGTGGCATATGAGCTAGAGCTTCTCGCAGAGAGAAAAATTCATAACATATTTCATGTCTCCTGTTTGAAGAAAGCATTAGGATCAAACATAAAATCATCACCATAATTACTACCACTAGATGAAGAGGGCCATCTTCAACTGGTTCGTGAGGAGGTGTTGGAGGTTCGAGAAAGAAAGCTTCAAAGCAGAATCATCCACGAATATTTGGTACGATAGAAAGATCTTCCCATCGAGAATGCCACTTGGGAAGGAGAACACATATTGTAGCATCCAACATTGAAATTGCTTGAGGGCAAGAAATTTTGGGCAGAGGGAACTGTAATATCCCCAACAGTTTAATTGGTTGGACCAAATCATAAAAGTAGTTGTTAGGTCCCTATATTAATATTGTAGTCCCTTATTATGTTAGTGTAGCCCCCCTTATTTTTATTGTTGTACCCCTGTAACCCCAATATTGTTATTATTGTGTCCTTAAATTATTATTGTTAGGTCAGCTAGGATTACATTGTGGCCCCACTAGGATTACATTATGGCCCGATGGACTCCTACATATAGAAGGAGGTTTTGGTCATTTGTATCATCCAAGAATTTTTCATTTATGTAATGTATTGGAGGTTTCCCCCTCGAATTGGCTTATTTCTAAGGCGTTGATATCTCTTTTCTTCTATTTTTAGATCTAGTTACACAACATTTCGTATCAGAGCTTTGTATTCTAGGGTTTCGCTGCTCTAAATAGGTCATCATGTAATTTTCACTATAACTTTTTTTTCTACGAAGGTTCAAAATCTGAAATTTTTAGGGTGTGAAGCCAAAATCCTGAGGAAACTCATCGCAAAATTTTAGAGCTTGGTTTGCAATATTTTCGGAGATATGATCTGTGGAAGGTAGTGGTTTTTCAGGCTCCCAAATTTCATCTCAAAGAGGTGATCGTGGGAAAAGATTCATAACTCTCTCTTTGAGAATCGGATTGGAGTGCCATAAAAAGTTTTCACAAGTACACAGATTGAAGTTTCTTGGCTATCAATTTTAGAGCTGAAAGATGAAACAGTGACATGTGGAAAGTCGTACAAGTTCGCTCTACTGAACCAGTCCATAATTAGGTCATTGTGGGAGATTGGACATAAAGTTGCCTTGGAGAATCCAAATCAGGTCAGACCTATGGCATTTGAAAGAGAATTCAGAGAGCTACCTTAGTGCCGAATTTCAGATATTAAGGAGCTATAATCACAGAGATAATCAAATTTCAATATGGAGCTCCTCAAAAGCAAGAAAAAGGTGTGTATTTTTTTTTTCCCGAATTGCATAAGTCTTTTTTGAAAAATCAATTTGAATTGATTACAAGGGCATATTGTAGAATATATATCAGTATTGGGTTCTAAAAAATGCCCCGTAAAAATAATTCAACACCCATTAAGCCTTTAGAAGGCTCTACTATGACTCATGAAGATGAAGAACTGCAACATGATGTATCAAAATTACAAGAGCAAGTGCACCAAATTTCGCTCTCGCAAAGAGCAGAAAAAAATGAAATGGAAGTTTTGAAGAAAGGTGTGGAAGTGAGGATGGATGGTTTGAAGAATAATATGGATGGTTTGAATAAAGGCGTGGAATCTAAGATAGATGGCATGGAAGCTGGCATGGAATCTAAGATGGATGATGTGGAAGCTAAAATAGAAAACATGAAGAATGATCTAAAGGCAGACATGGAAGGTTTGACAAAGTCGATACAAGAAATGTTTCCTAATGGTGAAAAGATAGCAGAGGAAACTCATGATGAGAACAAAATAAACTTTAATTGTGATTTCATAAACTCTAATGTTGGTGGGAAGAACCACCATATTCCAAAAATGGATATGAGGTAGTTTGATGGAAAGGATCCTGTAACATGGATACTACAAATGGAGCAATATGTTGATCTCCATAATGTGAAAAACACACAAAAGGTATGCATTGCAACTTTACATTTAGAACAAAATACATTTGTATGGTATTGATGGCTTTGCTCCCATAAAAAAATTGTCACTTGGTCAATTTTTATGAAGGAAATGATAGCACATTATGAGGATACAAAGAGAAACACCTTCTTTAGCCAATTGATAAATCTCAAACAAAAGGGTTTAATGGGGGAGCACATTGAGGACTTCCAAAAATTAAATATAAGGGTAACTGATATTCCAGAGGAACACAGGATTGATCTCTTCACAGGTACTTTAAAGGATAAAATCTATCATGAAGTTCACGTTTTGGAACCTAATTCATTGGAGAAGGCGTTTAGGTTGGCAAGAAAAATTGAATGTAAAATTATGGCGACAAGGAAGCCTACCAATCACTTCTATAAAGAGGGAAGAGTTTCTACTCCTAGATTTCCACAACCTATAAGGTTGACACCACAACAATTGGAAGAAAAAAGAGAAAAAGGGCTTTGCTACAGTTGTGATAGCAAATACACTAAAGGTCATAAGTGTGCTGAGAATAAATTATTTTACATAGATTGTGAAGAGGAAGAGGAAAATGAACAAGAAGAGGATATACACTAGGAACCAACCCTAGAAGAAGAAAAAACGAGTCCGACCATATCATGTAATGCATTGGCAGGAATTACCACTCTTCAAACTCTCAAGATAGAAGGACATATCAAGAAGAAAAAGGTAATAATGTTGATTGATTCGGGTAGTACCCATAACTCTATTCATTATAAGGTAGCCAAGGAATTGAATTGTTTCCTATGTCCAGCACCATAATGGCAAGTGATGGTTGCAAATGGAGGAACTATAAATTGCTCTGGAAAATGCCATAATATCAAGCTAGCCATGGGGGAATATGTATTGAATAGTCCAATGCTTTCCATCCTAATGGGAGGTGTTGATGTTGTACTAGGAGTACAATGGTTACAATCTTTAGGACAATAGTATTAGCACTCCTCAAGAAATTTTCTTGAATTTTTTTCAAGGAAATGAAATCGAATTACGGGGTATCACAGGGAAGCCAGGAAATATAATAAGATCTAATGTCATGAAAAAGCTTCTAAAGAAAGGACAATGGGGCGTAATTGCACAATTATGCTCACTAGAAGTTCCAACATCAAAATCATCTATTTCTCCAGATCTCCAGAAAGTCTTGGACAATCATTCCTAGGTGTTTGATACTCCCAAAGGACTCCCACCTATTCGTGATCATGATCATGCTATTAATTTGATTCTAGGAAGTGTTCCTCCAAACATCAGGCCTTACAGATATCCTTATGTCCAAAAGAGCGAAATTGAACGTATGATTGCAGAAATGTTAGAGGCTGGTATAATTCAACCTAGTCAAAGTTCTTTCTCTGCTCCAGTAGTATTGGTGCACAAGAAAGATGGATCATGGCGCATGTGTCCGGATTATAGGGAGCTCAATAAGCTCACTATTAAAGATAAATTTCCCATTCCTGTGATTGATGAATTATTGGATGAATTACATGGAGCAATTTATTTTACCAAGTTGGATCTTCGTTTAGGATATCATCAAATTAGAATGAAGACTGAAGATATTCTGAAAACAACATTTCGAAGTCATGAGGTTCATTATTAATTTTTAGTCATGCCTTTTAGCCTTACCAATGCACCTACTACATTTCAAGGATTGATGAATTCCATTTTCAAACCCTTCCTTAGAAAATTTGTGCCAGTATTTTTTGATGATATACTAATCTACAACATGTCTTGGAAGGACCATGTTCAACATGTTGATAGGGTGCTCAAGCTATTGGAGGAGAAACAATTATATGAAAAAACATCCAAATGTTTCTTTGGAGTACAAGAGGTGGAATATCTAGATCATATTGTATCTCACGAGGATGTTAAGGTAGACCCTAACAAAATTAAAGCCATTAAGGAATGGAAAGTCCCCACAACCATAAAGCAGTTGCGCAGATTTCTCGGGTTAACAGGGTATTATCACAAGTTTGTTAAGAATTATGGGAGAATAGCAGCACCTATAGCAACACTATTGAAGAAAGATGCATTTTCATGGACTCTTGAAGCAACTAAGGCCTTTGAACATCTTAAAGAGGCAATGTGCCTAGCACCAGTCTTAGCTACGCTAGACTTCACAAAAACCTTTATTGTGGAATGTGATACCTCAAGAAATGGAATTGGTGCTGTTTTAATGCAATAAGGAATACCCATTGCTTTTGAAAGTCTTTCAATCAAAGGAAAGTATTTACAAAAGGCTATTTATGATAAGGAAATGTTGGCAATACTACATGCACTAAAGAAATGGAGACCTTACCTAATGGGAAGACACTTCAAGGTAAAAACTGATCATGATAGTCTTAAACACTTTTTGGAACAAAGACTCTCTTCAGAAGAGCAGCAAAAATGGGTCACAAAGATGTTGGGTTATGACTTTGAAATTGTCTACAAAAAAGGGAAGCTAAATGTTGTTGCAGATGCACTCTCAAGAAAGGATGAAGAGGTGGAAGCATTGCTTTGTGCCATTTCAATTATCCAACCAGATTGGATAACCGAAGTAAGGGATGAATGGAAGAAGGACGAAGAAGTGTGGACTCTCATTCAAAAGTTGCAGCAAGATCCTAGTACATATGATACATTTAGTTGGAAAAATGATTCCTTATGGTACAAATATCCCTTATATATTTGCAAGAATTCCAAAGTAAAACAAAAGATTCTTTTGGAATTGCACACTTTTCCTTTAGGAGGACACTCAGGATTTTTAAAAACTTACCACAGGGTGAAGAAATAATTTTTTTGGGATGGGCTTGAATATGATATTCAAAAGTTTGTGGCAGATTGTCTGGTTTGCCAGCAAAACAAAGTTGAGACAATTAAGACCCCGGGCCTTCTACAACCTTTATCCATTCCAAGTCAACGTTGGGAGGAGATTTCAATGGATTTTATCACAGGTTTACCGAAGTCTAAAGGAAGGAGCGTCATCATGGTGGTAGTTGATAGAATTACCAAGTATGCACACTTTTGTGCATTATCTCATCCATTTAAAGCGAGTATAATTGCTACCGCATTTATGGAAACAATTCAAAAGCTAGATGGAAACCCGAAGATTATTGTAAGTGACAGAGATCCCATTTTTACAGGAAATTTTTGGACAAAATTATTTTCTTGTTTGGGTACTGAAATAGCTCATAGCTCATCTTATCATCCTCAATCCAATGGTCAAATAGATATAGTGAATAAATTTTTGGAAGGATATCTTCATTGTTTTGTATCTCATAAGCAAGAACAATGGGTCGAGTGGTTACCTCTCGCTGAATGGTGGTTAACACTTCCTTCCATACTGCATCAAAAATGACCCCATTTATGGAACTTTATGGATATCATCCACCATCCATCACATCTTATTTAAGGGAAAATTCTAGGGTTCCAGCAGTGGAGGATCGCATCGAGCATCAACAAGAAGTTCTCTAACTCTTAATGGATAACCTAAATTTTGCACAAAATCAAATGAAACAACAGATAGATCAACATCGAAGTGAGAGAAGTTTTAATGTGGGAGACTGGGTATTTTTACGGCTACAACCATACAAACAAATGTCCCTCAAGCAAGCTAAGAAGGATAATAAATTATCACCAAAGTACTATGGTCCTTACAAGGTTTTGAAAAAGATTGGTATTATGGCATACAAATTGGAGCTTCCTGCTTCTTCGCGAGTGCATCCAGTTTTCCATGTTTCATGCTTAAAGAAGGTTATAGGGACAAAATTGTGCCTTTAAAAGATTAACTTCTGATGAGGAAGGAAAACCACATTTGAACTCCTATGTTTATTACGGAAACAAGAACTCGACAACTACGGAATCGATCAATTTCAGAGTATCTCATCAAGTGGAAGAACTTACCCACTGAAGATTCTACATGGGAGGATGAGAATTTTATACAGAAGCACCCAGAGCTACTCAAGCATTGAGGACAACACTTTTTTCAAGGAGAGGGGCATGTTAGGTCCCTATATTACTAGTATAGTCCCTTATTGTTGTTAGTGTAACCCCCTTATTGTTATTATTGTACCCTTGTAACCCCCATATTGTTATTATTGTGCCCTTAAATTATTATTGTTAGGTCGGCTAGGATTACATTGTGGCCTCACTAGGATTACATTATGGCCCCATGGACTCCTATATATAGAAAGGAGGTTTTGTAAATTGTATCATCCAAGAATTGTTCATTTATGTAATGTATTGGAGGTTGCCCCCTTGAAGTGGCTTATTTCTAAGGCGTTGATATCTCTTTTCTTCTAATTTTGGAGCTAGTTACACAACAATAGTAGAGTAATAAATAAATTAATAAATAAAGCGGCATTGGCCCATGGTTTTTCATTTTGGGTTGTTTTAACCCCAAGTATTTTCCCATGGTTTTTCCTTTTGGGTTGTTTTGACCCCAGATATTTTCCCACGGTTTCTTCCAAGAAACCAACTATAAAAGGAGGAGGAGGATCAAGAGCAACTCATGGAATTTAATCTTTTCTTCATTGATATTCTAAAAGCTCAGAGGAGTTTTCAAGTGAGGATTTTTAGATGAGATCCTCAAGCTTCCTTTGGTGATATTTGATCTCACCCTAGAAGAAAACCCAACTTCGCTGGTTTCTATGATCACCCTAGTTGGTCGCATTCATTCCATATTTGTTTCAAAAGGGGTTTTCGTCTATTTTTACTTTACACTTTATGAGTGTAGATTTGATATCTGCCCTGCTGGTTTTATTAAAATTATTTGCATTTCCAGATTGGAAAAGGAAGGAAGAAAGCACAGATCTATTGCACCACCACCACAGCGCTAAGTAAAGGGTTATTAATTGGCATTATGATGTAATTGACCCATCTATGTTCTTGTATTACATGGGCTAAATTCGTTAATAAATGATATTTGGTGGATTTCCTTAGGGCTTGTTTAAATACGGTGATTGGAACTTAATTATGTGTAATGGAGTATTATATGTATATGTTATAACGAGGGTTTTTTATAATAAGCATATTACTTTGCTGTTGTATTTTTACTATTATTACAACAGTGGCATTATATATTTCTTAAAGGATATTACAAAGAAACATGGTAAGATTATTCTATCATGGTCAAATTTAATTACTGCTATAAACAACAGTTTTATCCCTTATCTCATATACAAAAAGTCATAATGAACTGGTAAAACTTTAAGCAATTGAAGGGACAAAATGTGCAAGAATACACCCAAGAATTTAGGAGAAGATCTCTTTAATTAGGGGTAGATTTGCAGAGCCAAGATACTTTGATCAAGTACATAGGAGGCTTACATAGCTACCTTAAACATACTATTCTCATGTTTAACCCGACTAGTCTAAATGAATTATGTGTTTAGGCCACACATCTAGAAACTAGAGGGAAGACCATTTCTGAAGAGGGTAGGAAGAAACCTTTTAAGGGTAAAAAAAAGAGAAGACATCAAAAGGTAAAAGCAAAAAGAATGCATATTTTAAGAAAGAGGGAGAAAAATTGGTTTGTAAATATTGTTCAAAATTGTTGGAAATTACATCCTGAAATGAGGCCAAAGAGACCCAATAACAAAGAGAAATAGAAAACTGCTGCTACAACTCAACATGATTTAGGAGATGATTCAGGTGATGAATCTATGATTACAGCCATGGGATTGAATAGCATGAAGGGAAAATAAATTGAAACTAAATCCAATACTAGTACATCAAACTGGCACATACATACTCTAAATGAAGAAAAAAGAATTGAACTGTTTCATGTGAGGGTCATATCCAAGCATACCAAGATTAACACATTGTTTGACAGTGAGTCACAAGAAAACTTAATCTCTGAAGACTTAGTTAATAAACTTAACGTTGAGACCATACCACATCAAAAACCATATCCATTGGGTTGGATTTGTAAGGATGCAAATTTATAGGTTTCAAAGAAATGTATATTGCGGTTTGTAATCACTGCAAATTTTGTTGACACATTTGACTAAGACTTGGTTCCACTTGACATAAAAAGTATTGTGTTGGGGATTCCTTACTTGTCTGACATGCAAGCGATCTTCCATCACCATGAAAACAAATATCATTTATTCAAATATGGCAAGGAGTTCATTGTAAGAGCACATCACAAGAAGACAAGCATTGCTATGATAAATGATAGACAGGTAAAGAGGCTGGTAAATTCAAGTAAGAATTATGTTCTTCTTATGATTAAGCCTAAAGCTGATGTTAATCATGAATCATTTGAGGGATGTGATCCTAAGTTGAAATCAGATTTATATGATGTAGTTAATGCACATCATGAGATGTTTCAGGAGCCAACAGGATTGCCTCCAAAAAGGGAGATTCAACATGAGATTCAGTTGCAGCAATATTTTCCTCTTACAAACACCATTATGTATCACATGTCGATAAAAGATAATGCTAGAATAAAGAGGAAAATCATAGAGATTTTGGGAAAAGGAATCATAAGGCCAAGAACCTCGCCATGCGGTTCACCCATAGTCTTGATACCAAAGAAAGATGGGACTTGGTGCATGTCTGTAGATTTTCGAGCTTTGAACAAGATTACGGTAAAGAATCGTTACCCACTCCCAAGAATAGATCATTTTCTTGATCAACTGAAAGAAGAAATTTTTTTCACTAAGTTAGATTTACGAAGTGGATATCATCAAGTAAGAATTGCAGAAAGTGATATATGGAAAATTGCATTCAAACCAAACAAGGACTCTTTTAGTGGTTAGTTATGCCATTTGGTTTGTGTAATGCATTGGAAACTTTCATGCGTGTTACGGATAGTGTTTTGCGTCCATTCTTTGATGAATTTGTGATTGTGTATTTAGATGACATATTGATTTTCAGAAAAACAAGAGAAGAACATGTCTTGCATGTGAATAGAGTGCTTGATATTTTGAAGAATGTAATGTTCCAAAATTTTCAATAAAGTATTTGGAACATTAATCTTGCTTTTATTTTAATAAAAGGAATAAAATGGGTGAGGGAACCCAATGTAGCATTTTAATAAACACTCCTATGGTGCAAAAAATCACTTAAGTGGCTTAAGTTAGCAGCCCAAGTGTGAAAAGGGGCCAAAGGCAGGCAAGCTAGACCATGGTTGACCAAGTCAACAACGTACCCTAAGAGGGGAAGCTTGCACAAGAAGATTGTGTAGTTGGAGTGGAGGGAAATTCAAATGAGAGAAACCCTAATGTGAGTGCACAATGCATAAAAGATGAAGGAGAGTTATTGTGGAGATTAGTTTTTGGAGAATAGAATTCGAGGTTGAAGCTCTCTTCAACTTGTTGCTGCTTAGCACAAGAGGGATTCTTGTCTAGGAATGCCCTTCTCTCCCATGGGAGGCCATGGAGAGATTGTACTTCATCTTCCTCACATCATGGCTTGAGGCCAAAGTAGTCATCTACAGCTACTGCGTTATTCTTGCAGCAAGAAAACATTGGAGTTGCTTGTGTTGCAGTGAGGGACCTTCATCATCTCACTTTCGGAGTTGGTTTGTAGAGGGGAAGCTCATTCCTTCTCTATGAAATTAGAAAAGGAGATTTCCGGAGCTCATATTGCAGATTTGGCATCAAGTCATATGTTTTCTCTCATGTCCAGCGTAGTCCCTTTCTCTTACAGCGTTATTCTTAGTGAGGGTTTGCAGGTGGAGCTTATTTTGTGCACTAGTGAGTGCAATCTTCAGGAAGGAGATAAGCTCCTTCACCTTGGAGATTATTGGAGGAGGTTTCATTGTCATTGCAACATCTACTTCCCTTCTCCTATTTTGTATCGTATTTGAGTTGCAATAGCTACACTGCAACTCCGACATTTTCCTATTTTATGTATTTTAGCCAATCCCTTGGAGGATTGAGGCAATAATGTTTTCTAGGGTTGAGATCTTGCTCCCCCATATTTATTTGAGCTTGTAATGCTATAACATCATATGTAGATCATATTGTAGTCATTTTCCCCTATAGACTGTGTAGTTATAGAGTAGCTGGGTCATGTAGCTTGCATTTCCTTCATTGTTTGTACATTGTCCTTTGAGGCTGGATTGCACTCACCTTGAGAGGTATTTTCCTCAAGGATATTGTATAATATTTGCTGCAACACATTATGGATCAGATTTTTTCTCCTCTCATATTTTATGAGTCATTATTTCACTACTGTTACATGTTGGAGGTTTAATACTGCTGAAGGGTTTCTCATTGAGCATTATTTCAATGTACATGTTGGTGGGAGATCTGAATAACCTGCTTAAGGTTATTTCTTTGAGCTCATATTCTGCAGGGAGTTTGTATCAGATGTGTTCCAAGGCATCCCAACATTGTATGGCCTTATTTTCATAGTGGCTTCCTTATACAGCGTCCTCATGGGCAACTGGTGCAGAAATTCCTTGAAGGGAATTATTAGCTCTTGACAAGTTCTATTGTTAGAGTCTGCTAGTGGGCTAGGTAGCCTCTAGATCTCATTCTTCCTTATGAAGATGACATATCCAGTAAATTCCCTTGTAGTCAATCTCTAAGGTAGTTCAGTGTTGATTTTTAATACTCTTGGAGATGGAAAAATAGGAATATCTTAAGATATTCTCGATGGAGCAGAAATTTCCCCATTTGGGATATTACAAAGAAAGAGAAATTGTTTCTTAAGATGTCAAATTGTGAGTTTGGAAAGACTTATTTGGTCTATTTGGGACATATTTAGGAGGAGGAGAGTTGAGAATTGATCCTTCTAAAGTGGAATCCATTGTGAATTGGCCCACATCCAAAACGGTAACCGAGGCAAGAAGTTTCTTAGGTGCAACTCAATATTGGAGAAAGTTATTGCTAACTTTTCTGCCATAGAAACTCCTATGCATGTAGTGACAAGTGTGAAGAAAGGCTTCCAATGGGGAGGCAAACAATAACAAGCTTTCGAAGCTTTAAAAGACAATATTAGTTCAGCTCTAGTCCTTGCATTACCAAATTTGAGGCAACCATTCGATATTCAAACCGATGCTAGCGATTATGCCATGGGCGCAATTCTTTTACAGCATGGTAAGCCTATCGCTTTTCATTTTGAAACATTTAATGGTGCTGTGACTAATTATCCTACATATGACAAATAACTATATGCGTTGGTAAAAAGTGTCAAGAAGTGGAAACACTACTTAATGGGTAAAGAGACTATTGTACATATCGATCACCAACCATTATAGTACTTGCATTCACAAACAAAATTTTGCAACAATCAAGAAATTTCAGGTGGATGGGATTTCTTCAATAGTTTCACTTGGTTATAAGGTACAAGAAAGGTGTTTTCAATAAAGTTACTGATATGATTTCAAGACTAATCATTAGTGCATCTACTTTACTCAAAAATGATTCTATTGTACATGAGAGTTACATAGAACAATATGCACATGAAATTGATTTTCAAGATGTATATGCTAGTTTGAGTGAAGGGAATCAAGTTGAAGAAAAATATTATCACATGCATACCAATTTGTTGTTTCATTTGGCCAAGTTGTGTATTCCACAACAAGAGAGGTTAAGTGTCATGATAGAAGCTCATTCATATCTTATGGTTGGACACTTTGGGGTAAGCAAAACAATGACACATCTACAGAGGTATTACTATTGGCCTTGCATGATAGATAATGTGTCAAATTTTATAAGAGGTTGTTATATGTGTGCAACAAGTAAGCCTAGTAATAGGAAGCTTGGGTTGTACACGCAACTATTGGTACCATCAAGGCCATGGGAGAGTGTCTCCATGGACTTTGTTAGAGGTCTACCTATGTCAAGAAAACAACATGATTATCTTTATGTAGTTGTGGATAGATTCAGTAAAATGTGTATACTTATGCCATGTAAGAAAACCATTATAGCTGAACTTTATTTTCAACATGTTTGGGTTCATTTTGGATTGCCAACTTCTATTGTTAGTGATAGGGATTCCAGGTTCATTGGGAATTTTTGGTCAAATATATGGAGAATAATGGACAAAAAGTTGAAAAAGAGTACTGCTTTTCATGCACAAACATATGGACAAACCGAGGTGGTGAACAGAACCGTTGTGCATCTATTGAGAGGATATTGCACCAAACATCCTAAGTTGTGGGATGAACAACTCCATTACATTCAACACACTTACAACCAGGCAAAGCACTCTTCTACACAAACATCACCTTTTGAAGTATGCTTTGGGAATTTTCCAAAATCACCATTAGACTTCATCTTTGGGAAGGATGCTGCAATTGATGTCCATAGTGATATTGACAAGGCTGAAAATTTCATTGAGAAAATTCAAATTATACATCATGAAGTTCAAGAACAACTTGAGAAAAGTCAAAGAAAATACAAAGAGAGGCATGAAAAACATCAGGTTGATCACAAGTTTCAAGAGGGAGATGAGGTATGGTTGCACATTAGCAAAGAAAGTATGTAAGGGGAAGGTAAAAAGCTAAAACGCATTTGCTAGTATCCCTAAATGGGAATCAACAGTTTTTTAACCGCTGAATCAATCCTTTTGTCAGAAATATTAACAAGGCTATGTCAGAGATAGACTGAGAGGGATTTTACCAGTTATTTCACCTCTAAAGAGAGGATGAGAACCGGAGGCTTCCTAGCCCTTACTCAGACTCTGCCTATAGCTATGCAAATATTCCTTCCTTCAGGAAGATCTTGCTCAAAATAGATGAGCTACAACAATACATAAACATGAACTAGAAAATAGCAGTGAATGCATAAACTTCAGAAATGAAATAAACTCTCATAGCATTCTCTTTGATAATATGGTAGCAGAAATGTGTACAAGATCTTGAGGAAATGATCACTCAAGCTGAAGCAAATCCTTCTCTAAAGACACAAGTACAATGAACATGAGATACACTGCTACATACAATATGCCCAGCTATGACTGCGCATTCATTGAAGGAAGATTGTTGCAAAATGATGATACCATGAAGATATGGCAATAGTAAGCTCAAATAAAGAAGGGGGAGATGGATCTCAACCCCTGGAAACTATAATAAGCAATCCCCCAAGGGATTGGCTACAATACATACAAAATTGCATTTCTGGTGAATGTTGCAGTAGTTAGAGTAATTGAAGTAATTGCCATTTAAAATGAGAATCAAGGAGATGAAATAACAATGTCAGTATAAATGGCAGATTCTCCAATGGAAATCTAGAGTGAAAGGCTGATCCTTTCACCAAATATCTCACTCTCCAAAATGTTGGTGCAACCCCTCACTGCAATTGCACTCAAGAACTGCACAGTCAAGGAGAGGAACTGTGCTATAGATGATGGGAAGAGATTGGCCTCCTACCAAGATATGAGAAATGGATCTGAAATCTCCCTTACTGATCTTCCGGATGCATAAATGCTTTCTCCCCTGAAATCTAAGCTCCTGAATGATGGTGTGAGAACCTCCACTACAACCCCAGCAACACAATGGCTTTTGCTACAAGAATCACTGCACTCAAAGGAATAGCTTTGGCCTTGATGCCAAGATGTGGAGAATATGAGGATCAAACCTTCAAGAGCTTCTCAAGAAGGGAGGGAATTCATGAAGAAGAAATCCCTTGTGTTGAGCAGCGTAACTATCACAGTGTGCAACTGTGGAAAGCAATTCAAAATATCCAAGCTAGCTCAAAAATGGTTGCTTTCCCCTCCTTTTATGCCAATGAAGGCTCCTTAGCCATGGACCCCACACATTAGGGTTTTCTCCTCCTCGTGAAATTTCATAGGCTTCCCAAGCAAGCCACACCTCCATCTATTGCACAGTTTGACTTGGTCAACATGACCTAGCCCTCTTTGCAATTAACCCTTTTCACACATGGTGTGTGCAAACAAGCTCCAATAATGCTCCTCTTTCATAATGTGAAGGATTTTATTGATGTTTTCCATAATCATGGGCCTCCCTACCCATTTATTTAGCTTTAATAACATAAAATCAAAATTCTAATGTTCTATTTAGCCATGTGCTAAAATGGGAACATTACAGTCCTGCCCTCCCAAATGTTGCTTGTCCTCAAGCAACTGCAAGGATAGAACAGGAAGAACCTCCACTCAAGGCATGGAGTCTAAAATATGTTGAGGAATATCTTCCTCATGTGGATCCTCCATCCCCCAAGCAATGATCTATAAAAAGTGAGTTACCTCCCAACATGGCAACTCCTAAAAATCAGCTTCCACCTTTGGCTCCTACAATATAGGTGGGCTGAAAATCTGATCTTGGTAGACATATTAGCCTACCCCATGCTATCCTCCTCTCCACTTAGGATAAGTGTAGAGTATATGCTGATCCTGGGCTACAATAAAGTTGCCTTACAGTGGCAAGTTGAAGACTAGACCTTCAAAGATCTCTTCTCCAGCGTTATGAAACATGTTGTCCAAAATCATCTCATATGTGATGAGTTGGTAGTCATCACCATATGGCATCCAATCAATCATATGGCTCACCTCAAATGGAAACAAATGTGTTTCTGTAGTGGCCACCTGTCCTCTCATGTTCTCATTAGAACATGCAATGCAAATAATGTGGGAGATTTCCCCCCCAGGGACATATCCAACCAATGTGCCATTCCCCCCATCATGCTCTCAAAAAACACAAAGATATCAGCATTATGATGACCCATAATGAAAACCATGCTTGTTTTTATATGTAGCAAGGGAGAAAGACAATGGTCCCTCAACTGTGACCAATTCAGTTTGACCCTCAATTGCATAAGAGTATGCCAAAAGGTGTGGCCTCTCAACCACTTGCTTGTTGTTCGGCTCTCCTCAAATGTATGGAGGAAGTGAATGATATATGGTGCAATATGAGTAGGTCCTCCAAAATACATTTCCTCCCCAAGTCCTCCTAGGGAGTGGTCACCAGAAGTTCTCATGGCCTCAAGTAGACCATGGGGTCCAAAAAGAAGAATGCCCCTCCTCGGAGCAACATCCTGTACATATATGGTTAAGGGATGAATATATAAATCATCATACAAATAAACAATTACCTTACCATAAGTCCTACTCATGCAAATGGAGTGGCTCAAAATTGAGTCTCCCCTCATCCTTAAAGAGAAAAGAGGTGGTTGTGTTGACTCCTCCATCTGCACGTGATCTATGCATCTCCTCATATGCTAATCTATCAATATCATGCAAGAAAAATGATCCTGGGAATACTCCACCAACAATCCGGAGTTCCCCCATGGATCCATCCTTCATAGTGACAGCGCTGATGATCCCTCATGAAGAGAATCTGTCATATGGTCATCTCCTCCTTTGACATTTCCTATGCCAAAGATGTAACTTGGAAGGTTGTTATCCTTCCCCTGCTGCTTCTGCCACAGCGCAGAGTCTGAAATGAGAGTGGGTGGGAATGATATTGATGGAATTCCTCCCTCCTCCTTGAGTCTACCCAAGACTCTTAGTGCTGTGTGGCTGTCTCCCAAGGTCTCCACTCCTCTGAAAACAATGAGTGGTGCCCCAACATGTGAAGCATCTCCCATCAGCTGGTGATCTAGTGGTCTCCTTGGCAGAATGTCTCCATGTAGTGAGACATCATCCTCAAGGGGTGACTGCATATATGGGTGAACAAGTCTATCCATGCTTGCACTGCGCAATCCAATCACCCTCTTAGGTGCATCATCCTCCAACCATGAGTAGGGATGTGTACTCCTCATCTCAAGATATTGGGCCTTCTCCCTACTTCCTCCTTGTGTCTTGATGGTGATACACCTCCTCAACAATGGCACATGTGTGCCTTGATCTCCATGCATGAGATCCTAGGGACTTCCTTGCAAGGATGCAAGAGTCCTTCTCCTTGGATCAAGAGCTCCTCCTTCCTTTGTAGGAGGCACTAGATATTCTTTGGATAACATTGCGCTGTTGCCCTCAGCTCCCTCAACATACTTGGGCAACCCTCTAACAATGTTGCTGCAAATATGGAATCTCTGCCGAAGTGGAAGCAGTTTTGAGAAAGAGAGCATGCCAAGTGATGGCCAAACTCATTCAAGAGTAACCAGCGCAGCCAAGCCTCCTTCTTCCCGGTATCATAAATCTGCAAGTGGCTTACTAGCCCCTTGCTCCTTCTCCACCACATCCACTCAGCAATGTGTGGATGTCTCCTTCCTTCCTTCATCCTGGTACTCCTCCCTTGAGGAGTACCCTCGTCCCAAATCAAACCTTTGAATTTCATGGGCTTTTGAAATACAAATTTCCTAAGGATCAATTTGACCCTATGAGGATCCAAATAGTTGGTAGGAAAAAACCTCCCATCATGATATGTGTGGTATAAGGAATTTCCATCACATTCATGAGAGAAGCTATCCATCTGAAGATGTCCCCCATTTCCTATTTGTTCCTGTGAGAAGGAAAAACCCTCCTCCAACTGTTGAAGAACCTTGCACTCCAAAAAGTGTGGGAGTGCACCTCCATTGAAATCTCTCTGTGAGATCTCCTTTGCATCACTTCTCTTGTATAACGCAGTATTATTCTACTGCTCTAAGTCACCTGCATGCAATGATGTAGACCCATCCAAGGTTTTTGCTGAAATGACAAGAAATGGATCTCCAATCATACCTTGGTGAAACTTGGAAGCTCCTTGCAAGGCTTCAAGTGTTGCTCCCTCATGAATATTGGCCTCCCAAACTGCTGAAGATGAAGGCTGCTCCTCCATGGTCTCAACAGCACTGGTACATGCCTCATAAAATGGTGGTGAGGGCTTCTCCCTCTTTTGCCAAATCTGTTGATCAATATTTGAGAAAACTCAACAAGATCTGAAACCCTTGCATGGTCTAGATGGCTGATCCACCAAATCTTTTCTTCACCTTCTAAGTGTAGTGCTGCAACTTCTACTACCTCTTTTTCTGCTATTGGATGTAGCAGAAAAAAGGCCTCTAGCTTCTTTGCCCAAAACTCTACTGCACATGTGAGTGATCCATCAAATTTGGACAATAGAAATATATTGCCTCTCATCATCCCATGGATGTGGGGTCTTTCTTCTTCTTTCTGCTGAATAAACTGTGGAAAAGATAAAGTCTCTTGGGAGACTCTAGGGTTCTCTCTGTATTTAGCTAGGTACTCACTTAGAATTTTGAATTCCAAGTGTCTTCCATGCTTCTGCTCTACTTCTTTGTGAGAATAGGAAGTGCATGGTCCTCTAGATCTGAAAATAGATGAGAGCAATCTCATATTCTTCATCCTTGGGCTCTCTGCTTCTGAAATTCGAACTTCACAGGCTGTGCCAAGTTCGATGCTCTGATACCACTGTATTATCCTGAAATGGTAATCAGTAGCTTTTTCACTGTTGAATCAATCCTTTTGTCGAAAATATTAACAAGGCTATGTCAGAGATAGAATGAGAGGGCTTTTACCAGTTATTTCACCTCTAAAGAGAGGATGAGAACCAGAGGCTTCCTAGCCCTTACTCAGACTTTTCCTATAGCTATGAAAATATTCCTTCCATCAGGAATATCTTGCTCAAAAGAGATGAGCTACAACAATACATAAACATGAACTGGAAAATAGCAGTGAATGCATAAAATTCAGAAATGCAATAAACTCTCATATCATTCTCATTGATAATATGGTAGCAGAAATGTATACAAGATCTTGAGGAAATTATCACTCAAGCTGAAGCAAATCCTTCTCTAAAGACACAAGTACAATGAACATGAGATACAATGCTACATACAATATGCCCAGCTATGAATGTGCAGTCACTGAAGGAAGACTGATGTGAAATGATGATACCATGAAGATATGGCAATAGTAAGCTCAAATAAAGAAGGGGGAGATGGATCTCAACCCCTGGAAACTATAATAAACAATCCCTCAAGGGATTGGCTACAATACATACAAAATTGCATTTCTGCAGAAGTGTCGGAGTAGCTAGAGTAGCTGCTACTCTAAAATGAGAATTTGAAGGAGATGGCTGAATAATTCTGCATAAAATGTATAGATCTCCTCCAATGGAAATATAGAGTGAAAGGCTGATCCTTTCACCAAAGATCTCACTCTCCAAAATGCCGGTGCAACCCCTCACTGCAATTGCACTCAAGAACTGCACATTCAAGGAGAGGAACTGCGCTGTAGATGATGGGAAGAGATTGGCCTCCTGCAAAGATATGAGAAATAGAGCTGAAATCTCCCCTACTGATCTCCCAGATGCATAAAAGCTTTCTCCCTTGAAATCTGAGCTCTGGAATGATGGTGTGAGAACCTCCATTGCAACCCCAGCAACACAATGGCTTTTGCTGCAAGAATCACTGCACTGAAAGGAATAAATTTGGCCTTGATGCCAAGATGTGGAGAAGATGAGGATCAAACCTTCAAGAGATTCTCAAGAAGGGAGGGAATTCTTGAAGAAGAAATCCCTTGTGCTGAGCAACACATCTATCACAGTGTGCAACTATGGAAATCAATTCGAAATATCCAAGCTAGCTGAAAAATGGTTGCTTTCCCCTCCTTTTATGCCAATGAAGGCTCCTTAGCCATGGACCCCACACATTAGGGTTTTCTCCTCCTCATGCAATTTTGTAGGCTTCCCAAGCAAGCCACACCTCCAACTATTGCACAATTTGACTTGGTCAACATGACCTAGCCCTCTTTGCAATTAACCGTTTTCACACATGGAGTGTGCAAACAAGCTCCAATAACGCTCCTCTTTCATAATGTGAGGGATTTTATTGATGTTTTTCATAATCATGTGCCTCCTTACCCATTTATTTAGCTATAATAACATAAAATCAAAATTCTAATGTTCCATTTAGCCATGTGCTAAAATGGGAACATTACAAATAATTCATTTCGACTTGAATTGCCTTCTTATATTAAAATGTATTCAGTTGTTAATGTTGAAAAATTACGTTTGTATGAGCCACCTTTGATCGATGATCAAGGAATCGATGTTCAAATACCTTCTATTGAAGATTTCTTGCCATAATTTTTAGATGAGCTCAAAGAAGATACAATTCTCGACAAGAGGACAAGAGCATCAAAGAGGGGAAGTGTTGACTACCTTCGAGTTGGGATCAAAGGCACTTAATAAAGCAAGGAAAAATGGATGGAGGTTAGAAAGGTCAGGGAGTTGTACCCTCATCTACTGAATAGGTAATCAAATCTTTTGGGGTCCAAAAGCTTCCCAATGGGGAGGAGTGATCAAGAGTTGAAAATTTTTGCTCAAAATTCAAAGTTACAGGATTGGGTTTAAAACTAAATTGTTGCGTGTATCTCGTCTTCCTGATTCTGGGGCCATGAAAGGTTCAAAAAACCAATTTCGTATGAGGGAGATATCATGTTCTGATCGAAATTTCAAATAGGGAAATTTGCAACAATTTGACCAAATTTGACTAGGATGCACAATCAGCAAAAGGAATATTCTGAGGAATATTCATTTCCTTAGAACCAATTGTGGTTTGACAAGTGTCACATCTTTATTGGTCATTTGGTTGTATGTTTATGTTTTTTGGGCCAATCAAGAGGTGCCACGTGGCTAGGCCTGAGGCCGCCATGTGGCCCTTTAACCACATTATAAAATTTTGGGTGAGGTCCGTAGGGCTCGACCCCATGACCTCCCATGGGAATGCATAGATCTCCACCGCCTGAGCTACATGTAGTTCTTAACATATCATGTTCGTGGGTTTAATTTAAAGTTCATTGCAAATGAGTTTGGGGGTTGGGGACCACTGGTGGTCCCAACCCACTAGCGGTCCCCGCATGGTCGTCACATTACTTTAAAAGAATGTTAGAACCGACGGTTATTGCAAAATCCAATAGTCTCTACGAGCGGATTCATTGCATGTCACATGGCCACAGTTAATCCTCGACGCGGTTAATGTTAACAACACTTCAAACCAGAGTAAACGTAAATCCACTGTAGTTAATGTCGTGGGTTCCACTACCTCCGATGGTTAGTCCCGAGGTTTTGGGGTTGGCATGTGGCCACCCCAACCGCAAAACTTATTGCAACAGTTAAGTTCAGCAGTGGTTTAGGCAAGCGCACCATTTCTTGCAGGAGTTGATAATTTAACTCTAGATAAGTGGAGTTCTCCACTTTTAGTGGAGATTTTCTAGGTGTAACAGGGCAAAAGAGTAGGAGACTCAATTTTCGCCCATTCTGAGGGAATGTAGAGTCATTTTTGACTAATTCGAGCATTTTGGAGCCATTGGTGCTGTTATCACTCATTAAATTGTGAAACATTTCTCAATAGGGTCATGTAGGTCATTCACCAAATGGATAAGGTCTCTTAAGTCATTTCACATTTTTAAGCCTATCCTAAGTTTTATGTTCACCTCCATTCATGCCATTTCAGTCAAATCAATCCCATATATTGCCAGCTATCATTCCCCATACATTTAAACTCAAAAGTGCACACCTGTCAGTTTTTCATATTTTCGTAGCGTTTTACACAAGAAAACCACAAATTTCACTACGAAGCTGCCTAGTAGTTTCGTAGTGAATCTTTCAGAAGCCCAATTGTTTTTGCTATGAAACTGCATTTTCTAACCTGACTTGTCAAAGTTGTATGAGCTGTCAGTTTCTTTTTAGAACAGTAAAGGTGGAGGTCATTCAAGGTTGTTATGGTAAAATTAAAATGTACATAGCCTTGTTTGATGTCATCATTATCCTTTTTGCTTGCATGTGCTATGATTGAAGCCCGAGCTATCAGTTAAAATTTTAAACCTCACCTCAAATATCATTTTGTCATATTGTGGTTCATCCTTGCATGTGAGTTGATCCTTGGAGAGTTGCTTCATTGAGCCAAGCAGGTTGCTGTCAAATTCGAATTCTGCAGGTGTCACTAGCAAGCGAGGCAATGAAGGCTATAACTTTCAATGGCTGCAAGAAATAAAACAAACAAAGGTGGCCATTTTCACAAGTATGAGCCCATGGATTTGAAATTAATCAATGAAGACCCTACTTCTATGGAGGTTTTCATAAGGAATAGCTGCATGCAATTCTGCCAGAGGTTGCAGGGTTTTCATTTACAGGTTTTAAAAATTTTGCCACCAGCTTCACAGGAACAACATCAAAGGTTGGAATTCTGAATCTTACAATGACACCAGAGAGCATATCATTAGCTACAGTAATCCCTAGAGGTGGTGAAGAGTGGTTTAAAGGTACCAAATTCAAAATGCATGATTTTAAAGAGTTTATCAAGCAAGAACACAATGAAGTTGATTTGACAAATGCTATCCCTAGGAGTTTTATGAAGGATAATTATGCAAAAATGTTGATGGTAATTCAAAAATATTTTACCTGTGAAGGAAGATTTCACATGGTCTACTCATACCATCTCAGAATTTTTCTACATTTTTTAGGTAAGAGGTCACTTGACTTACCTTTCTATTTATACATAAGTCTAGGGAAAATGTCAGATAAGGTTCAAATCAAGACAAAGGGCAATGAGACATCTCTTTTTCATCATGGTCTAATTAAGCTGTTAGTGTTGGAAGAATTGAGAAGGTTAGATAGAGATTGTATTTATTTATTTTTTATGAGTGGTTATGAAATTGATGTGGTCACTCCAAAGAAAACCTCAAAACCTAGAACTACTTCATCACTAGCTGTGGCAGAAGAAGTTGATGAAGGAAAAAAACCATCTCCTGCATAATCAGTGGACATGGGAGCAGAACCTCTGCAAGAGACTAACACCCCTCAAGTAGCACCTGAAAAATAGAATCATACAGTCAACAAACAATGCAGCAAGAGAATCACTAGAAGCCAGACATTGGCTAAAGGCAATCTGGAGGATATCCTGCATGCAATTGACATTGAAGAGTCACCAATAGTGCAAGCTAAAGACATTGAAGATGGTGGAAGAAAGATGAAGAAAGGTAAGACTGCTAAGAAACTAGATTTTGCAGGTGATGATGCCGGTTTTATGTTTCAGAAAAGGAAGCCAATGACCAGCATGCAAAGAAGGCCAAGGAGAGCAAAACGACAGAGAAAATCAATGAACTTGCTCAGTTAATAAGCATCATAGATTTGTCTCTGTTAGGTCTCTGTAATTTATTAGCAAGATTGGGAGAGTCCAATCACAGAGAGTTAACATCATTTCAACCAACTTTGGGATTCTAGGATCTAGCCTTCCTGAATCCGGAGAGGGATCTCTCCAATATGTACAAAGATGGATATTGTCTTTGAAGTTTAGGGTAATGATATTAGTCTAGTTATGAAGGCCACGGGTTTTGTTTTGTTTTGGATGTTTGAGCATGAAATGTTACTTGAGGGGAAAGTCCTAAGTTCAAAAAGTTTCAAAAGTGAGAAGTTGCAAGAAAATAGAACTGATTTGGC
This sequence comes from Pinus albicaulis, assembly GCA_034641835.2. Lineage (NCBI taxonomy): Eukaryota > Viridiplantae > Streptophyta > Pinopsida > Pinales > Pinaceae > Pinus > Pinus albicaulis. The sequence goes on along the minus strand of JAXQQM020083666.1, from coordinate 100,343 downwards.
AGACAGATATATATAACGCTGGTTTTTAGTCCATTGGGCTATGGAGTCATATCTGGGCTTTAATTGAACAACAACATCAAGTGTGATCCAAGGGGCAAGTCATCTATGTCTAAGGATTTCTTTAAATTTTGATTTATGGAATGGAGTGATACACTAATAAGGGGAATTAAACAGATGCAGAACGAAGAGCAGCCTAGGATCTGATAAGTACTTTTAAACCAATCAGCCTTTGGAAAACACTTAAGGAGGACACGAAAGTAGACTAGGATCTGGTAAGTGCTTTTAAACCAACCAGCCTTTGACACACTTCCAATAGAAAACATACAAAACAAGGGGAAACACAAAGATAACACAGAATGGTCTAAGATCTAGCAAGTGCTTCTAAACTAGCCAGCTTTTAACACATTCCAAGGGAAACAATCTGTTAGTTATGCAGACAAGTCTGGGACCAGGGCTAAACATATCTTCCTTCAGTTCATCATCACATAACACATACTGAAAGTAACATTTAGAAATAATATTCAGCTAGGACGATAAAATGAGGGAACACCAGCATTCTCATGCCTAAAACTGAATTAAGTCATTCCTAAATAACACAGATTGGAAGAAAACATTCAAATAAATATTTCTCAGCCAGAGAAGGTTACTGATATACAACAGGTCCTAACCCTGTTTAAACTGTTCTTTACAGTGGAAAATGAAACAACATGAAAACAGAAATAAAACAACAAGTTACAAATGAGAATAACATCACCGTCAATATAGATCGGGATCCCATGAAACAGCTTTTATATTGATGTCAAACCAGCTACAAACTTCAAGTCCAATGTTTCAGTTCAGCAATCATCTTCACTATTCAACCTAACTACTCTAGCACAAACAGAGCTTCAAGGGCCAGTGAAAACTATGTACAAATAGAAGTCTCAAGCTCAAGTGTATTTCAAAGTTCTGCAACCAACAATTTCTCATCTTCTCTTGAGGTATTTATAGAAGAATGAGGAGGTGATCTGAGAAAATATCTCTCAGGACAATTAATACAGGTTCAAGACTTCTCGGCCTTTCGAGGGGCTCGACAGAGAAATTTACAGGTGGATCACTGTATTAACTTTTTACCATAAATATCAAAGCTCGGTGGGAGCTTTATTTTGACTTTGAGGCTCTGTGTAATGTGGGGAGTAACTCTGCAGATATTTCTGCATTGATTACCCTGCAGAAGTAACTCCCTGGCTGCTCTGAGGCGAAATCTGATCTTCTTCAATAACTTCGGCCTTTGTTTGAAAGGTTTGAGGCAACAGGTGGCTCGGTGGTAGCTGAGGAATCAATTTGCCTCAGATGTGGCGGTGGAGGCTTTCCGTCTGATCAAAACACTTTAGGTTTTCCTTTAAACTGTGTTTTATATTAGGGATTAGGCTTTTGATAACGGTCTTAGCCGTAATCCCCATAAAAACCGTCTTAAATCTTCATATGATGTGCTCTATCTTCAAACTGATACTCTTTAACTGTGTTTGAATTAAAACCATGTCTTGTCGATGTGCAGACCCACACTGGGCTTTACGGCATCAATACTCATAGAGTACTGACGAATCATGGAATAGAGCCCGGTGGATGGATTCTCTGTAATGAAACAAGGGCATGAGAATTGTCATTCCCAACCCTTGGCATTTCTTCGTTATACAATGGAAAACCATTTAGAACACCTGCATCAAACACAAAACAATTAAGAAATCCTGCGAAAAAATAAGTTTAAATTGCTTCAGATGGTGGGGGATGAGCGTAGCCGTCGGATAAAAATATCTAACGGTGGAGATCGGCGCAAAACAGGAAAATGAGAGCGGGGAGAAGAAATAGGGCGGAGTGGTTTTGGATCGTCTGATATGGACACGTGGATGGTCCAGATCTAATCGGAGGATCGCAATCGGGGAGGTCACTCAACAACATGCGATTGAAACTTTGCGATTGAGCGCAGGCCGTTGATCTACAGATCAGATCGACGGCGGAAAACGAATCGGCGGGCTTTGAAATGGCGGTAGGACTTGCGATCGGAGGGGATCATCGATTGGCGGAGGACCGTCGGATCAGCATGAAAACGGACGGCTGAGATTAAATCGGAAGGCTTCAATCGGGGCGGTGCCAATGCGACTTGCGATTGCGATTGGGCATGGGCTTGCGATTGAGCGCAGACCGTTGATCTGCGGGAAGACTGGACGGTGGAGATTTAATCGGGGCATGCAATCGGAGGAGGAGCAGAAGGACTTGCGATCAGCGGAGGGCCATCGGATCGCGGGGAAAACAACGGTCAAGATTAAATCGGAGCATCGCAATCGGGAGGCGCACGATGGGTGTTGCGATTGCGATCGGGGGGAGTGGCGCGATTGAGCGCTAGACGTCAGATCTTGCGACAGATCGACGGCGCGGAACACGTCGCAAGACTTAACAATATAAACTAATCGCATCGGGGTTTTTAAAATATTTACAAAGGAATTTGTCTCCCGCCCGGCCTTCGATTGCGATTGGCCCCCAATGCTTAAGCTCTTGGTCTTGGGTGACGGGCATATGTGGGGAAGTGGTTTTTAGGACTTAGCCTAAGGGGCTTAGGTCCATAGCAATAAAACCTTGATTTTTTATGAGAAATTTCAAGGATTAAAAAGGATTTGGGGGTTCCGAAATAGTTAAAAAGTGAGTTTTTAACTATGAAAGGGGAATTTTTCATGAATGGAGGGAGAACTTATGAAAAGTAGAGGAATAATATGGAGAAACAAGGGGAGAAAATGATGGTTTCTTCAGCAGTTTGTTATGCGAAATCAACAGATTTTTCTGAGTATAAAATGGGACAGCAAATGAGGATTTTGGACAGAGGGATGATGCCTAGAAGGAGTCTTCAAGAGCCAACAATTTTTAGTGATAAAATTTGTTCCTTGGAGGCTCAAAAAAGATTTAGCCACCTTTTGGTATAACAAAATATTATAGGTGGCTAACAGTGGCTCCACTTGGGGATGGTGCCTTCTTGAAGGCATCAAGAATTTAGACTTGATTTCTCTGGGACGTTGACTTGTGCCTGATCCATTGGGATGTTCCTCTTTTTCTGGATGATCTGGTTCTGAAAACATATTCAGCAGCCATGAAAATAATGGATTTTCATCTACAAGCTTTCTACCTACCCAATCCTACTGATCTAACATTTTTTCTTCTTAGAGTGCACTTGGATTGGCAAACTCTCTTACAACATTTTATTCTTTTGAAAGCATAAAAACTAATCTAATTCTACTCCTTATTTCTCCCCGAACTCAGATTAAACAGTTGAGCTCAGATATTTCTCTACCTAATCTACTGTCTGTTGGGGTTAAACAGTCCAACAAACTTTCATTCTCTAAATTCTAAAGCAGAAATTTAAAAAACAGCTAAGTCAAGATTAAGCAATTTGACTTGCTGTGATCTATGGCATAAAAACAAGCTGCACATAGATTATTATTTGTAGAAAATTAAAATCAAAATAGAAGGCTTAAGATCTGAAAGTTTAAGTACTGCCTTCCCTTTCTTCATAGCTCTGTTTTTTTTTTACTTGGTTTGAGCTGTCTTTTCTTTTCTTCTGGTTCAGATTTTGAGTGATTTAGAACCAGATTTACACTTTCTTTGACTCAAAAAATAAAACAGTTTTGAGTCATCTCTCTTTGGAAACTATGGTTCAGATTTTGAAAATGTTTGAACCTTAATTTCTATCCTAATCTATCTACTGATGAGCCAAGATTAAACAGTTTGGCAAATCAAATTCACTACCCTATCAGTAGAAAATTGAAAGCTAATTAGTCAAGATTAGGCTGTTTGACTAACTAGATGTGTGTTTTGTAGGAGTGGCATTTAGGCTTGCACACTTTCAGATTTATTTCTCTTTTTGGCATGGGGCTTTGCCTTTCTTGTTTTCATTTCTGCCCTCTTTTTATTTTTCTTTGTTTTTGTATTTTTTTATTTTTCATAACTTTGAATGCAATGATGGATGAAATGTTTACAATGGAAAAAAAGAAAAAAGAAGGCTTAAAAACATATCATGAATCAAGAGAAGTAATGCTTGAGCATCCTGCCATTGACAGGACCCCCAAACAAATCTGTTCCATCCAGCTCTTGTAAGAAGAATGCATTGTTTCAAAGAATTGAATGCATTTATATAAAATAAATATGATTTCTCACCCTACCATGCTTTCCTTATCTTCAGAATCCCACTTTAAATATTTGTCCCCAATCTTGAAATTGCCGGTTCTTTGTTCTTCACAAAGCTTCTTCCCAATGTCAGTCTGCTTCTCGCAATGTTTTGGTGTATACTTTCCTCAATTGGTCAAGTGCTGAAGATGAATGGTCCGATTTATTCTTCTGATTATGTCATTATCTTCAGTCTGCAATTCTTGAATAAACTTCATAACTGGTACACCAAGGCTATTAGGAAAGATTGCATCTGTTCGATACACAAGCTGAAAAGGTGACATACCAATAGATTTCTTCAAAGTTAATCTGTCAGCCCAAAGTGCATGGACTAGCTTTGTGTGCCAAGACTTTTTATTGTCCTCCAACAGTTTCTTGATTATGTTCACTAAGTTTTTATTGGAAGATTCTGCAAGTCCATTACCTTGAGGGTAATAGGCTGTGGAATGCCCTAGTGTTATCTCGTAATGGTGATGTATCCACTATTTTTGATTCTAATTGCCGCCGCATTATCCCCCGTGATGATCTTTAGTAATAACCGAAAGGATGTTGGTTTCAGAACTGGAGCATAATCGAATCATTGGCTTGCCTACAAGTGAATGGCTTCTATCCATTTAAGTGAAATAGTCTGTGGCAGTAAGGATCCATCTATGCTGGGCATAAGATGAGGGATGGATTTCACCTATGAAGTCAAGTCCCCACTGTTGAAAAGGAGCTTCAACAGTGATTGGATGCAGAGGAAGGGGTAATAATTTTCTCTTGCCCTCAAACAATTGGCATTTGTGGCAAGTAGTTGTCATTTTGTAAACATCAGGAAAAAGGGTGGGCCAATAGAAACCAGCCCTCAAAATTTTGTTGGCTGTTGACTTCCAGTACAAATGGCCTCCACACTCTCCTTCATGAAATTCCTGCTTAACCTTCTCTGCATCAAACTCAGGCAAACATTTAAGCACTATACCACTAGCATTTTTCCAATAAAGACACCTATCTACAATGCAATAGTTTACTGCTTTCAGTTTTAAGAACCTTGCCTTTGTTTTCGATAAACCAGGAGGCGTGTTTAAATTAAGCAAAACATAAACGATATCAGCATACCAAGGAGAATTCAGAAAATGGTTTTCAATAATGGGAGTTGAGAATTCTTCTTGGCTGTCCAAAGCATTAATCACATTAATATCAAGAACTTCAAAATTGGATTCAGTCATTAATCTAGCTAGACCTTGGCCTTTGATGACTTTAGTGGGTTTTATCTCTAAATCATATTCGAGAATAACATCAATCCACTTACCTCTCTTACCATCTGGGTCCTGTGTTAGAATATCTTTTACAACTGAATTTGGGACAAAGGAAATGATGTGTGAGTGAAGGATGTATACTCTGAAGTCTTTTAATGCTTTAACCAAAGCAAAAGCTTGCTTCTCCATAATATTATACTTCAAAGGGGCATCCCTGAATGCCTTGCTAAAGAATGCAATAGGCTGCTCTTATCCTTGTGGATTTTTCTGTAAAAGGACAGCAGCAATGGTATGTTCTGATGCAAATGAGAAGATATAAAAATCTTTTGAAAAATCAGGGCTTATGAGAACCAGTGTTTTGGTTAATGCTTGTTTCACCAGCTCAAAGGATGTCTTTGCTTCCAAGGTCCATTTTATCCCTTGTTCCTTCTTCAACATGTTTGTGATATTTCTAAGGAGCTCTGCCAAATTAGGGATGAACCTTCTTAAAAAGTTAATCTTTCCAATGAAAGACTGCAACTCTTTGATATTTTGAGGATGAGAGATTTGCAATAATAGCCTCAACTTTTGGATCTATCTTTATACCCTTCTCAAATAATGTGTCCAAGAAGCTTACCTTCGAGACCAAATAAGGTCTTCTCTTAGGGTTTAAAGATATTCCAAACCTTTTGCACTTCTCGAAAACTTTTCTCAAAATGTTCTAAATGTTCTTCGGACCGTTTTTGAAAAACATAGTGACATCATCTAGATAGATAATGATGAAGAAACCCACCTTCCAAGAATGCTATGTCCAGTGTCTTCCGAAAGGTTTTCCAGTTGCTTCATTAGGACCAAAAGGCATCTTCACATACATGAAAGTGCCCCATGGAGTAGTGAAAGCTCTGTTTTAATCGATCAAATAGGTGAACTAAAATCCGATTATACCCCGAATAGCCATCAAGCAACGAAATCCTTTTTATCCCCACCACCCTTTGTAAAATGTGATCCATTTTTGGTAGAGGGTAGTTGAGCCTTTTAACGAAGCTTTGTTTAAGTCTCTAAAGTCTATACAAGCCCGATTTCTCCGGCCTTCTTCCCCAACTGGGACACCGTATTAGATACCCACTCAAGGTTGAAATATGATGCAGTGTTGGTCCCTGAGTGCAACCCACTAAATGAAGACAAAGACATGCGAGGGATTGTTGGAATATGATGCAGTGTTGTCCTCGATGGCAACCCACTAAATGAAGATGAACAATAAAGCATCATTACAATGTTTTGTCCTCGATAGCAATCCACCCGATGAAGTTATGCTCGACTTCGATGGACTTAGTAAATGATGACACCATGAAGCAAAGCTGAGAGAATTTGTTCGGAAGTGAAGCAGGAAACATAGATGTTTTCTTATTAGCAGGCCGTAAGGCAATGAAGAAAGGATTCTAATGTACTCAAAGTATGATGAAAAAGATATGTTTTTGGTATACGTTGACGTCAGGAAGATTTTATACACGCGGGAAATAACGGCCAAGTCGCGTAAGGGCTAAAGCGTCAAAAAGTGCAAAACCAAGGGTAACCACCATGGTATCGAATCTATCAGATTGGGTAATGATCCGCCCAATTGACCCCGTCCCGCATAGTTTTGGGCTTATGGTTTGTTTTGGTCCATGGTATTGAAAAAGGGGGCTCATGGTATTGAAAGGTGATAAACCTATATAAGGAGAAGAAATCTAATAGCAAATTATAAGTATGGGAGCAAGATGTCTCGAGGTTGAATGAATACTTCTCTATGAAGTATATCTCGTATGGAAAGGGTAAAGGTTTGTCGATGTGGAATTAAATCAAATATTCCCTTATGAAGAAATGATGAAGTCAGACTTCTAGATCCTAAATGGTATTTGTATTTTACAGATCCGTTTATGGAGTGATTAGATCTGTGATGAGTGTAACATCAAGGCGAAATACTCCGTCCGAAGTAAAAGGGTAAATCTGAACCGAATATCCGTATCCGAAGAAGTATGCTACTCGTAATGATTGAAGATCTATACGCTACTTCGCCGCAGGAAGCATCGCATATATTTTAGCCTACTGAAAGTAAAAAAGAGCGTTATCAAAATATACACCGAGGTATACGTCGGTTTGTGTGGACTCCGAGCGCGTATATACGCGACATCGTTAGAAGGAAAGCGGCCAGATTCAAACTAGGGCTTGTCAAGCTAGGGGTATGAAATATCCGATCTCGTTCGTCAGAGCCGTTTATCCGATCTCAGGTTGATATGTATCCGTTGATGATGTATGTTTGAGCTAAAAGTTTGGAAAGGGTTCTAAAGATGGAAATATGATGAATTGTGGCTCTGTAAGTTGTGTTCTATTTAGCATAATCTGGCAGAAATTGATGAAATCTGGTCCAAGGTGGTGTCATACAGTCTTCTACTGGGGGGTTTGAAGCCTTCCAGCAGGTTTGTAAACGAGATCGTGGGGGTCGCAGCTCCCTTCCGTGGAGAGGTCGGTAAACGAGTCGTGGGTTGGAGCTCCCTTCCAGAGAGGTCGGTAACCAGCGAGGGAGGCTCGTGTGTCAAGGTCAAGTCCGGTGACCAAAGACATATGTTGTAACATGCTTTCTATAATAAAAATATCATACGGAAGAACTACAATGCAAGGGTTTTCTCCTGATTGAAGTTTCCACCTAAAAACTGAAACATGTGATGCTTTGTGTGATGGCTTATTCTTTTATTACCGCACATGTTCACGCTTATTGAAACATTCATAAATGTGAATGATGGAACATCTAAGAAGAGCACATTTATCTAGACTTCGTGTATACGCGAGTTTCACAAAGGGGATCCGCGTATATACTTGTGTTTATCAAGGAAAGTAGCGTATGGGTTTACAGAATGAAAGTAAAAAGTTTTGATTATGTCAGAATACCGATCTGACTCTCCCGCATTTTTCCCAACAATTGGTATCGTAGGGTGGTCCTTCTCGCAGTAAGCTCGACGTCAAGGAGATCCGTCGCAATGGGTGTCAAGAAGGAGGTAATGTCTATAAAGCCACCTCTATTCAATGGAAGCAACTGAATATTCCGGGAAGGTACGTATAAAAGCATATCTGCAAAGCCCAGCATTTATTAGCAATCGTGGAAGAAGGTTACTGGAATGATCTTGCGAGTCTTACCTGGTTTTTCGAAAGAAAGAAGTATGAAATCAATGCCAAAGCAAAGAATGTCTTATTGGGAAGCATGTTCGAATCGAACGAGCAAGATGCAGCTACATTCAAGAAAAAGAAATATGGGACAAAATCATTCTAAGCTATGAAGGAGACACAAAGGTAAAAAGTGCAAAACTCCAAACTCTTAGAATTGAATATGAAAATTTGAAGATGCATAGTACAGTGCAAGGCGCTTTCTTTCTCGTCAGATGATATTGTAAACTGATGAGGAATTTGGGTGAAACCATGGCCGATACTACTCCTGTGGAAAAGGTCTTGAGATCTTCGACTTCAAATTTGACTTCAAAGTTTCAAATATTGAAGAAAGGCAAGATTTGCAAACTCTTACTATCGTCTTTAATCATACGACTCTGAATGTTTGAAAATGGAGACAAGAGGCCCTTCAAGTAAGAGAATGCTTTTAAGGCATCTACAAAAGGAAAGGAAAAGGAAGTTGTCAAAGAATCCACTTATATATCTCAAAGGGAAGAAGAAGCGACTCGCGTGGAGAAAGCTCCAACTAGGCACCGGAAGATTCAAAGGTAAGCTTCCCCTTCAAATGTTTTGAGTGTGGAAAAGTTGGTCATTATGTCAAGAAGGTTCCGAGAGAAAAGCAGTGGTAAAGGGAAACAACGTGAAAAGAGAAAGAGTTATTATGCAAAAGAAGATGATGATGAAGTGTCCAGTGAAGATGAAGAAGATTCTGACCAAGATCTCGAAAGTGCTCATGGCTAAGAAGCAAAAGAAGAAGGTTACCAAGGCAGGAGATACTCTAAATCATGTATAAGAAAATCGAAGAAGATGAAACAAAGATTCGACGAAGATCTACAAGTACCCATGGCAAAGAAGAAAAAGGGAGTAGTTGGCCAATGGTAATACTTTTCAGGCAAACAATAGTAAAGATAGTCAAAGTAAAGTTGTGGATCTTAAGATGCTCTAAGATTAAAGTTGAAGAACTGCAAGTTCATATAATAATCAAGAAACTATCTACAAAGAGATGATCTCACAAATGAAAGATCAAATAGAAATGCCGAATGGACAAAAATAAGTATCAAAGGTTTACATTTATGCATCCAGAACACTAGAAGATCTAGAAGCAAGATATTGAAAATCAAGCAAGAAGAATGAAGGACTTGAAGTCACAATCATTTGTCTTCGTGAAGATTTAGAAGCATCAAGTAAGAAAAATAAGGAACCTCTACAATCATTTGAAAAGGAAGGCCTTGAAGCAGCAAATCATCTCTCTCAAAGAAGATCTGGAAAAATCAAATAAGAAGAATGAAGAGCTTGAACAAAATATGTGAAGGAAATGAAGATTGGTTGGAAGAAGAGATTCTGCATTCCAAGGATCAAGTTGAAGATGGAAGAAGAAAAGAAGAAAGCATGACAAAGCAATGTCAAGCCTCGAGGTTGAGGTAAATATTCTCAAAGGTAAATTAGAAGAAAAGGTTAAACTTTTGAGGTTTCATGATAGTACGAACATTTTGGACAATATTCGGAAAATCAAAGGTCTCCGTCGAATATGGTCTGCTTCAGTTTAAACCTGTTAAAGGAGAATCTAGCTCACAAGGAAGTGCCAAAAATTCAGCAGATGTCAATGCAAAACCCGATGTGTTGAAGAAACAATCATGAATTCTCATGAATTCATTCAAGAAAGTTGAATGTTTTAAATGTCATAATTATGGGCATGTTGGGCAAAGAAATTGCAGAAAAATAATTCCGCCACAAATAAACGTGCACTTCCGGAAGCTTCAAGGGATATTGTTTCTCATGTAACAAGTATGGACATAAGCACTCGATCAGGAAGAAGGAAGATCATAAATACTCATTATAACTCTTATTACTCGGACACATAAGATGGCTCTTGTAACAAGTATACATGTAGAAAAGGAATGCAGCCCAATAGATATGAGAAATTGGATAACTTCAAAGACACAAATAGAAAGTTTAAACAAGTCTCGGAAAAAGATGGAGGGATGGAATAAGAATCAATCTAGAGAAGAAAAGGATACTTTTCAGGATGCTCTAGAAGACAAATGATTTTTCAAGAAAACACTCAATTGAAGGACCGATCAAAACGTAGGAATTTCAGTGGGACTTACCGCAAGCCATCCGCTCTCGAAGCCGACTTTTCTTATTGATCTGGTATGATGTGAGATACATTATGAGATCTAGAATGTATCGTCACAAGGGAGCAATGCATGAGACTCTCATGGTTGATTTGATTATATCGTTATGTTTACTTCGACAAATAAGATTCGATGTGGAAAGGACAGGTACGGTGGAGGTACAAGCTCAGAAGAAATGAAGAGAAATTTTCATGTTTGACTTCTCTCCATACGTTGTGTTCCATTAACTAAAGTCGCACAGCACATCAGAGTTCTAGAAGACGAAGTCGCTGGAGGTACTGATGATAAGAAAATTTATCTGACACGAAGATCTCAAGCAGAGGTCTGTGGGGAGCATCACCGACCGCCGATGATCACATTGTTAGCATCATTCTAGTTATACCATGATAATGAAATGATGCATGGGTTCTTGTGTTGAAGATTATGGATGAAGCCTCGGTTGCTTTATGATGAAGAGCATTCACTGTTGAGATGAAAGTCTTATAGTTCGGTAGATGAGGAAGCGCATCATGCGGAGATTGTTGTTGATGACTATCGTTGAAGGTGTCTCGTATTGCGTGGTTAAGGAAGAAGCACCGGTTTAGAGTAGCAGTGTTGAATTCTAATGGTTGCATTGTTGGCAATATGATGTTTAATTCTTTGGTTCTGTGATACTCATGCTCAAATGATGATGATTTGTACGTGGATTATTATGATGAGATTTTGAGCCCTTTCTGTCACTATAAGTATCTTTGTGTGAGTTGGATATCATTTGTTTCAGATCATGTAGAGTTTGGTCATGGTGGTTGAGATCTTTTGCCTACATATGTTTGCTACATCTTTGGTGATCAAGTGGTGATTTTGGACCACATGGATGTGGATTGCCGACACATATCCGAAGATGTTGTTCGGTATGATAAACCTTCTTGGAAGATTGCAGCTGATGTTGCAAAAAGAATCAAGGCTTGAATACTAATGTGCCTTCGCTACAACCATTAGATGACGCTTGAAGAGCATAACTACATTGTTCTATCTATCCGTAGTCCAGTGGAAGCATTCAAAAGAAGTTGAACACCTGCCGCCTCACAGAATCCGTATCTAGTTGAAATTTAGAAGATGGTTTGGATACGCGGCTCTTCGAAATACGTCGCGTATATACGCGAGTTCCTCGACGTAAAACCGCGTATGTTTGGTTGTCATAGCAATTTTGGTTGTCTGGGGTCACGTCAAATATTTACCAAGAAATACGTTTTGGTATCTCTCGATACCGTTTTGGTATCTCTCGGTGGTGTTCCAATTCTCATAATTTCGTTTCTAATGTTTTGATGAAGAGGCTTATATGATTTGTTGGTGAAAGTGTTCAGTGATGCACAAACTAAGGGGGAGCTCAATATATGGAAAGGATGCTTAGCGCGTATTCAGGGGGAGCATTAGCTTGGCTGAAAGGCATTGCATTATGTTGGCTTTGTTATAATGATTCTCTAGGTCTATTCTTGGCCCTTGTTCTATTCTGGACAACTGATGTTTGTGTTGTTCCAACTGCTGTGTATTTCCGAATGCGTGATTGCTAAATTCCAGGAAATCTGTTATTCTCTCGCGCTATGTATAAAATGGATATTATTCCTGTAAATGGGGGTTCCGAAAGGAAGATTGTGATCACATTCTACATATTAATAAAATACTTCTGGTTTTGCTTTTCTAAAGAGTTTCGTGACTAACACAGCCCTGATCAGAAAGTTGGGCCCACTCTTCTGATCAGGTGCTGCATCTGCGTGTGTGTGAGTTGTTTCCTTATTATGGTTGTTGTTATTACTTGTTACTGTTAATATTGTTCTGAGTTCAACATTTGATTTCATATTACGGCAATGTGTTGAATCTTAATTATGAACCCTTGGTTGAACAGATTATGCATTTGTTCCTGCATATACCTTGCGCGTTGCCTTGAAAGGATACGCTCCCAGATTGATAAAATTAATGTCGGATTAGGGTGGATAAATAATTCTTACCTGGACACCAAAAACAAGTAAAATACTTTTGGATGATGAGCAACAATATTGAGTATTTTTTCTTCATGCAGCTCCTTGGAATGGCATTAGTGAGATCCATTTCAGTGTTTTCAGGCTTCATAAACTCTTTGCATTGATCCATGTTAAAATTGAACCCTTTGAACCACTTTTCTTGTCCCCTTGGAATCCCTGTAGCTACTGCAATAACCTCTGGTGTGATGGAAAGATTAAGCATCCCCACTTTGGTAGCTGTTCCACTGAAGTTTAAGGAAAATTATTTGGAAATCTGTACATGGCAGCCTTGTAATATTTCACAAAACTATAAGAAACCTGTCCTTCTGAAGACTTCCTAGCTATTGGGTATTAATTGATCAGATTCATATCTATTGGTTCATATCTCAGACATTGTCCACCCTTATTTGTCCTTATTTTTTCTACCATGGTTTCTTTAATGTCTTCTCAGCCTCACTTGATATTTTTCTCATCCTCACTTGATAAACCTTTGAGAACACCAGCCATAGCTTTGGCTTAATGTAATAGCTCTCCAGATCTTGATATCATGCAAATAAGAAATGATTGAATTAGGAAAGATTTTGAAGTTTGATGTCCACTTCATAACACAATGATGACTTATACATGCATAAAATGGTGATGATAAATTCAGACGTGACCATGTACCTTGAACTTATCCCTCAATGACTTGAATGGTATATAACTTACCCTTTCCCTCAATGACTTGAATGGTATATAACTTACCCTTTCTAAATCATATTCAAGAATAACAACAATCCACTTACCTCTGTTACCATCTGGGTCCTGTGTTAGAATGTCTTTAACAACTGAGTTTGGGACAAAGGCAATGATGTGTGAGTGAAGGATGTACAATCTGAAGTTTTCAAAGCTTTAACCAAAGCAAAAGCTTTCTTCTCCATAATGTTGTACTTCAGAGGGGCATCCCTCAATGCCTTACTAAAGAATGTAATAGGATTCTCTTGTCCTTGCGGATTTTTCTGTAAAAGGACAACAGCTATGGTATGTTCTGATGCAAATGAAAAAATATAAAAATCTCTTGAAAAATCAGGACTTATAAGAACTGGTGTTTTGGTTAACGCTTGTTTCACCAGTTCAAAGGACTTCTTTGCTTCCAAGGTCCATCTTACCCCTTGCTCCTATTTTAACATGTTTGTGATATTCCTAAGGAGCTCAGCCAAGTTGGGGATGAACCTTCTCAAAAAGTTAATCTTTCCAACGAAAGATTGCAACTCTTTGATGTTCCGAGGATGAGAGATTTGCAATATGGCCTCAATCCTCTTTGGATCTATCTTTATACCCTCCTCAAAAATAACGTGCCCAAGAAGTTTACCTTCTTGGAGACCGAATAGTGTCTTCTTAGGGTTTAAAGACATTCCAAACTTTCTGCATTTCTCGAAAACTTTTCTCAAATGTTCTAAGTGCTCTTCATCTGTTTTTGAAAACACAGTGACATCATCAAGGTATATAATGATGAAGTAGCCCAGTTCCTCTGAGAATTCTATGTCCATGGCTCTCTGAAAATTTTCTCCAACATTCATTAGACCGAAATGAATTTTTACATACATGAAAGTGCCCCATGGTGTAGTAAAGGCTGTCTTCAATTGATCAGCAGGGTGAACTAAGATCTGATTGTACCCTGAGTAGCCATAAAGCAAAGAAATTCTTCTAGACCCTACTACCCTTTGTAAAATATGATCCATCTTAGATAAAGGGTAGTTGTCTTTCAATGAAGCTTTGTTCAAGTCTCTAAAGTCTATACAAAGCCTGATCTCTCCAGTTTTATTCCTAACCAACACCAGATTAGACACCCACTCGGAATATCTAATAGGGAAAATAATCCCAGCATCGTACATTTTCATGATCTCCTTTTGAACCAAGGGCAATTGAACAGGGTTTATTCTGCGCAGTTTCTGTTTGAAAGGTTTTTAGTTTTCTTTGAGGGGAATTTTGTGCTGTATTATTTCAGTGTCATAGGATTTAAGATCTTCGTAACTCCATGCAAAAACATCAGAAAATTCTTTAAACAACTCTATGTATTTGAGTTTAATGTGAGCTGGTAAAGTCTTAGACAATTTAATCATCATAGGTTTAAATTCACTGCCAATATTGCACTCTTCCACTTCAGTCTCTACAGGTTCCAGTTTTGGTTTATTTGCCACATTGCTAAAATCGAACAACTCTTCTAAAGGGGTTAGACCCTTAGGCAAAATTTCATCTTTAGAGTGCAGAGTTTCTAAATCTTCTGTTTCTAACTCTTCATTCGATTTTATTTTGTTTATAAGTTTGCTTTTCAGAAAATTAATATTGACAAGCTCAGGAGACAGCTCTTCTTCACCAAGAAAATTTTCTTCACCATAGTTTGTATCATAGTCTGAGTCCGAACTATGTAGTTCGAATTCATTTCTGAATTGTATGAAGTCTTCTATTTGTTTGTCTCCGTCAAACACATGCCAATATTTTTCGTTATCAGGAATGGCTGGTTTGAATTTATTTTGAGTTGTGCAGTCTTTGGTTTCATATGGCGTTAAGCATGTTCTAGCTGCAAAGGCTAAATTCTGGGCGACAATATTTCTTGTTCTTGGGATAAAAAACAGTTTGGACTCCTTGAAAATTTTCAAAAGATCCATGACATCGTTTCGGTAGGCCCTAAGTCTTGGATGATTTGCATTATACTCCCCATTGACTTGCCTAATGACTAACTCTGAATCCCCGTGAACTTTAATTCTCCTGGCTCCTAACTTTTTCAACAAATGTAAGCCCAAAAGAAGGGATTCCTATTCAACTATGTTGTTTGAACACTGAAAGTTTAATTTATGGGAAACACATTCTGTGTGGTTGCTTTCAGTGTTGCAAATCCAGACACCTGCACCAGCGTTAGTCCTAGTGCATGACCCGTCAAAATACATACTCCATAGAGGACTGTTTTCAGTTTCGTCTATTTGGTTACCGTCCTCTTCAATTTCTGTGCTTTCTAATTGTTCATGATTAGTGGCACTTAAATGAATTTGTTTTTACTCTTCAGGTTTTTCGTTAAGTGGAGGAACTTTTTCTTGAGTATCAAGGTTTAAAAGAAAATGAGGCATGACTTGTAGTTCAAGACCCATATTTGGTTTGCTGTTTTTTAACGGTTCAACAAACTGTTTTGATAGTTCTGTGGTGTTTACCTCCTCCTCTCTATCGGCCATAAATTCTATCAAAGTTACTTGTTCATCCAATGTTTCTTTATTAAAAAGGATAAATGAATCAAGGCCTGTGTTTACAGAGTATAAAGGGGAGTTTTGCGGTCTGTCTTGACTTGTAACTGTGTATTGCATATGGGATTCCCTATAAAGTCTTCTAGTATGATTGAAAACAGGGATAGTCGCATAGGTCATTTCCATTTGCATAGTCCCTTGTATCTTAGCCCCCCACGATCTTTATAACAACATTCCATATTTGGGGGGAACATCAGCCACAACGATATCCATTACTAAGCATTTGGCTGGAATTTGGGCTAAGTTAACACAGAGGTCTTTGATTAATCCTAAACATTTTACTCTGCTTGAGTCAAAGGAGTACAGGTCCTTGTAAGGTCTGGTGATTTCTAGACCAAGGCTCTCCATCACAGCTTTAGGCATTAAATTATGAGAAGCCCTAGAATCATGCATAGCATTGTGAAAATTTTTGTCATGAACGTTTAAACTCATGTAAAAGGGAGGAACGGGTCCCTCTTGATACATAATTTCAATCTTTGGACCAAAAATAAGCTCTGGTTGGTCATCATTAAGATTGAATGTATCCTCGTTTTCCTCTATATTTAAAGCCTTCAAAATTTGGGTCCTATATACATGCTGGGTATTAACTCAGTCAAGGGAACAAAGATTTTGATTTTGGAAATTTCCTGCTCTAGGCTGAAAGGGATTTGACCTTTTAAAGCGCTTGTCTCAGCCTTATTAGCTGTCAATTTATCAGCAATATCAGCTTGCTGATTTTTCCTATTTACATTTGACAAAATGGTTTCAACAGGAGTACTAACTGAGATGTTAGTACTACTAATGTTTGCACTCTCTTTTTCATTGTTTTGAGTGTCTTTCTCTTTACCATTATCAGAATTAACAACCACTGTTTTATCCTTTTGTTTGACAATTTTAGGCTTGGTTACAATGCTTTTTTGTGAAGATTTGTCAGAGGTTTTGTTGTTGGGGGTTTGTTGACTAGTTTTGCTTCTAAGGTCATATTCTTTTTGAGATTCTATGATGACATTTTCCATGTCATGATAATAATTTTCATCATCATCTCTTCTGTCATCATAAGGTGTGTATAGACCTTGTTTTCTATCATAATGAATCTCAAAGTCATCATTATCTACCCCCAGCATGTTGATATCATCCTCCTCTGTTATTTCATCCGTTTCCTCGACCTCACTTACATAGTTTTGATGAAAGGGCGGAATGATCTGCTGATCATCTTCCCTGGGTCTATTTGGAGGTTGATTCCTTCTAAAATTTTGGTTTTGGTTCTGGTTTCTATTTTGAGGAGTAGTTTGGTTTTGACTGGCTTGTGCTCTCTTAATTATGCTCATCTCTTTCATCATGTCTTCCATCATTCTCTCCATCTTTGAGTTGGAAGTAGAGGGTGAAAATTCCTCTCTAAAGGACACTTTCTTTTCATTTTTCATTCTTCCTCTCTTTTCCATTAAGTTGACTTCCACAGAAAGAGCACCCTTTTGCATCTCTTCAAGAGTTGCAGGATCTCTTTCCCTCAGCTGATAAGCCATCTCAGGGTCAAACCCTTCAGGAAACTTGTTTAAATCTGAGCCTTTTGGAGGTTTTAGTTCTGGGGAAAGTGGATTATACACACTGTTAAATCTAGTGCAATAAGCTTGCACACTTTCCCCAGTGTTTCTATGGAGGTTCTTGTAGTGAGAAAGGACTTGGAGAGGGTTTTTATTTACTTCCCATTTGTTTAAGAATGTTTGATGGAAGGCTTGGAGATCATTAATACTATGGGGGGTTAAACCTTTGAACCATTTTCTTACTTCTCCCCCTAAGCTCTGAGCAAATAATCTAAGCTTGAAAGAATCATCATCAATTTCATTTCTGTCAAAGTAGTCATTCATCTTATCCACATGTTGTGATGCAGTTGTAACATTACTAGCATCATATAATGGAATTTTGGACTGATAGTCCCGTGGAAGATTGAATAATGGTACAGGAAGGACTAACGGAGCATACCATGCTGCCATGATATGTGGTGGGGGTGGATTCACAAGAGGTGGATTAACAAGAGGGAAAGTGGGCTGAAGTGGAGTGGTTTGAACAATGGATGAAGGATGAAGGGATGTGGATGGAAAAGTTGTAGATTGCCTAGTTGATCTTGGATGAGAGACACCTAAGTTGTGAAGGAAATGAAAATCAGGAGGTGTTTTTTCTCTACTACTAGGATGTTCACTTGTCTCCGGGGATGAAAGTGAAGACTCAGAGTCTAGCCGAATTATATCATCAAATGACCTAGTTCTAAATGGATTTACTAAGTTAGCTTGTGATTGTTGTAGAGCTGTAAAATTTTCAGGAACTGAATTAGCTCTCAAGGGTGATCTGAAAACATTTGATAATTTAATCTTAGGAGACTTCCTAAGGATACTTTCTGGATTATCAACTATCTCAAGTGGATCAGGGTAGGGATGGGCTCTAGTGTCAATCTTTCTAGGAGTCACTATGCTGTGTTTTTCAGACCCAAATAAATAGGAAAAGTTCAACCAGGTATGATAGTATTTGAGAGGTTAACTAATCCGTTTACACAAATTTTAATCCTACAGTCCTCTAACTAAGTTTGAATGATATTACAATGACAAAGGTTCTTCCCAGTGGAGTCTTAAGGTCTGTTAAGGATTGTGGAGTCGCCAAGTGGAAGTTTTTAGCTCTTTTCAGAGGTAAAAGGTTTTATGGTCCACCACCATGTTTATTGAATACCAATCTGAAATATTTTTAGGTTTCCTGAGTTATTTTTCAATTGTGTGGTTTCTAAGAATATCCTAACTCTGTTTCAAAACTTAGCTACGGTTATGAGACAAAGACAGTCCACTCTTATGGCTAAGCCAACTGATTTTTCAAGGTTAGATAAAGTCTTATGAGAATCCTAGGGTTTACCTAGTTTGTCACTGATTCAAACAAGTTTCACCATGATTACCATTATTTGGTAGTGCTTGAAAAGGAAGCTTTTTACTCACTAGGTTTGTAATGAACTTTTAAAGGGAACCAGAGATTACAACTGGGTTCGGTCCCCAGTGGAGTCGCCAGAAATGTTAGGAATTTGTAATCAGCAAGATTGGCAAAGTCCGATCACAAAAACAACATCGTTTCAACCACTTTGGGATTCTAGGATCTAGCCCTCCTGAATCCGGAGGGGGATCTCTCCAATAAGTGCAAAGATGGATTTATCTTTGAAGTTTGGGGTAATGATATTAGGCTAGTTATGATGGCCAAGGGTTTGTTTTGTTTTTGGATGGTTGAGCATGATTACTGTTTGAGGTGGAAAGTTCTAAATGCAAAGAGTTCCAAAGGTGAGAAGTTGCAAGCAATCATAATAAGCCTTGGCCAGGAAGATAGATAATTGCAGGTTTTAGTCCATTGGGCTATGGAGGCATAATAGGGTTTAATTGGAACAGCAAGAGGCAAGAGTGGTCCATGGGGTAAGTCATCTATGTCTAAGGATCTCTCTGAAGATTGATTTATGGAATGAAATGATACAACAAGAAGGAAAATTAAACAGATGCAGAACAAAGAGCAGCCCAAGATCTGGTAAGTACTTTTAAACTAGCCATCTTTTGACAAACACTTGAGAAGAACATAAAAGAAAACTAGGATCTGGTAAGTAATTTTAAACTAGCCAGCCTTTGATACACTTTCAATAGAAAACATTTTAAAACAAAGGGAAACTTGAAAGCAACTGTTGGAGTAGAAACTAGCGGGCCGGGCTCACCACAAATCCTCTCCTAGCTCTGCTTTACTTGGTTACTTTCAAGACCTACAAAAAGATAACACAGAATGGCCTAAGATCTGGTAAGTACTTCTAAACTAGCCAGCTTTTAACACATTCCAAGGGAAACATTCAGACAGCCTTTGGGGATAAAACTAGGACCAGGGCACACCATATCTTCTATAGTTCATCTCTACTTAATTAATATTGAACATAAAATTCAAGAATAATATTCAGCTAAGGCAATAAGACGAGGGAACGCCAACATTCCTATGCTTAAACTGAATTAAATCATTCCCAAATAACACAGATTGGAAGAAAACATTCAGATAAAGATTTTCAGTCAAAGAAGATTATTGATATACAGTAGGTCCTAAATCTATGCATGTTGTTCTTTATAAGAGAAGATGAAACACAGTGAAAACATAAACAAAATGACAAGTTAAAATGAGAAAAAACATCACCGTCAACATAGACCAGGATCCCATAAATTTACTTGTATTGATGCTCCAAACTAGTTACAGCTTTAAGTCCAATGCTTTAGTTTAACAATCATCTACTCATCTCAGCCTAACTTATCTATCACAAGCAGAGCTCCAAGGGCCAATGAACACTATTTACAACCAGAAGTTTAAGCTCAAATGTATCTCAAAGTTCTGCAACCAACAATTTCTCATCTTCTACAGAGGTATTTATAGAAGAATGAGGAGGCGAGATCTCAATAAAAGATCTCCCAAGATATTTAATACAGTCTTAACGGCTTCTTGACCTTTGAGGGGCTCGATGAAGAAGTTTACAAATGTTCTATCTGGATGAACTATTTTACACTTAAGATTAAGCTCGGTGGGAGCTTCTGTTGACTTTTGAGACTCTGTGTCATGTTGGAGTAACTCTGCAGATATTTTTTGCATTAAGTTCCTTGCAGAAGTAACTCTCTGGCTGCGTTGAGGCGAATATCTGATTTTTCTCAATAACTTCGGCCTCTGTTTGAATGCTTGTGGCTACGGGTGGCACT
The DNA here is from genome assembly GCA_034641835.2 of Pinus albicaulis. Classification (NCBI taxonomy): domain Eukaryota; kingdom Viridiplantae; phylum Streptophyta; class Pinopsida; order Pinales; family Pinaceae; genus Pinus; species Pinus albicaulis. The sequence continues at coordinate 79,615 of JAXQQM020083666.1, read as the reverse complement.
TGCAGTAGCTAAGAGGAATTAATTTGCCTCAGATGTGGCAGTGGAGGCCTTTCTATCTGTAGATCATTATGATTTCCTTTAATTTTGATTTACTTTGGAGGATTAGGCTTTTGATAATCAATCTTAGTCGTAATCCCCAAATTTGTCTTCAATCTTCTGTTCTGATGCGTTCTGTCTTCAACATTGATAGTCTTTTAATGGTGATTTAATAACATAGTGTCTTGTCGATGTGCAGGACCGCATGAGGCCGCTATGGCATCAATGCCGACGAAGCGTTGATGAAACATGTTTCCAGACCCTTTATATCTCTTTCCCTTTGATAAACGAAAGTCCAGAGGATCGTCACCCTCGGCTTTGATTTTTCTTTTTTATAATGGGAAAACATTTGAAACCTTCAAAATACAAACAAATTTTAAGAAATCCTGCGGTTTTTTGGGTTTTACTGATGCAGAGGGTGTGGGGAGGAGCGTAGCCGTTGGATGGCAGCATCCAACAGTGGAGATCTGCGTAGAAGAGGTTAAAAAAGGAGAGCGGAGGGATAATTAAGTCAGAGCCGTTGATTTATGAGTAATCAAGAAGATCAACGGTCGGTGTTAGCCCCCTATAAATTCCTTGACAAGCAAGCAGGGAGGCTAATTTGTTTTATGAGCCTTCAAGGAATGCATTTCTCTTGAAAACACATCATCCTTGAATCCTTTTCATGCTCTCCACCCTTTGATTGTTTCCCTCTGTTGTTCTTGAGTCAATAAGCCTCACTGAAGATGATAAATTGTGCTCCTAAAGGCCTACATTTTCCCCTTGTATCCCTGCAAAATGTCCCATTTCAACCCTTTTTCCCTTTGTCAATGTTCTCCTTTTTTACCGCCAAATCCCTCCCCTAGTCCTCCTAAACCATCATAAAATCCCCTTTAAACTTTCCAAATACACTTTGTTTGGTTTAAAATCCCCTTTTTCCTCTACCGTTACCCTTTTTCTGGCCTCAAATCGCATTGAAAAGGTTGAGAAACCCACATTTTAACATATATGGGGTTTAGCCCCCTTCAGGCCAGCCCCCTTAATTTTCCCTCCATACGACCCGGGCCCTAGAACATGGCACTAACCTGAAAGGCGCTTATCGAAAATTTATATCGGGAGCATTTTAAACCATTGATCTGTATAGATCGGACGGTCGTCGCGTCCCCACAACATCCACCGTTCAACCTTCTCACCGCCCCGATCACACATCCATCGTCCGTTTAACCCGCCTAATTGACGGTCAACCTTTCACCCGCTCGGTGGTCCCCGCAAACGCGCCACGGTCACTGTTCAAAATCTGTCGGTTTCATCGCACCGCCTTCGGAGGTCGGGCAGTATTTTTAATTTCGGAGCGATTCCACTGGCCAAACGACACATGTCTCGAGCACTATTTGAAAACCGCCCTCCATCCCAGGTGTTAGCTTCGGTTGAAGACGCTGCCGATATCACTATGCACGCGTCAAGTCTATGACCATCCATCCAACGACGATCGCGCGCGAATGCATGGGAGTTAAACCAAGGCAACTAGTACCCACAGCCCATTGTCCATCGCCCTCAGACACGCGTTTTCGGCCAACGTCGATCTCCTCCTAAGATCGGACGGTCGAAGTTAAGTCGGCCACCATCGCCGGTCACCGCCCGTCACCACTCCCGTGTTTTCATCGCTCTTTGCGTCAGCCCCTATAATTCGTTCAAGGTCAAATTTTAAATGATTTGCAACAAAATTTCCACCTCCATCCTCCAGCATTCATTGCATTTTCCACCATCGGCACACGCTATTCCACCGTTTTGCCGTCTGCATGGCCATTCCCATTGTCCCCACTTTGCATTCACCATTCCCATTAGTACATGGTTTCTTAATTTGTTTTCGTGTTTTGCGGGGTTACGGGTGGCGAAAAAAAATATCATGATTCATATGCACTATTGTAGTGGCAAAGTGCACAAAAGAAGCTGAATTTAGAGCTTGATATTACAGGAAAATGTTCGGAAAGGTGTCTGAAACATAAATTTCATCAAAGGACAGAGTTCAAACTCTGCAAAACCTCTCCGGTGCCATTAAAGCTCATATTTCATAAACAAAGACAGTACTAGAGTAGCAGAGAGTTCAAGGCATGTAATAGAAGATTTTTGAGCCTTTTTTAGGGATTTAGAAGGCAAAGGTACCAGTTCAAAGACATCATGGATCGCATGGAAGGCCCCACGCGCAGAAAACAATACTATCATGGTTTCACATCAGCAGTATGTCCTTTCCACAAAGGATGAAGTGCCCATACTATCTCCATTCTATACTGTGTTCCTGAGGAAATTCCAGCCCTGACAACACTCCTGTGCTATCAAAAGCATTTGTTACACAATATAGCAGATCTTAGCATCATTATTCTACCTTTTTGTTTAGTTCACCAGAGTGTTTCAGCGAGTACATCAGAGACATACCTGGAGTAAATGGAAGCCTGACGAAGACCACTCTTTCATCCAAAGAGTACCAGACATAAATGCTCAGAATTTAAAACAGAACGAGGCCTCGACTCTCTTCCTCTTCTGAGTTTTAATGCTGCATTTGGTTTTCCATCTACCTTCTCTGCTCCACTTGAGCTATAAATTCATGAAGAAAATCATTTTAAAGGTTGTTGATCGGTTATCAGAGAATTACAAGCTGTTTCTTTTGAGACATAGTCTCTATGTAAAGTTGTAAGATAGGTTGAGGAAGATGTTTTCAGACTGAATATCCAGCTATTGGTAATGTTGCACTTGACTGGTGTTGCTCTTTAATATGACAAGCACATTTCTTTGGATCCTGATCTAAAGCATCGGTGATGTTTTTCTATCTCTGTATTTTTTTTTAACTTGCAGCTCATTTCATTTCATTTCTGTTGGCTCGCATCAGAAAAATGGCATAGGATTTACCCTTGTTAGGTACCCTATGTTTCTGCTCTCCTTGCCTTTGATGTTTTCTTCCAAATGTGTTATCTAAGGGTTGATTTCAGTTAATTTAACCAGTGTAGTGGATGTCATTTCTTGCTAGCTGATCTATGAATTAAATGAATTTGTTCTTAGATGTTCTTGTTAGGATTTAATTGAGCGAATTGGGAATACTGGGAGGCCTAGAACTCTGTCTCTATCTCACTAGGATCCTTTTCAATTAATTGAACCTTTCTAATATCCCTCAAGCTGGAGGCCGAAGCATTGAGAGTTCAAAGTCTCTCTCTGATCTCAGGTCTTTAACTTTGTGTTCTAAATCTTTATTGTTTCCTCCTCTTTTACCATTTCATGCCACATTGTCATCTTTAAGATCCAATTCTTTAGATGACTAGCCCAAATGAAAGCACACTTTACATTGAAAAGCAAGGAAAACCTTTCCTGACTCCATTTGCCCAATGGTCTTGAATGTTCTTTGAAATTTATCTCTCCTTTGGTCAAAATCCTCTTTGCTCAGCCTTGTCTCATTTGGAGCCCTTCTTTCTTGATTCCCAACAACCAAACCAAACCAATCAAACAAACAAATCTAGAGAGCCTTACAACCTTCTTGTCAATTTTTGAGCTTGAGAATATGGTCTTGCTTATGCCTGCCACTTGCGGCCCATCCAGAGGCTAGATCTGAGGGTAGTGAGGGTACGAAAGTGGTTCTAATGTTGTCTCATCTTTTGGTCTTGCCAATCTGGCCAAAACATGGGAACCCCAACATAATGGCTACTCCGCTGGGGAAATATGACAGCCTATAACTGATAACATTTGTATGTCTCCCATTGTTGTCACCAACATAATGGCGACTCCACTGGGGAAATTCTGAGTATTTCTCACCTTACTAGATCATAAGAACCTCAAAAACCTATAATCTCTGGTTAGGTTGGCAATTAAACATTCCTATTCATAGATCAACCTCTATACCATTTGTGGTGTTTCTCCCACACTCTCAGACAGAGTCTGGAAAGGGCCAGGTAGCCTCCAGTTCTCACACTCTTTCAGAGGTGACATATCTGGTAAAAGCCCTCCCAGTCAATCTCTGGTTAGAGTTTGCTGTGTTTTCAGGATATCCTTGGAAGGGGACATCTCATAAGCACTGTGGTGGACAATGTACCCTCCAGAAGCATCCTAAACCTTCCACCGCGACTCCCGCCTTGGCTCCTTAATGAGAAGGAACTCCTTTGGTGATCAGTAGGCCTATCATTATCTTGGTTCTGAACTCCAGCAGGAGACCAGCCTTAATAATATTGTCACTTCACATTGAAAAACAAGTAGGGTTAAGCTCCTTTGTTGGAAAGCGGTCGACTGGGAGAACCATTCACACAAGAGCTTATCCCAACCCAAACCTGCCTGAAATAGTTGACAACCCTGAGAGCATCTTCAAGAGATCTCCTACACCTATAAGAACAACTATTTCCAGCCACATCCATAGAGCTAACTCTACACCAAAATATTTTGCAGCTCTATCAGACCCATTTTTTGACCTAGGCGCTCAAAACAATTTACCAAGAACTAGGTCATTCGGCGTCCTAGACCATCTAGGCCCTGAGCCTTCAAGTTCACCACCTCATAGTGGTCAACACATTAGGGACAGAGAAACCCTTCCATCTACACCCCCTCCTTTCACTTCCTTCCGGGGTGGGGCCTCACCGCCACCCTCAGTCTACTCATCGATCTTCTTCGGTATAATATCCATGTCATCCATGAGGCCCTTAAATCCAACCCTTTACTATCATCAAAACATCACATCATGGCAGCCTGGTATGCCCCTCTGGTTTTACCCTAGCCTCTAGTACCCTTACCCAATGATTATCAATCAAAGATCCCACACTTCACTGCAAAAGAGTCCACCACAGCTCAGCACCATGTAGATAGGATGCAAGATTATTTTGACTACATGGAAATAGATGATGATACAGTCAAAATGAGAATCTTTTCCCAGATCTTAGGAGGTGATGTGAATAAATGGTTCAAAAGCCTACCTCCTAACAGTATCCAAGACCTTCCAACTTTATATCAGACTTTCATAAACAAGTGGGAAGTTAAGGCCAACCCTCTCCAAATCCTAGCAGAATACAGTAACCTGAAAAGAAACGTAGGAGAGAGTGTCCAAGACTACTCTACAAGGTTTAACAACGTTTATAATGCTCTTCCACCACACATGAAACCTCCCCAAGGTATGGTCCTAGTGAAATACCCTGAAGGCTTGGATGTTGATATGGCCTACCAGCTTAGGGAGAGGGATTACAACACATTGGAAGACATGAAAAAGGCAGCAGTGAGTGTAGAGGAAAATTTGATTGAGAAAAAAGCAAGATTGAGAGCTGAGAAAAGGGTGACATATAGATATGACAATGTAGCTTCCACATATGACCCCAATTATGACCACATATCCAAGAACATGGAAAAGCTACAGAAAATGATGGAAAAAATGGTTTTCACAGTTAGTAACCAAAACAAAAATCAAAATCATAACCAGAACTAGAACTTTAGAAGAAACAACACCACTCCCAACAGACAAAGAGAGTCAGATCAACAAGTTATTCCCCCATTTCAAGAAAACTTCCTTGATGAAGATGAGGGAAATATAGAAGAGTCTGAGGGGAACACAATAAAGATGTTTGAAGTAGAAAAATCAATCCATAATTGTTCCACAGAAGAAGATCAGCCCTCACCCTCATATTGGGATGAGGAAAGATTAGAATCTGAGGATTACAGACTTGGATTTGAAGATGCCATCATGCAAGTCAGAGAACGGTATGAACTTAGGAGAAAGAAAAGCCTAGATAACTCCAAACCCAAATATTATAAGATTACCAACAAGAAAAGGCCTGAGATATCTTCTAAAGCAACTGCTGAAAGTAACAAATCAGTAGGTGAGAGTTCTAGAAAGAACAAAGAAAAGGACAACCAAAACACTGATAAACAAATTCAACCAATTAGTAGCACTAGCACTGCAGTTAGTGCTCCTGATAAAACAGTTTCTAACACTGTACATAGTGAGCATCAGCCCACTGATTCTGCCACCAAGGTGGTGGCTAAAAAAACGGAGTTGAACATTTCAAAGAGTCAGTCCACTTTTAATTTGGAGAGTGAGATTGCAAAAATTAAAATCTTTGTCCCACTCTCTGAGCTGGCCACTCAGGATGTATATAAAGGCCAAATTTTGAAAGCATTAAATTTAGGTGAGAACAGTGACACTGTAAATCTGAGTGATGATCAACCAGCCCTTTTGTTTGGTCCAAAGATAGAAGGAAAGTTTCAGGAAGGGGTAGTGCCCCCTTTTTATATCAGTCTTAATATCCATGACAAGATCCTTCACAATGCAATGTATGATTCTGGGGCATCTCACAACTTAATGCCTAAGGTGGTTATGGAAAAGCTAGGCCTAGAGATAACCCGCCCCTATAAAGATTTATATTCATTTGACTCTAGCAGAGTAAAATGTCTGGGCCTAATAAAAGACCTGTGTGTAAGCCTTACCTAAACTCCAGCAAAATGTATGGTCATGGATTTTGTGGTGGTAGATGTGCCCCCTAAGTATGGTATGTTGTTGTCAAGGTCATGGGGAGCCAAGCTGCAAGGAACAATGCAGATGGATGGGGCTTATGCCACAATTCCTATTTTTAGCCAACTTAGAAGACTGTACAGGGAGGCACAAATGAAATTCCTGGTCAGTAACCCTGAAAAACCTGAAAATTCACCTTTATACTCTGTACACACGGATCTTGACTCCTTCATCCTTTGCAATGATGAATCTGTGGAGGGGTTAGGATTCAAAAACAGAGATACACACAATGAAACAGAGCCTATGGACTTTAACATAATGGCTACTCTAGACTCAGAGGAGAAAAACGTAGAAGACTTTGAACAGTGCACTAAAAAAAAAACTTAGAGTAAACCAGAAATAGAATGCATTCAATTGATTAGTTACTCTCCGCAAGCTCATACACCACATCAAGAACGAAACAATTGTAAACCCGAGAATGAACCTTCATGGGAAATGAATTTCGATGGGTCATGCACCAAGAGAACTGCAGGAGTAGGAGTGTGGGTGCATAACACAGAGAGTGACTATGCAGAAAGCCATGCATGTAATCTGCACTTCAAATGTACAAACAATATAGCAGAATATGAGGCTTTGATCCTAGGCTTAACTCTGTTGAAAAAATCAGGAGCCCGTAGGATAACTATGCATGGAGACTCTGAGCTGATCATTAAACAGGTGAATGGTGAATACATAGCGAAACATCCTAGACTGAGAGAATATAGGAACGACGCTATGGACATACTGAAAACCTTTGTAGAATACGAATTGGTATTTGTCCCTAGGATTCAAAACGTAATTGCAAATGGATTAGCCTGCGTGGCTAGTTCATATCACAAGCCTCCCAACGACCAAAAAATCATCATTCAGACCAAATTCATACCTACAGTGCTGGATAATGAAAAATATTGGCAGGTCTTTAAGGGCGATAAATAGATTGAAGATTTCCTGGTAGGCAGAGACGAGTTTGAATTTTCTGATTCAGATTCTAAATCTAACAGTAGTTGCCTAAGTGAAGAGTCCTCAGATGAGGAAGAACCACTCTGTAACATAGAAATAAACACTTTAAACGAATAGAATTGAAATCCAAATGAAAAATGTAAAAACACAGATAGTGAAGAAGTAGAGGTGCTGCAGACCAAAGATAAGAACATACCTCAAGGTCTGGCACCTTTAGAGGACCTTTTTGACTTTGATGATGTAGCAAAAAAGCCCACTATAGAACATGCAGACTCTGATGTCGAGGAATGCAACATAGGCACTGAAAATAAACCCAAGATGATCAAATTGGCTAAGTCCCTGCCTGCAAACATGAAAAAGAAATACATCGACCTATTTAAGGAATTCATTGATGTGTTTGCTTGGAGCTATGAGGACTTAAGGGCCTATGACACAAACATCATACAACACAAAATACCTTTGAAAGAGAATCAGAAACCCTTCAAACAAAAACTTCGTAGAATAAACCCAAAACAATTGCCTGCGGTGGAAAAAGAGATTAAGAAGGTATATGAGGAATGCATAATTGTGCCTGTGAGGTTCTCTAATTGGGTATCAAACCTAGTGGTTGTGAGAAAGAAAACAGGGGGGATTAGGCTGTGTATTGATTTCAGGAATCTTAATAGAGCCTCACTCAAATACAATTACCCTTTGCCAAAAATGGAACACATCCTTCAGAGGGTAGTAGGCTCAAAAAGGATCTCCCTGCTAGATGGTTTTTCAGGTTACAACCAAGTTTTAGTACTCCCAGAAGACCAACTCAAGACAGCTTTTACCACTCCATGGGGCACTTTTATGTATGTAAAGATGCCTTTTGGACTGATGAACGCTGGTGCAACCTTCCAAAGAGCGATGGACATAGCTTTTTCAGATGAAATAGGACACTTCATTGTCATCTATCTGGATGACATAACAGTCTATTCCAAGACTAAGGAAGAACACCTAGAACACCTGAGAAGAGTGTTTGAAAAATGTAGAAGGTTCGGTCTGTCATTGAATCCTAAAAAGACTGTATTTCGGCTACAAGAAGGAAAAATTCTTGGCCACATTATATTTGATAAGGGGATTAGGATAGACCCACAAAGAGTTGAGGGAATACTACAAATCACACACTGGAGAAACATCAAAGAGTTACAGTCATTCATTGGGAAAATCAATTTCCTCAGGAGGTTTATTCCCAACTTAGCTGAACACCTTATGAATATGACTAGCATGTTGAAGAAAGGTGTAGGAGTTAAATGGACCATTGAGGCCAAGAAATATTTTGAATCAGTTAAACTTGCACTCACCCAGGCTCCTGTCCTAATCAGCCCTGATTTCTCAAAGGAGTTTCTGATTTTTTCATTTGCCTCCGAGCATACAGTGGCTGCAATTCTACTGCAGAAAAACCTAGAGGGAATGGAACAACCCATTTCTTTCTTCAACAAAGCACGCAGAGATGCACCCTTGAAATACAACATAATGGAAAAATAGGCCTATGCCTTGGTAAAGGCCTTGAAAGACTTCAGGGTGTACATTTTGCATTCCCACACCATAGCTTATGTGCCAAATATAGTGGTTAAAGACATCTTGTCCCAAGACCTAGATGGGAAGAGGGGAAAATGGATTGATGTGATATTAGAATATGACCTCATGATAAAACCAAACAAACTAATTAAAGGTTAGGGCTTAGCTCAAATAATGGTTGAATCAAATCTACAAGCCCTTGAATTTAACATGGTAGATGCCTTGGATGAGCAGCAGGGATTTCCTGATCCCACTATTGAGGAGAAGTTTCAGAGCTCTCCTTGGTATTCTGACATTCTGTATGTCCTTACACACCTCAATGCCCCTCCTGAACTATCAAAGACCAAGGCCAGATTCTTAAAGATAAAATCCAGAATTTATTGCATAATGAATGAAGGATTATACTGGAAAAATGAAAATGGCATATTGCTTAAATGTTTACCTGAGTCTGAAGCAGAAAGGATTAAACAAGAATTCCATGCAGGAGAGTGTGGAGGACACCTGAACTGGAAAGCCACTGCAAACAAAATACTCAGAGCTGGCTAGTTTTGGCCTACACTCTTCAATGATATCCATAAGATGATAATTGCCTGCCACAAGTGCCAAATTTTTGAAGGCAAAAGAAAGCTCCTCCCATTACCTCTACAAACCATCACTATTGAAGGTCCCTTTATGCAATGGGGCCTAGATTTCATAGGATAATTTCACCCTGCTTCTTCTGCACAACACAAATGGATCTTAACAGCCATCGACTACTTCACTAAGTGGATAGAGGCCATACCTACTAGGAATGCCACAGATTCAGTCATCATTAGGTTCCTAGAAGGTCATATCCTCTCTCGGTTTGGCTGCCCAAGGAAAATAATCACTGATAATGCTACCTCTTTTGGATCCAAGAAAATGGTTGATTTTTGTCACAGGTACCAAATTGCACTCGGTCATTCAACTGCCTATTACCCACAAGGTAATGGCTTAGCTGAATCATCAAACAAGAGCCTGGTGACCATCATCAAAAAGCTGCTGGAAGAGAACAAAAAGTCATGGCATAACAAGTTGGTGCATGCCCTGTGGGCTGACAGGCTTACAACAAAGAAATCCATTGGCATGTCTCCATATCATCTTGTCTATGGAACATAAACAATTTTCCCTACCAGCCTTGGAGTACTAGTGATCAAACTTGTCTAAGAAATTCAAACAGAAGAAGATAGCATGGTAAGGAGGATAAACCAAACAATCCATCTCCAGCAAACAAGGGAAGAGGTCTATAACAGAGCTATGAAGGTTTAGGAAAATATAAAGAAATTGTTTGACAAAAGAACTAAGGCTTCTGATTTTAAAATTGGAGATAAAGTTTTGAAATGGGACTCAAGGAGAGAGGACAAAGGAAAGCACGGCAAGTTTGACAGTTTGTGGCAAGGTCCGTACATCATCCAGACCACTGCGGGTCCAAATGCCTTTTTTCTACAAGTGTTAGATGGTACAAAGCATTTTGGGGGTCCTGTCAATGGCAGGATTCTCAAACACTACTTCTACTGATTTCCAAATTCTAGTTTCCATTTCCATTGTAAATACCATTGCTGTGATATTTTTTCAAAAAAAAGAAAAAGAGGAAATGTTTCAAAAAACAGAGAGAAAGGAGAGGTTCAGACATGCTCAAAACATGAACCTCTGAAGTGTAAAAATATTAGCTCTAAGATGATCAAAACCTGAGCCAAGGGAAGTAAAGATAGATGGTTCAAACATGCCAAAAAATTGGACCAGCAAAGAAGGAAGAAGAATGAGCTCTAACATGCCCAAAACTAGAGCTGAATGAAGAAGAGAAAGTGACTCTAACAAGCTCAAAACTTGAGTCACAAAGGAAATAAGGATGCTTCAAAATTTCAGATTCAAGCCTTCAAGATTTTGTTTGCAATTTTCTGCAAGTTCTGTCCATGTGCAACTATCTTTATGCCTTGGATCCACAACAAACTAGACTGTCTAATCCTAGTTTTTCTGTTTTTAAATATCTGTTGTAGAATATAGAGAAGAAATCTACTGGACAGTTTAATCCCAATAGATATTAGATTAGGTATAGAAACAAATGAGACCAACAGCTTAATTTGGTCTCATGGAGAAATAAGGGTAGAAATAGAATAGGTTTATTTCCTTGTTTGTAAAAAATAAAAATGATGTAAAGGGTCTGCTAGTTCAAATGCACCCTAGAAGAAAAAATGCTAGGATTGTAGAATGGGTAGGTAGATTGCTTGGGTAATGTTTTTGCTAATTGATGTCTTCACAATCGTGGCAACTAAAAATCAAAGAAGAAAGGTGGCTCAAGCAGCAGGCATCTGGCCTACACCAATGATCATTTTTTGAATTCTTGACTCCTTCAAGAAGAAGCCATCCCCATGTGGAGCCACTATTAGCCCCCTATAAATTTCTTGACAAGCAAGCAAGGGGGCTAATTTGTTTCATTAGCTTTCAAGGAATGCATTTCTCTTGAAAACACATCATCCTTGAAGCCTTGTCATGCTCTCTTCCCTTTGATTGTTCCCCTCTGTTGTTCTTGAGTCAATAAGCCTCACTGAAGATGATAAATGGTGCTCCTAAAGGCCTACATTTTCCCCTTGTATCCCTGCAAAATGTCCCATTTCAACCCTTTTTCCCTTTGTCAAAGTTCTCCTTTTTTACCCCCAAATCCCTCCCCTAGTCCTCCTAAACCATCCTCAAATCCCCTTTAAACCTTCCAAATACACTTTGTTTGGTTTAAAATCCCCTTTTTCCCTCTACCGTTACCCTTTTCTTGGCATCAAATCGCATTGAAAAGGTTGAGAAACCCACATTTTAACATATATGGGGTTTAGCCCTAAGGGCTAACCCCCTTACTTTCCGTCAGAACACTCCAAATATAGAACTCCGCGCTAACCCGGCGCTTACCGAAAATTTATATTTCCGTGCATTTTAACCGTCGACCGTATAGATTGATGGTCGTCGTATCCCCATAACAGCTCCATCATTCAACCTTCTCACCGCCCGACCATCCACCATTCGTCACCAGCAACCGCCGCCGCAGCTCACCTGCCTTGGTGGTCCCCGCGCTGCGCACTGTTCAAAAACCGTCGGTTTCTATCGCACCGCGTTTGGAGGTTGAGCGGTATTTTCCATTTCACAGTGATTCCATTCATCACATGCCGCGTGTCTCGGGCACTATTTGAAAACCGCCCCTCCATCGCGCGTTAAACTTCGGTTGAAGACCCGGCATGATATCGCTATACACAGTCCGATCTACGACCATCCATCCAACGGTGATTGCGCCACGAAGATGCATGGGAGTTAACCAAAGCAAACACGCCCGGCCTATCAGCTCCAACAGCTCTCCCATGCATTTTCAGCCGTCGATCTCCTCCTGAGATTGGACGGTCTAGATTTAAAGTCAGCTCCGCCATCGCCCGGGCCCGCCACGTCACCACTCCACGTGTTTTCATCACTCTTTGCGTCTGCCCCCTATATAATTCGTTCAAAGGTCAAATTTCGAATGATTTACATTGAAATTTCCACCCCTCCATCCTCCACTATTCGCTGCGTTTTCCGCTATCAACCTGCAACTATTTCACCATTTCGCCAACATGCATGGCCATTCCCATTGTCCCCACTGCATTCACCATCCCCAATGCATGGTTTTCTTAATTTGTTTCGTGTTTTGCAGGGTTACAGGCAGGTGGGAAACTGCGATGATTCATACACACCGTTGTAGTGGCACAATGCACAAAGGAAGCTGAATGTAGAGCCTGATATTGTAGGAAAATGTCTGGAAAGGTGTCTGCAACATAAATTTCATCAAAGGACACAGTTCAAACTCTGAAAAATCTCTCCGGCGCCATTAAAGCTTAGAGTGCATAAACAAAGTCAGTTCTAGAGTAGCAGAGAGTTCAAGGCACGTAATAGAAGATTTTTGAGCCTTTTTTAGGGATTTAGAAGGCAAAGATACCAGTTCCAAGACATCATGGATCACATGGAAGGCCCAGCGCACAGAAAACAATACTATCAGGGTTCCACATCGGCAGTACGTCCTTTCCACAAAGGACGAAGCGCCCATACTATCTCCATTCTATACCGTGTTCCTGAGGAAATTCCAGCCCTAACAATAGTCCTATGCTATCAGAAGCATTTGTTACACAGTATGGCAGACCTTAGCATCATTTTTCTACCTTTTTATTTAGTTCACCAGAGTGTTACACCAAGTACATTAGAGACATACCTGGAGTAAATGGAAGCCTGACGAAGACCACTCTTTCATTTAAAGAGTACCAGAGATAAATGCTCAGAATTTAAAACAGAACGAGGCCTCGCCCCTCTTCCTCTTCTGAGTTTTAATTCTGCATTTAGTTTTCACCTACCTTCTCTGCTCCACTTGAGCTATAAATTCATGAAGGAACTCATTGTAAAGGTTGTTGATCAGTTATCAGAGAATTGCAAGCTGTTTTGAGACATAGTGTCTGTGTAATGTTGTAAGATAGGCTGAGGAAGATGTTTTCAGACTGAATATCCAACTATTGGTAATGTTGTACTTGATTGGTGTTGCTCTTTAATATGACAAGCACATTTCTTTGGATCCTGATCTAAAGAAGCGGTGATGTTTTTCTATCTCTGTGTTTGTTATTAACTTGCAGTTCATTTCATTTCATTTCTATTGGCTCACATCAGAAATCTGGCATAGGATTTACCCTTGTTAGGTACCCTATGTTTCTGCTCTCCTTGCCTTCAATGTTTTCTACTAAATGTGTTATCTAAGGGTTGATTTCAGTTAATTTAACCAGTGTAGTGGATGTCATTGCCTGCTAGCTGATGTATGAATTAAATGAATCTGTTCTTAGATGTTCTTGTTAGGATTTAATTGAATGAATTGGGAACACTGGGAGGTATAGAACTCTGTCTCTATCTCACTAGGATCCTTTTCAATTAATTGAACCTTTCTAAGATCCCTCAAGCTGGAGGCCGAAGCATTGAGAGTTCAAAGTCTCTCTCTGATCTTAGGTCTTTAACTTTGTGTTCTAAATCTTTATTGTTTCTCCTCTCTTACCATTTCATACCACACTATCATCTTTAAGATCCAATGCTTTAGATGAATAGCCCAAATGAAAGCTTGCACATTGAATAGCAAGTAAACCCTTTCCTGACTCCATTGCCCAATGGTCTTGAATGTTCCCTGGAATATTTCACCTCTGCCTAAAATCCTCTTGTCTCATCCTTGTTTCATAATGAATTTTCTTTCCCGATTCCCAAAGAACCAAACCAAAACCAATCAAACAAACAAATCCCTGAGCCTTATAAATAGCCTAACATCTAAATTTTGAGCTTTCAGAGATATAAACCTTGCTTATATAGAGAGATCCATCTCTCGGACCCAAGAGGGCTAGATCCCGAGGTCTGAAAGTGGTTTTGATGTTGTCTCATCTTTTGTCTCTGCTTTAATCGCCAAAACATGGGAACCCCAACAGCTTCCTCTTCCGCACCATCTAATTCATCACCTGTTCAACAAACTCTTCCTAGTGTCACTCACGTAGTTCATTCAACGAGAATTATGGCCAGATTTTCACCCCTCATCTTACCAGGTCAAATACATGCCTTACCTCAAGGTGATGGCCAAAGACTTCCACTTTTTGATGAAAATTCTTCAATCACTGCAAAACATCACATAGTTAAAGTCACTGACTTTATTGATTTGGAAGAAGTAGATGAAGATGATGCAAAAATGAGAATCATAGTTCAAATTTTTTCATGATAAGTTAAAGTATGGTTCAGATCATTAAATTCAAATTACATAGCTACTTAAAATCATTTGATAGATGCTTTCATAGCCTGATGGGAGGTAAATAATAATCCATTACAAATATTTTCTAAATACAATAATCTGAAAAGAGAACCAAATTAATGAGTACAAGAATTCACTTCCCAATTCAACAGAGTATATAATTCCATTCCTAATGAGATCAAACCGCCTCTAGGGTTGGCCCTTTTGCATTACCCGGATGGTTTTGATCCAGAAATGGCCTATCAGTTGCAAGAAAGGAATTCTTCTACGTTAGAAGACATGCAGAAAAATGAAATTCGCGTAGAAGCTAATTTCTCCATCAAGAAGTAAAAAATGAAGGGTGAAAGGAGAGTAACTATCAAAGAGGATGCATCATCATCTTCTGATGTAAAACTGGACACTTCGATAAGAACAGTTGAAAGTATGGTTGACATGATGTCTATCACTGAAAAGCAGTCGGAACCCAAAGTTAGAAATCCTAACTTCAAAGGACAGCAACAACAACCTCAATTCAGAATCAAGCAAAGGGAACAGAGGTCACCTGAGCAACCAACACAGCCACAAAAAATTCAGACACCTTTGCAGCATAATTATGCTTAAGGAGTTGAATAAGAAGAAGAATAATATCATATTGTTGAAGAGAACCACTTTTTTACAGCTGATGGCCGGCCCATATTTTTGACAGAAGATGAAGAGTATGCTGAGAAGAAGGAGGTACCCAATGATGAAGACTATATTTTAGCCCAGGATCATCAGTTGGAGGTTGAATATCATGATTATCAGTGAGGATACTTGAATTCCCTCAGCTCATAGCAGAGGCAGTATACATTGATAGGTAGAGATGTCCTAATAACTCCTATTCAGAAGCGAGCATCTAAAAAAAAGATACTCAACCAAAACAAAATTCTCAAGGTAATTAGAGTAAATGAAAGGAACCTACAACTGCAAATTAGAACAAAGATAATCAACCGTCTACAAGCTCATCAGATAAATAAAATTATAGCCAAAGGAAATAATCTACATCAAAAGATCATGCCGAAAAAAGAGACATCATTAAAGAGGTAGACAAATCCACTCCTTTCAGCTTAGAAACTAAAATTTCCAAATTTAAAGTGTCAATACCTTTAACTGAACTTGTCAAGAATAATCAGTATAAGTCTCATGTATCCAAAATGTTAAAGGTATATACTTCATGTGATATACTCAATGTCGAAGATGACCAACTTGAGCTTATATTTGGTCCAGCAATAGACGGTCAGTTAGAGGATAGTGAAGTGGTGAGCCCTCGTATTGCACCAAGAGTGCTGCAATTCTTAGGGTTGCCCTACTTTACTTTATCAACCCGAGGTTCGTACGAACTTGGAGGTGACAATAATATATACACAACAGATGCATTCTCTTCATGTCATACTCTTCCGCTCTACGAAAGGGTGCTACTTTTAGGGGTTCTCACTGAAGTATGTCACACTTCAATGAAACTAAAATAAATTGCAGAAAGGAAAGGAAATAAATGAAACTAATTCAATTTGCAGAAAGGAAACGATAGAAATGAAACTAATTTAGACCACACTTAACTTGGCCAATCGGCTAAACACACCCTACTCTATCTACCATTATCCTATCTATGCAGTTATTCATGACCTAATTCTAATTTGAATAAGTGTGCTTGCAGTTCCGAGGAAAAAGGGCCAAAGAGGCTAATGGAGGGCTTAACGCATGAAACAAGGCTTAGAAGTGGAAAAGGCGGGGGTTAAAATATGTGAAGTGTGATTTGCGAAAGGTAAAATATGTGAAGTGCGATGGGGTAAACATTGCAATTTGTGATGTGGTAAATGTTGCGAAGTGAGATATGTGATATCGCAATATCACAATCGACTATTGGAAGCTATGAGTGTCAATGAAAACCAATTAAATGGTGTGAAGTGTGGAATGCGACAGGTGACATGGCAGTGGGACCAGCGGCGGAGCGTGATCATAATACCACAATCAATGGATTGGAGCGGTAAGTCTTAAAAGAAAAGGGTAAATGTTGCGAAGTGCGATTGCGATGTACGATAGAGGGAGAACCGAGAAGAAAAGGGTAGAGGTCAAACTTTGATGGTTTGTCAAGCGTTTTGCATTAGAATGGCTGCGATAGCCACAAAACGTGGAAACAAAGGAATAGAGGGTAGACTTAGTCGTTTTGAAGTGTTTTTGGGAATAAAAAGGGTGTGGAAGCTGTAAATAAGTGAAAATATAAGGGGATAGAAGCGTAATAGTAGAGATGGAAAATGAAGTGGGAAGGTCAGGGTGAACTTCTCCAGAACTTTAGTACTACTTCCTGCAAACAAACTTGTAGATTCATGCATGAGAAAACAGAAAAGAATGTGTGATAAAAACAGTGAACAGAAATCAATTTTTTTTTCCCTGTGGGAAAGCCTACCCCCCTTGAGCTCTATTGACAGAGATGAGAAGGGAAGTCTAGATCCATATATTTTAGAGTTATATCCTCCATTATATTAAGCAAATGAAAACCTACAATAAAAATTCGAAACAACAACTTGAAGCTATCAGAAGAAATATTAACTAAATGATAGAAACAAAAAATAACTAATGGACAGAAACAAACTAGCTAAATGAAAGAAATGAAAGAATGGTAATAGGAAGAGAAGCTGGGACACATGGATTAGGACCTAACGCATGAGTCTCGCTCCCTGAAACTAGATCAGTAAAACAACATCTGACTGCTCATTGCATTACAAAAAAATACAGTCTTGTTACATCTCGAAGGTCTTAAACAACAAAAGCCTAATAGAATGGAAAATGAATGGCATGGTATTGAATGGAATGGATTGCATCGAACGGCTGGACCGAAATGGACTAGAATGGAATGGAAGACGACCAAGCATCCTTCCTTGCTCTAGCTCTGCTTTATTATTCTACGAGGCAGCTACCAGCAACTCCCTTAAAAATAGTGATTGAGTCCACTTGACTCCAATTAAACATAGATTGAGTGCAATTCGTCTTCATTTTTCTTGACTTCCTTTCATAGTTAAGGAGGGTGGACAATCCCCTTGAATCTCTTCAATATTTCTCCCTAATTTCCAAATATTGTTCTCATTTATTCTCCAATATTGATCTTCTAGTGGCAGGGAGCAAGTCCCTAAATCATCTCCTTCTCCAAATCTGCATAATCTACCAAATATTCTCACAATATTCTACAAAAATAACCAATATTAGGAACAAATATGAAATTACCTTTAAACCTTCCTAAGAAAATATTGAAGCATAGGAAAAAATTATTAAGTGCAAAAGGCGATAAGGAAGGTAGATGGGCTTAAGAAAGGTTAGATGGGCCTTATTTTATGTCTAATTTAGAGGCCCATCATCACCCCCCTATTGAAACTGTTGCTCATCCTCTAAGAAACCTAATCATCCTCCCTGTCTTATGGTTTTTCCTGCATGCTGGCTTATTTCATTTTTTGTTTATTGGCCCATGTACTGCTCCTCCTACTAATATTCTTGCTATTATTCTTGTAGGTGCTTCATGAAGGTCCTCAGATGCCTTAAGAAAATATGTTTTGCATGCTAAGAGGTGTTGGATCCACCTTTTATTTGATTTTTTCTTTGTTTTTTGTCTCTCTTTTTTTATTTTTATTGCATGCAAAGTAAACTCACAGTTCTTTTTTCTGTGAACTAAGTTCACCCTTGGTTATCCCTTGGCATTCCTTGTCTTCTATTATAATGAACTTCTTTCTACCCACTTTTCAAGTCCTTTTTAATTTTTTCTTGTTCCTTTTCTTGGTGGAAAAAGTGAGGCTAGTTGCTAGATAAGGCCGAGGTTGCTCTGCTACTGATTTTGGATATATAAAAACTTTCCTTCTCACAATTTTCAATGTTTTATTAAGCTAAAATAAATTCGAAGAAAGGGTTAGATGATTGCATACCTGAGCCTTACCATTGATTTGTTTTTTCAGGTGATATTGAATCTGTTGATATGGATTTTGAAGCTGTCTTCGGTGGTTCTGAAGTTGCATGTGTTAATATTCTTGAGGTCCTTTTGGAGCTTCTGAGCACAAGAGGAGGAAGTCTAATTTTGACTACCTTTAACCAGGGTGTTGACCGAATTTTATTTTTGTGCCAACTTGTTATTTTTTTGCTTGGAAAGGTTGGAGAAAAGGTTGGAGAGAACCTACATTCATTAGAGAGAGATACATGGAAATTTTATTTTTATTTATTTATTTATTATTATTATTATTATTAAAATTTTTTTTTATAAGGCCTACTAGCTGCCTCAATCAGGTTTTCAACTAGAAGGTCTGCCTACGCACCTCAAAGGAGGTTTTCACCTAGGATATATTTTTTTTTCTTTTTTCTTCAACCAAATGACTGCCTCATGGAGGCTTTCAATCAGTGGTCCAATCTCAGACGCCTCAAAAGAGGTTTTCACCTGAGATTTTATTCTTTCCCTTTTTTTTTTCTTTTTCACTTTCCTACTCTACTTGAAAAAAAGAAAACATTCTTCAAGTATAGGAATGATTCCAATGGAGCCATGTACACATCAAGATGATAGATAAAATCATTTGCACACTTGGAATACATGCTTTGACATGTACCTGAATATGAGAGATGAATTTATTTGACTTGGATTGTATCAAGTACTATTGGAGAAGAGTGTGTTGCTGCAACTTAATGACTGTTTGGAACCATATGTCAATATAGTTGTGATGCCCCTGGTTCACTTTCTGAGTTGGATCACCTTGGATTCCCTCTTCTATTATGACAGTAAAATATTCCTCTTTTTGTTGATTGTTCTCTTGAACACGTGGAGGAAATGTTGGTAAACATGAGGGAACTTTCTCAACATCTGATTCTGATATTTTCTCTTCATCAAGTGCAGCCCTTGATCTTTTGATCTTCTCATTTGGATCTTCTTATTCTTCTTGATGTTGTCCTTCAATGACATTAATAAAATATCTTATTTGAAATATCTTTCTTGAACTAAGATGCATACCATTTAGATCAAGAGGGTATGTTTGGTAGTGTTATACCTCAGCATTGTAAGTGAGCTGAGATACTTAATTGTATGTGTTTGGAAATGGTGGTAGAGGTAGTTGAGTGGGGGTGGATATATGATATGGATGTGGTTTAGGTTGTGGTTGTGGTGGAGGTGGATGGTAGGGATAGCATGGAGTCGGGTATGGATGATATTGAGGGAAATATTGAGGATGTTGAGGATTTTCACAATAAGGACCTTGCCAACCATGTTGCCAAGATTGGTTTTGGGGTTGAGATGGCCACGTTTGCCAAGGAGGGAGTGTGTCCCAATTATTTTGAGATGGATGTGAATAATATTGAAATTGTGAAGTGGGTCCTTGCATCATATTAAGTTAACTAAGCTACCAGGGTCTCCTTGGAGCTACATAACATAGCTTCTTTGGTGATTGCCTTGCTCCATTGTCTTCCTGGTAAAAAAATTTAAACCCGGGGAATGATGAACAACATTTAGTGGCACGTGATTCTGCATGGATAACAAAAATATTAAAATTTTCTTTTTGTTTATTTTTCATTCTTAACATTTCTACTTGTTCACTTAGATTGCTAAGAATTTCTGTTTTAAAGTTGTCAATCAAATTTCCAAGTTCATCTTGCCTTACCAATGTTGATGCTGACTTACTTACTCTTTACCTTCCTCTTGATATGCGCTTGCATGTTTCACAGATTTCTTCAAACGAAAATTGATATGCATCTCCTTTACTCATGAGATTAAGGAGATCAATCCACTCATCCCTAATTGTTCTAAGTAAGAGGGTTTTTAGTGTGTCAAATTCTAAATGATGCAAATTTTCCCTCTTAACATTATACATGAACCTCTCTATTATATCCTCAAGGCTCTCCTCTTCTTCTTGGTTCATTCTAAAAATTTCTTCTCTAAGATCACAATCTTTGTATTTTTCTAGAAATATATTTTGCATATCATTCCATGATCTTATTGAATTAGTACCTAGACTCATGAACCATTTAAGATCTCTATCCTTCAATGATGCAGGAAACAATATTAGTTTTTGAGTGTGTGATAAGTAGCCATAAGACCTAAAAAGTATCCTAAATTCAAAGATAAATGTTTGTGGATCCTCTATCCCCATACAAAGGAAGCTGGGAAGGAAATATGGAGGGATGTTATTCATATGTACACTGATGTCCATATCTTGAATGGGAAACCCAATAAGATATTCTTCATTGTCATCATATCCATCCATCTCTTCTACCTTCAAAAGTGTATGGTGATGTGGTTCTTACTACACCATGTGGTCACGTGGGGGGGTTGGTATTGGAGAAGTATTTAAAAAGAAAGAAAGATCTGAGTATACCTACTCCTATGAGGCATGAAAATAAGATTTGTTTGTATTTTTTTTAATATTTATGAAATGGCATGAAAAGAAAGGAAAGCAGAAAAGAATTCTAAAAAAAAAATCAAAGCATCTACTAGACACCTTCCTGGAAACAACGCCAAAAAGTGGTGAGCCCTGGTATTTCACCAAGAGTGTTGCAACTCCCAGGGGTCGTCCTACTTTACTTTATCAACCCGGGGTTCGTACAAACTTGGAGGTGACAATGCTATATACATAGTAGATGCATTATACTCATGCCATAATCTTCCTCTCTATGAAAGGGTGCTACTTCTAGGGGGTTATCAGTGAAGTTTGTCACACTTCAATGAAACTAAAATAAATTGCAGAAAGGAAATGACAGAAATGAAACTAATTCAATTTGAAGAAAGGAAATGGTAGAAATGAAACTAATTTAGTCCACACTTAACTTGGCAAATCATCTAAACACACCATACTCTATCTATCATGCTCCTATCTATGCAGTTATTCATGACCTAATTCTAATTTGAAGAAGTGTGCTTGCAATTTGGAGGAAAAAGGCCTAAAGAGGCTAATGGAGGGCTTAACGCATGAAACAAGGCTTAGAAGTGGAAAGAGTGGGGTTAAACCTTATAAAACCATATTATAGCATAGGAATGGCTTTGGAGCGGAATGTTTTGAAAAGTGTGATGGCAAAGAAGTGAGAGTACAGTTTGGGAGTGGGAGTGAACTACGATTTTCGAAAAGGTAAAAATTTGTGAAATGTGAAGTGTGACGGGGTAAACATTTCAATTTTCAATGTGGTAAGTGTTGCAAAGTGCGATACGCGGTATCGAAATATCGCAATCGGCTTGGAAGCGATAAGTTTTAACGAAAACCAATTAAATAGAGTGAAGTACGAAATGCAACGAGTGACATGGCGGTGGGATTGGTGGCAGAGCGTGATTACAATATCACAATAAGCTTATCAGAGCGATAAGTCTTAAAATAAAAGGGTAAATGTTGTGAAGTGGAATTGTGATGTACGGTAGCGGGAGAACCGAGAAGAAAAGGGTGGAGGTCAAACTTTGATGGTTTGTTAAGCGTTTTGTATTAAAATGGTTGTGATAGCCATAAAACGTGAAAACGAAGGAATAGAAGGCACACTTAGTAGTTTTGAAGTGTTTTTGAGAATAAAAAGGGTGTGAAAGCTACAAATAAGTGAAAATAGATGGGGATAGAAGCATAATAGTAGAGATGGAAAACGAAGTGGGAAGGTGAGGGTGAAATTCTCCAGAACTTTAATACTGCTTCCTGCAAACAAACCTGTGGATTCATGCACAAGAAAACAGAAAAGAATGCGTGATAAAAACAATGAACATAAATCAATTTTTTTGGCCTATGGGAAAGCCTACCCCCCTCAAGATCTATTGAAAGAAGGGAAGTCTAGATCCAAAAATTTTAGAGTTTTATCCTCCATTCTATTAAGCAAATGAAAACCTACAGCAGCAATTCGAAACAACAACTTGAAACTATCAGAATTAAGATTAACTAAATGATAGAAACAAAAATTACTAATGGATAGAAACAAACTAGCTAAACGACAAAAAGGAAAGAATGGTAACAGGAAAAGAAGTTGAGGCACATGGATTAGGCCCTAACCCACGAACTTCGCTCCCTGAAACTAGATTAGTAAAACAACATCTGACTACTCATTTCATTACAAAAAAAATACAGTCTTATTACATCTCGATGGTCTTAAATAAAAAAAGCCTAATAGAATGGAAAATGAATGGCATGGGATGGAATGGAATGGACTACATCGAATAGCTGGACCGAAATGGACCAGAATGGAATGGAAGTTGAACAAGCATCCTTCCTAGCTCTAGCTCTACTCTATTTATTCTACAGTGCAACTACCAACAACTCCCTTGAAAATAGTGATTGAGTCCACTTGACTCGAAGTAAACATAGATTGCGTGCACTTCATATTCAGTTTGCTTGGCTTCCTTTGATAGTTAAAGAGGGTGGACAACCCTCTTGAATGTCTCCAATATTTCTCCCTAATTTCCTAATGTTGTGCTCATTTATTCTCCAATCTTGATCTTCTAATGGCAGGGAGCAAGTCCCTAAATCATCTCCTTCTCCAAATTTGCATAATCCACCAAATATTCTCACAATATTCTACAAAAATAATCGATATTAGGCACAAATATGAAATTACCTTTAAACCTTCCTAAGAAAATATTGAAGCATAAGAAAACATTATTAAGTACAGAAGGAGAGATTTAATATATATATATATATTCATGTGCATAAGGAAGGTATATGGGCTTAAGAAAGTTTAGATGGGCCTTATTTTATGTCTAATTTAGAGGCCCATCATGAAGTCCCCCCATTATATTTGAGTCTGAGAATCCACCAAAATATCCCTCACAATTCCATGCTCGACTCTGGAGCTTCACACAATTTTATGTTGAAAGCCATTATGGATAAATTGGTCCTAGATATCACTCGTCCTTACCATGAATTGTATTCGTTTGATTCAGGAAGAGTTCGTTGTTTGGATATTATTAAGGATATAGTATTTTACCTTAAGAAAATTCCAACAAATAATGTCTTGATGGATGTGGTGGTGGCTGATATACCACCACGGTTTGGTATGTTGTTGTCGAGATCTTGGGGAGTGAAGTTGAGAGGCACTTTGCAACTAGACTTCTCTTATGCCACCATCCCAGTTTTTGGACAATTGAGAAATTTGTACCAGAAAGCGAAGATGAAGTACATGATAAGCAACAAAGAGAGGCCTAACAATCATCCAATAAATGTTGTACATATAGATTTAGAATATTTTATTTTTTTCAATGATAGTGGCTTGAATGATGTAGGTAGTCAGCTTGTAGAAGTAGAAGATGTTCAGAGATTTATAATTGCATTAGAACAATTTTAGAGAAGGGAAAAAAGAATATGCCAAGTGCTTCAAAGTAGACATTTGATAAGGCAGAGGAAATTTCAAAACAAAATCAAGAAGTAGCCCAGAAATTTGAGACAAAACAACAATCATAATTCTAGCACTTGGATGATGAAAATGGTTTATGGACCATGGCTTTTGATGGTGACTTGGAGAAATACAGGGTAGGCATTGGAATTTGGACCCACAACCCTCTTCATCATCCTAGTAAGGTTCCTAAGAATGTTAGATTATGTTCATACAAACAGGTTTTTGATTATTATAACAATGAAGCAGAATATGAAGCATTGATTGTCAGTCTCAAGATCTTGAAAATGCTAGGTGCAAGAAGAATTTTAGTATATGGTGACTCCGAACTTGTGATAAAATAGGTGAAAGGGGAATACCAGACCAAGAATCCATGAATGTGAGCGTACAAGAATGCTTTACCAGATATCGTGAAGATGTCTCCTGGATACAATTTTTCAGTGGTGCTAAGAATTCAGAATCTCATGGCAGATTCACTTGCTACAGTAGCAAGAAATTTCAAAATTCCAATATTTTCTAACAGAAAATTTGAAATTCATGCAAAACATCAGCCTACAATTCTTGATAACTTGTGATATTGGAAAGTATTTTGGGATGATCAATAAGTTAATAATTTTCTACAAAATGAAGGTGAATTCGAGAATTCTGCAATTGACAAAGTTTATGACAAGGATTATCAAGTCATCGAAGAAAATCAGGTTTATATACTAGATTTGAAGGATAACAATATTCTGAAAGGAATCATACCTTTAGAAGAACTGTTTGATCAGGATGATGAAGAAAAGGAAGCCAACATTGGTTCCTACAGAAAAAGGTGTGGATGTTGTAAACATTGGGACAACGGACAAGCCTAAGATGGTCAAACTGTCCAATTATTTGTCTCCTGAGGTAAAGGATAAGTACGTTGATTTAATTTCTGAATTTTCTGATGTTTTCACATGGGATTATGCAAACTTGAATGTCTATAATAAAGACATCATACAACACACCATTCCAATTAAGGCCGATCAAAAACCATTTCGGAAAAAGTTGAGAAGGACCAAACCAAGGTTGCTGCCATCCATAGAAAAAAAAGTGAAAAATCTCTACAAGTCAGGTATCATTATTCCTATAAGGTTTTATGATTGGATATCTAATCTAGTCCACGTAAGAAAGAAGAATGGTGAAATAATAATTTGGATAGATTTCACAAATTTAAACAAGGTGTCACTAAAGGATATTATCCCCTTCCTAGAATGGATCACATCTTACAGAGAGTAGTTGGAGATTCCCGAATGTCTTTTCTTGATGGATATTCGGGATACAATCAGATTTTAGTACATGAGAAAGATCAGGACAAAATTGCCTTCACTACACCTTGGGGTATGTTCAAATATCCAAATATGCCATTTGGAATAAATAATGCAACGACTACCTTTCAACGTGAAATGGATATATCATTTGAAGATGAGAAAGATGTTTTTCTAGTGGTATATTTAGATGATTTGACAGTTTTCTCCCATTCTGATGATGAACACTTTTATCACTTAAGGATTGTTTTTCAGAAATGCAAGAAATTTGGAAAATCTCTTAATCCAAAAAAGAGCCTTTTTTCCATGGATGAGGGAAAACTACTCAGTCACATCATCTCTAAGGATGGAATCCAGATTGACCCTTCTTAGGTTGAGGCAATTCAGTAAATTGACTTTCCATGGAACGAGAAAGAAATTTAGGCTTTTAATGGTAAGAGGAATTTCTTACGCAGATTTATTCAAAATTTGGCTGAGCACCTTCACGAAATGACCAACATGTTGAAAAAGGATAATGAGGTAAAGTGGTCCAAGGATGCCAAGAATTCCTTTAACACAATGAAATTTTCTTTGACTACTGCCTCTATTTTAATCAGCCTAGATTACCGTATTGATTTTATTATATTCTCATTCGCCTCATAGCACACTATAGTTGCAGTCTTAATGCAAACGAAGGACAAGACTGAACATCCCATTGAATTTTTGAGTTGAACCATCGAGGATGCAGATCTTTGGTATAATATCATAGAGAAACGGGCTTTGGATTTGATAAAGGCGTTGAAGGATTTCCGTGTCTATATTTTAAATTCTCATAATTTGGCTTAATATGTCCCTAATGCAGTAGTAAAGGATCTTCTTATGAAGACAGATCCAGAAGGTAGAAGAGGGAAATGGATAGTAGCGATGTTGGAATATGAACTCGAGATCAAGCTCACAAATCTGATCAAAGGTCAAGGTTTATCAAAGATTATGGTTGAGTGAAATTTTCATGTTTTAAATATCAATCTTATTACAACATTGTCCGATGAAGAACATGATGTCACTCTAATATCAGTATCTGATATGTTTCTTTCGTCTCCATGGGATTCTAATATAATATATGTTCTTTAGAATTTGAAACCTCCTCCAGGCATGACTAAGAGTAAGGGTAGGTATTTAAAGTTGAAAGCTTCCAAATACTGCATTTTGGATAGCACCCTTTATTGGAAAGACCCAAGAGGTATGTTGCTGAATTTTTTAGTTGAGAGTGAAGCCCAAGAAGTTATGAATTATTTTCATAAAAGAGACTGTGGGGGCCACCTTTTCTGGAAGACCACAACTAATAAAGTATTGAGAGTAGGATATTATTGGCCAAATATTTTTGCAGATTTGTATAAAACAATGATGATTTTCCATGGGTTTCAAGTGTTTCAGGGTACTTGACTTCATTATAGAGATTCACCCTACATCATCTTCATAGCACAAATGGGTATTGACAGCCACCGACTAGAGTCACCAAATGGATCGAAGCTATCCCAACAAGGCAAGCAACAGACATAGTAATTATTCAGTTTTTGGAGACTAACATATTGTCTCGTTTGGGTTGTCCTTATAATATTATTACCGAAAATGTGGTAGCATTCAGATAAAAAAGGATGGTTGAGTTTTTTGACAAATATAACATCAATCTGGGGCACTCAACCGTGTACTATCTGCAAGGTAATGTCTTAGCATAGTCCTCTAATAAATCGATGATTAATATCATAAAGAATATGTTGGAGGTCAACAAGAAGAATTGGCATAAAAATCTTGTAAATGCCTTATGGGAAGATAGGGTGAGTAGTAATAAATATATCAGAATGTCCCCTTTTCAGATATTTTATGGAGTAGACAATGGTTTTCCTACATAACTTGTAGTATCGTTCATCAAATTTTTGCAAGAAGCAAGAAGTGAGGAGAATGATGCACAATGCTGGATCAATCAGATGATCCATCTTCAACAGATGAGAGATGAGGTATTTTAGAACACCTCAAAGCTTCATGAGAAGATAAAGAAGGTGTATGACCGTAAGACCAAGGCAGCTAAATTTAAGTTTGAAGATGCAGTCCTCTGGTGGGATGCAAGGAACGAGGAAAAAGGGAATCACGGAAAGTTTGAGAACCTATGGAAAGGGCCCTACAAGATCTCAATTATTCAAGGACAAAATTATTTTCTACTACACCAGATCAATGGAGAAGAATGTTTAGGACGATCGGTCAATGGTAGGCTCCTTAAGCATTATTATTATTGATGCAGTTTTCAAATTTCTCAATATAGGAATTTACAGGGTAAGTTCAGTAGATCAAGAACCAAAGGTCAACGCTCACAAACAAATCAAAAATCAGTACACCAGTATAATCACATGGTTAAAGCCCTCAAAGAGGGAAACAGTCCATGCTCTGAGCCAATGCGACCACTTTAGGGAATTTATTAATATAAAAGAAAAGTTACATATGTTTCTCTCATAAACGATTACCAGAAAAATGACCCTCCATGCTCTTTAAATAGAGATCATGGACCAATTGGGTGCTAAGCCACGGATCAAGTGCCATTAATACCAAGGTGAGAGATAATCGTCAAATCACTACAAATCGTGACTGTCATATTATAAGTTACAAATGTACATGGTAAAGAAACACACTTTACCTAACTCTACACTAGGCTAAGTTATTCTTAACTATTTCCTATGTGTCGGAATATCCTAACATCCCCCCTTAAGAAAAACTTGGGATAGGATTGAAGGATTTACAAAGGTGACACAAAAGGAGCCTATTTCCTATGTGTCGAAATATCCTAACATCCCCCCTTAAGAAAAAATTGGGATAGGATTGAAGGATTTAAAAAAATGACACAATAGGAGAAGGAAGGAGACATTAGAGCCTATCCCCCCTTAATGACAACTTTCCTGAACTCCAAGCATGGATCGAAGTTTGGTAAACTTCGCTTTTGTGAGAGCCTTTGTAAAGATATCGACTACTTGATCATTGGTTGGAAAGTACTTCACTTCAAGAACACGATCATGAATGAGCTTTCTGATGAAGTGTGTGTTGAGTTCAATGTGTTTCATACGCTGATGCTAAAATGGATCTTTACATAGCTGAATGGCACTTTGATTATCACACCAAAGTGTAGTTGGACGCTGCTGATGGAGACCAAATTCAGACAGGATCTGATGAAGCCACATGGCTTCCTTGCTGGCTTCAACTACACCACGATACTTTGCTTCTGCTGAAGAAATAGATATGGCACTTTGTTTCTTACAAGACCAAGTAATAGGTCATGAACCGAGAGTAAATACATATCCTGCAGTCGAATTTCGGTCATCGGGGTCACCAACCCAATCAGAATCAGTGAAACTCATCAACAATGGAGATGCTCTTGCACTGTAATGAATCCCAAACTGAATTGTACCTAGAATATATCTAAGTATTCTTTTAGTTGCTTTCCAGTGACTTTCATGAGGTTGGTGCATAAACCAAGCGACAAGACCAACGACAAAGGAAAGGTCAGGACGGGTATGGGTTACATACAGAAGTTTACCAACAAGTTGACGATATAAGGTAGCATCAACTTCAAGGGTAGTACAAGTGATTGAAAGCTTGACTCCAGACTAAAAGGGAGAAGGGGTTGGCTTACAGTCTTCCATGTGAAAGTGGTGTAGAAGATCACAGGCATACTTGGACTGAGAGAGGGTAATGCCTTCCTTGGATTGCAAGACTTGAAGACCAAGGAAATAATGCAAATGTCCTAAGTCTGTCATTTCAAACTTCTTTTTGAGGCTAGACTTCACATGGTTTATATGGTTTGGATCACTACCAGTAAGGATAAGATCATCAACATAAAGAACAAGGATGGTGAAGGAATTACCCACCTTCTTGGTGTAGACAGTGTTGTCAAAATGACACCTAGAAAATCCATTATCTAAGAGAAATCTATCCATTTTGGCATACCAAGCCCAAGGAGCTTGTTTGAGACCATAGAGAGACTTCCTAAGGCGAAAAACAAGGCTAGAGTCTTTTTGGATAAAGCCAGGGGGTTGTTCCATGTAGATTTCTTCATGCAAATCTCCATGTAAGAAGGCGGATTTAACATCCATCTGATGGAATTCCCATTTAAAGGAGGCAGCAAGGGAAAGAACAAGGCGGATAGAATTCATTTTGGCAACAGGGGAGAAGGTTTCAGTATAGTCAATGCCTTCAACTTGTGAAAAACCTTTAGCGACAAGACGAGCTTTATGTCTATCCACTTTTCCATTTGGTCCAAACTTTGTTTTGTAAACCCATTTGCATCTGACAATTTTTCTTCCTTTTGGAAGAGGAACAAGATCCCAAGTATTGTTTTCCAATAAGGAACGATACTCTTCATTCATAGCTTCATCCCAATGTGGATGATCGGAGGCTTCTTCAAAGTTTTCTGGATCAAGTTTTTTTGGAACTTGAGCCAATAAGGAAGAGGCTCTTTCGAACTGAGAACGTGTACGTCGTCGATCAATAGGGTCACCTGCAAGAGAACCTGCTGCATCCCGAGTACAGCGGACCCATCTTGGAAGCGGTGGAGTATAAGGAACAATTTCACAAGCTGGAGGAGGATTTTCATCCTCATTGTCATCATCTAAACTAGAAGGAATGCTATTAAAAATAGAAGAGAGAGAGAGAGGTGGCACAATATGCCGAATCAGGCTCGTAGGCCAAAGGTGGCACACCCGCCGAACTAGGCTCGCAGGCCGATATATTTTCATCAAAATTTACATCTCTTCTAATGATTATATTTTTGGATTTGGGTTGAAGAAGTCTATATCCTTTGACATCTTCAGAATATCCAACAAAAATACATTTTTCACTCTTAGGTTCTAAGGCTTTATGTTTCGCATTTGGAATATGGGCCCAAGCATCACTTCCAAAAACACGAAAGTGACTTACATTTGGTTTGATTGAGCTCCAAGCTTCTTCTGGAGTTATATTCTTTAAAACCTTAGTAGGAGTGCGATTTACTATGTAATTTGCACAGTTAATGGCTTCTGCCCAAAAATTGAGACCAAGTCCTTTAGATTGAAGCATACAATTAGCCATTTCTTTTAAGGTGCGATTCTTCCTTTCAACTACACCATTTTGTTGTGGAGTATATGGAATAGTATGTTGCAATTGAATGCCATGCTCAGTGCAGAAGTTGATAAATTTGTTGTTAACATATTCTACGCCATTGTCTGATCTTAACTTAAGAATTTGATGTCCAGATTGTTTCTCAACAAAGGCCTTAAAGGCCAAGAACATGTTAAAAACTTCACTCTTGACTTTTAAGAAATATACCCAAGTGCGTCTGGAAAAATCATCAATGAAAGTTAAGAAGCACTTGCAACCAGAGAAAGAAACAATAGGAAGTGGACCACATAAATCACTGTGCACAAGCTGCAAAGGGGCTGAAGCATGCCAAGAGGCACGTTTGTCAAAACTATCCCGATGATGTTTTCCGAGTACACATCTGGAGCAAACACCATCTCGACAAGATACCATAGGAAGGCCCATCACCATATTTTCCTTACATAGAGTTTGAAGAGAGCGATAGTTTAAGTGACCAAATCGCTCATGCCAAAGTTTGCTCACATCATCATTATGAGCAACAAAAACAGAGGGAAGGCATGATGACCCAAAGTTGTCAAACTTATACAACCTTGTGGAATCATCGGCAATGCCAGTAGCTAAAATATGTTTAGGATCTTTGAGGTCCTTGATTACAACATCATGAGGTGAGAATTCTACTATTTTCCCTTCACCTGAATGAGTTATCTGATAAATAGATAGAAGGTTGCATGGCAAGGTAGGAACACATAGTACATCATTAAACTAACCATTATCTAGATGAATAGTTCCAGATCCTACAACACTAAGAGATCTATCATCGCCAATGTAAATATGTTTGGTGTTACAATCATTTAAAGAAGAAAACATGGATTTAGTTTTAGCCATGTGGTAAGAAGCTCTAGAATCAATGAGCCACTCATGAGAAGGAGAAGAAGAAGATACATTTAATTCATAACCAAATCTTGATGCTTGACAACCACAAGAAGAAAGTGCCATGCCTGAAGATGAAGGTGAAGAGTGCTCCAAATTGATGTTGTGCTTCTTCGTTGCTGCTTCTAAGGCTTCCATCTTCTTAAAGAATTTGGAATCTATATGGCCATCCCAGTTGCAAAAGTTGCAATGTCTCTCTGTCTTCTTCCCTTTGTTTTGATTTGCCTTATTATTTTGGTGATTTGATTTTTCAGTTTGCAGCTGAAATTTCTTAGGGCCCTTGTTTGGTTTAGGAACATATTTTTTAGGATACTTCTTCTTGGGATTCTTTTGATATGGTGGTTGTTGGGCTGCTAAGGCTTTGTTTGAAGCATTTCCAGCAGTGATAAGACCAAGGTGTAAAAGTTTTTCTTGTTCTCTTATCAAAAAATCACAAAAGGCATCAAAAGAGGGATTCTTGTAGGTGGTTCCTGAAGAAATTATGGCTTCTCTGGTGGAATGGAAGGCGGAAACAAATATAGAGTATGCAGGACCGAGCTTAGCAAGAATGCAATATATGAGGCTCCCATCGTCCTTTTTGATCTTACAACCTTCCAAATGAATTCGGAGGGTCTTAAATTTGGACAAAAAATATTCAATGGAGGAGAAATTATTGGGGTCCAAAGTAAGAAACTCATTTTCAAGTTGGTGGGCCCAGATTTGATTTTGAACGCCAAAAACAGTTTTTAGCTTTTCCAGGGCCTCATCAGGAGTGTCAATTTCAAGGATATAAAATCGAAGATCTAAACAAATGGAAATTCCTATCAACCCTCGTGCTTGATCTTGTTTATTTTCCCATTTAGCAGCTTTATCATCATCGAAAGGTTTAGTTTCTTGTCCTGTGGCTATTCTATAAAGCCCTTTACTTCTAAGTATATCTACCATGTGAGGTAGCCATTGGAAATAATTGGTGTTGTTAAGAATAATTGGGCATGCACTTTCCATTTAAAAAAAAAACTGAAGATGAAAAAAGCTAAAACTAACTACTCCAATGGAAGGATCTTGAAAAATTAGGTTGTTTAAAAAAAAACGGCTTGAAAAACAGCTTCCAGATGAAGAAGTTATGCCTTTTGAAAAAACTAAGTTGTAGATGCCGAATAGTTACGAGAATGGTATGAAGTGCGGCTTTTAAAAAAAAAAAAATTCCGCCCCTTTGAACAAAAACATTTTACAAAAGAAGCTTGAGAAAGAGACTCGAACCCAAGGCCTCTGTTCTCATAAACTAACCCCTCACCAAGTGAGATAGTAAAAAGATCATGTTATTTTAGAAAGGAGAAACGGGGATTATTATTATTGTTGTTGTTGTTGTTGTTGTTATTGTTATTATTATTATTATTATTATTAAATGCAAAACCTTACGGTAGAATGTTAGATTCTCAATTAGCCTTACCGACAACTATCACTTTTTTCACTATTTTTGATTTCCCGAGATTGTCCAAAGACGCAGGGAAAGAGCATGCGTAGCAAAAAAAAATCCCTTTTTCCTGTTTCTGATTTGCTGAGATTGCACGGAGCGCACAAAAAAAGAGCATACACAGAGAAGAGGGTATAGATCCGGCAAATAAATAAAACCTTAATACAGAAAAAAAACCGAAATAAGCAGAACTATTAACAATTATCACTGCAAAATAGATGCTTTAAAGCTCTAGATCTAAACTGACATAACTTGGGCAGCCGGAAACCTTTTCGCATGAAACGAGAGGTGTTCCTCACTGTAACAGATGCTCTAGACTCAACTGAGCAGTTCTCCAAGCCCAAAAATGTTCAAAAATAGTAGATCTACAAAACGGTATTCGCATGCAGTCAAACTGGCTTCGGATTTTGATCAACAACGGACGCAGCCCTCAAAATAGCTCTGATACCATGCAGGAATTTATAGGGTAAGTTCCGTAGATCAAGAACCAAAGGTTACCGCTCACAAACATATCGCAAATCAATACACCAGTATAATCACGTGGTTAAAACCCTCAAAGAGGGAAACAGTCCACGCCCTGAGCCAACGCGGCCACTTCAGAGAATTTATTAATATAAAAGAAAAGTTACATATGTTTCTATCATAAATGGTTACCGGAAAAATGACCCTCCATGCTCTTTAAATAGAGATCATGGACCAATTAGGTGCTAAGCCACGGATCAAGTACCGTTAATACCGAGGTGAGAGATAACCGTCGGATCACTACAAATCGTGATCGTCGGATTATAAGTTACAAATGTACATGGTAAAGAAACACACTTTACCTAACTCTACACTAGACTAAGTTATTCTTAACTATTTCCTATGTGTCGGAATATCCTAACACTCAATATCATTGTAAATATCAGTTTAACTTTCCTGCAAAGTGTGAAGTAAAGAATCACCGAAGCTTGGGGCTCGAGGTGAAGGATATAAAGTTTCATTGGTTTTCTACCGTATTCAAAATTAAGTCAGTAAAGTCAAGTTAGTTTTGAGTCAATTTTAAAGTCAGGTTTCAGTTAGTTTGATTTTGTTACATATCAGTTGAATTTTTCAGTTTTCAGATTGTCGTTAGCTTTTGAATCCATGCCCAATGAATAGACACTTGGTCTACTGTGTTCTTGGAACCTCCAAGGAGTTATCATCACCAGCTGGAGCCAATGTTAGTATTAGTATTTGCATCCTTCCACCAGTGATCAAAATTAACTCTTTCATGTCATGTTAGGTGTCCCATTCTGAAATTTGTGTCATTCCACTTTGTTTTTCAAAAATTTGTTCTCTTGGTGTAGACTTAAATCAAGTTTCACTCTTTTCAAAACAATTTATCACTTGCTCACTCATTTGATCACTATGTTGAGTGTCCATCATTCATGAGTCTTTATCACCTTTTTAGTCATGTCATCATGAAGTCCATTCAGTCAAAGTGTCCATTAGGTCTTAGGGTTTTCAAGGTCCATTAAAACATCATTCCATTGCATAAAAGACCAGCAAGTAAAAGGTGTTGGTGTCCAGATATGAACAGAATTCAACACTTTCTCCACTTAAATTATCAACCTGAGGGCATTAGTTATTTCAAGACTAACGACAAAGTATATGCAGATATAAATGCATGACCTGCTGTAGATCACATGTTTAATTCTACAACACACAGACCACTGTAACAACAATTAAACAGAAATTAAAGGGCATTCACAACAATTAAGAATAAACTGTAACAACAGTAAAGAAATCACACTAAAACGCAACACTGCAAGAAAAAGGGAAAACGCAACACCTGATCAGAAGAGTGGGCCCAACTCTCTGATCAGGGTTGCGGTAAACTCGCGGCTTACAAATGGAATAACAAAAAATTGTGCATTAAATTAATCGAACATGCCTATGTTACAAATCTGTCTCTTCTTGCTTAACCCTCTATGCCTTCTCCTATGAGTTCTATCTTCACCTTCTCTCTGATTTTTGTGCCTTTAAATATACCAACAACAAAGGGAAATAGACTGATTGCAAAACTTCAATAATCAAGATGAGATCTAAAACATCTTTCCATCATGATTTAGCTGTCACAAGTCGAATCTGGCAATTACAATTGGGGCAATTTTGGAAAACAGCCACAACA
The DNA here is from genome assembly GCA_034641835.2 of Pinus albicaulis. Classification (NCBI taxonomy): domain Eukaryota; kingdom Viridiplantae; phylum Streptophyta; class Pinopsida; order Pinales; family Pinaceae; genus Pinus; species Pinus albicaulis. Next base: position 44,548 of record JAXQQM020083666.1, on the reverse strand, counting down.
GAAAATCTACAAATTTGTCCTTCGAAGAACCCTATGTTTCTCTCAATCATGACCGAATTTTGGAAAGCTTCTCTTTCGAAAACTAATTTGGTTCGTTCTACACAAAACCAATGTTTCTAACTTTCAGTATTCTTCTCCATTTGCCCGAAATGTTCAACGCAAAATTGTCTCTTGTTATTCTAGCGAATTTCTGAGTTGGAATATTTAATTAACAATTGAAGATCAAATTTGCAATCTGGAAGAGAACTTGGAGGCTAAAATAGTGAGTTATGTTATAACGAATTATTAATAAACCATCATTGGAAAAATCATGCATAATAATCATTAATTTATTAAGATAAAAGATAATAACTATTATTTATCCAAAGGAGCATAAATAATTATGAAATGGAATTATATAATAAATTATGATAAATAATGTGATAAAAGAACATTAGAAATGGATGAAATGGATGTTAATAAGTGATAATAATAATACAAATTAGAGGCCCAACATCTCCTCCAAACTGAACATGTTGCATGTCCTCATGCAACCCAATGCCTCTGTATTAAGCAAGTTGTAATACAATAATCAAAATTCTCACCCCAGTGCATGATACTGATGGAAGTGAAGGCTTCTCCCTCAAGTGCTTCCTTAAAATAATTTTCATGTATACTTTCAACCATATGTATATGAACTTGCAACAAAGTATGATACAAGTAAATACAAACTACATTACAAACCAGATTTTGCTGAAATTTTGTAAGAAAATTTATACTATATTAATGCTTCTCCAATCCAAAAATCAAATCAATGCAACAAACGGATTTCAATATATCAAAAAAATGGTTTTAGGTAATAATGCATGATTTTTTTTGGAATTAACAAATTGGTTTATCTTGAAAATTTCTGGGTTTAATGATACATATTTGTCGTCCAAAAATCAAAAGAATCCAGTTGAAGAATTAGCATGCCCTCATGCTACACTAGAAAACAAATTGGGGTGGTTTCTACAATCATGGCTGAAATCTTTGTTTGGTGTATAACAACATGGAATAAGGGAGATTTTGAGAATGAATAATGAGATCAATGGATGATAAAGAATATTAATAGCATGTTCATGATAATGAAAGTAACACTCCCCCAAACTAAAATATTTTTTCTCTGAAAAATGGGAAATAATGATTGAAAAATATGAGTGAATTATGCTCAATGGTTTTTCATGACATTCTCCTAAACTTTTAATAAATCAGAACATTATGCTATTTTACCTCAAGTTTTACCTCCATTAAAAAAAATGTGGAATGGAATGTATGGATTGACATTTCTTGAAGCTGATGTAGGCTGAGATGATGTTGAAAGTGACGTAGAAGGTGGAAGCCATGCAAGCTGAAAAAAGCAATCAGAAAGTGTAGTAGGGTTTCCTTCCACCAAACTGATTAGTTTCCCTGTCATCTATAAAAAATCTCATGAGTATCCTTAATCAATAATTCATCACCTCAACTACCTCATTACATATAAAAGTGACATAATAATATTGTGAATGACATGGCATAATAATGGATAAGAAGGGAAAATATGCATTCCATATACCCATAAGCTTTGGTTGTTATGATCGTAGAAAGTTATAGAATTAGTTATCTTAGTATTTTCTTCTCAAGGTCTGTCTAATTACATGGGATTCAAAACCAGAATCAGGCCTCTTAGTGGTGTTGTTAAGATATGAATAAATGGTGATTGATTGGGCAAGCAACTATCTTTGGTTAAATGTATGATAATTGTAGAATAAAGGAATTATAGATTAGATGATACAAAATGTCAAATATCAAATATCCTAAAAGTTTCATCCCTGAAATGTAAAGTAAATATTTGTAACTAAATAATAGATATAAACCATAACCACCATTATCTAAGAACTGATTAAATATTACCCCATGAACCATGAGTTTTGGAAAACCTTGTATATGCGACAGTCAGCTTTATCGGAAATTAGATTTGAGAAAACAAGGTAACAAAGTAGATTATAGTATTAAATTAACTTCTATACCATAGGCATAGCCACTACTACCAGCAGGCGTCCATAGCCTCAACAGGGATGCCTTTTTAATCTATTGAGATGCCAGTGTCCCATCTATTAGAAATAAGTACATAGTTGCAAAAATATTTTTCAATTTACTTAGATGTCAACTGAAGATCATTGTTCGGGCGTGGTAACTAGTTAATAACAATGCCATTCACGGGAGCTAACAAAAGTGAAAAAGTTGGCTCGTGATGAGACCTCTTGTCCTTTAGTCTTATGACCGAAGGCCATTACCGTGGTTTGGTGACCAGCAGTGGTAATGTCACTTTATTAGGACCTATGATCATGGTAGGTTGGCTCATGATGAGACCTCCTATCCTCTAGTTGACCATTTATGTTTAAAATTCAATTGTATTTTTTGTTAATCAATAACAGATTACTTAATAGATGGGGTGGCAGGTCAGCTCCTTAAGTGCTAGGGATGGCGTAAAAAGTTGTGTAGTAACTACTTTCAACTTTGATAATTTTTCTTCTCAAAAAATAATAACCTTAAAATGACTGTTGATAAATATATTTTTCGTTGTTGAGATTGGGGTTGAGGAACAGTTCATTAGATAACAGCGGAAATATTTAAATACAATTCTGTGGTCATCTCCATAAATTTTACAAGATCAGGGATTTGACCAATTAGGAAAGTTGAAATTTGACATGATGAACTCATATTTTCATAATTATTCCTTAAAAATAAGATTATGTTTATAGATAAACAAAGATAAATTAACTACCTAATCATTATGTCAAAGAGGGCCTCGAACATTAAAATTATTTCCCATTCACCGAAGAGAAAAACAAATCAGAAAGACCTACATATGTTGAATTCAATGTGAAAATTGGCCAACAATAATAGTTGTGACTAAGATAAAAAAAACCATGACTTAGGTAATAATAGGGAAAGGGGAAAAATAATGATGTTAGGAAGGTGACATGAGGGAGAATTAGTAACTTTACAAAATAATGAGGAATTAAGAGTGAATCATTCCTGACAAGACTTACCATAATAGTCATCCTTTAAATACGAGACCTCCCCCTAGGTAAAGTATGTCTGTCATCAGTCATAGCTGATCATGTCATAAGTAAAATACCAAATAAATCCACAGAGTCGGTTGAGGATGTACCTAACGACATACCTTGGCAGAGTAAAAATGCTGGAGGAGTAACAACACCAAGTACTTAGAAAAATATCACCATGGAGTAACATCACTGGAGGAGTAACAATATCAGAGGAGAAACAACACCGGACACTTAGAAAATTTTAGAAGGAGTAACAACATCCAACACTTAGAAAAATTTTCCGGAGTAACAACAGTGACGGATTCACAACACCGACAAAGTTATAGCAGTGCCGGATTCACAGCACTGATGAAGTAACAACAGTGACAGATTCACAGCACCGACAGAGTAACAACATCCGGATTAACAGTGGTGCGAGTAACAGTAGTGTGAGTAACAACATCTGGAGTAACAGCAGTGTGAGTAACAACATCCAGAGTAACAACAGTGCGAGTAATAGCATCCAGAGTAACAACAGCGCGAGTAACAACATCCAAAGTAACAACAGTGCGAATAACAACAATGTGAGTAACAACATCCGGAGCAATAGTAGTGCGAGTAACAGCATCCAGAGTAACAACAGTGTGAGTAACAACATCTAGAGTAACAGCAGTGCGAGTAATAGCATCCAGAGTAACAGCAGTACGAGTAACAGCATCTGGAGTAACAACAGTGCGAATAATAGCATTCGGAGTAACAACAGTGCGAGTATTAACATCCAGAGTAACAGCAGTGCGAGTAACAACAGTACGAGTAACAGCATCCGGAGTAACAACAGTGCGAGTAACAACATCCAGAGTAACAATAGTGCGAGTAACAGCATCCGGAGTAATAGCAGTATGAGTAACAGCATCTGGAGTAACAACAATGTGAGTGACAACATCCAGAGTAACAACAGTTCAAGTAACAACATCCGGAGTAAAAATAGTGCGAGTAACAACATCCAAGGAGTCACAGCATCACGAGTAACAACATCCGGAGTAACATCATCACGGAACTTAAGAACTCGCTCCTTTTATTTTGAGAACAAAACAAAGAAAATGTGACTTTGAAGTAAACAATACCTGAAGAATAAAAACATAAGAAAAATCAGAAAATAAATGACTATTGAAAACCAATAAATAAATAAAAATCTTGAAGTTACAATGGTTATGATTTTTATTGTAGCAATGTTGTTTGTGAATGGCAAATAAATGAAAAAATGTTTTTTTTTGGGAAATGACTTGGATCTTCAAATAGAAATCAATTCTCCATTTCTCATGTTATAAATCTGTTAATTGATGAAAAATATTCATGTTGTTTTCTTCGTGTGAGGAAACTTATTTGAAAATATTTCATTATCATTGTCTTCAAGAATCACTTGTTCATAAATTGACCTCGTTTAATCTCCTAAGACCTGCAAAAAATGAGTGTCTACCTGGAATAAAACATGAAATCATGGAAGAAGAGAGGTGATCGGGCTCTCACAATCCAAGACATATGAAAAAAAATAACAAGTAGCTACTCTGCAAAACAAATCCATAGAAAAATAAAACAAAATTTATTTGTCAATTGCGGGGGAGTAGTAGTCGACCATAATAACTAGCACTTTTTCAATGATAACTTCTTTGTTTTTCGTCCGATTTGAGTGATTCCAAAGCCAAATGAAAGTGACTTCAGATAGATGTCTCCAATAGAAACAGGTTTTAAAAATTCCATGTAATGGTATGTTAAATGATATTTCAAGCATAACGTTTTCATTTCATGACGGATTTAATCAATTCAAATTGGAGATTAAAGTAGATTCATTTATGTATCTCCAATAGAAACAAGTTTTGAAGGTAAGGATAATTTATGGGTCAAATACGCTAGTGAACAACGGAGAAAATAGAGTTTCAAGAGTGTTGATTTACGATAAGCAGTCAATATTTTAGTCATAACTTCCTCATACGATATCGAAATAAAGTGATTCAAATTGTGTTGTAAACTATATTCATAGGGGAATATAAAATAATAACAGGTTTCCAAAATCTAGTCATTTAGGCCTCCAAAAACGGACTGTCCCAACTCTTTTCCTCAGTTGCCTACTAGACATCCTGTCATTGTTTTCGTCATAATTTTTTTATTTCAACTCTAAATCGAGTGATTCAAAATGAGTTAGAAATTATACATGAAGGGATACATAGGATAGAAATAGGTCTTGAAAATATTCCAATTTGGTCCCTCAAAACATGAATGTCCCAACTATTTTTCCAAAATTTTCATCAAGCCCACAAGCCATAAGATATGATAATTAATGAATTTTTCCAAGAAGGTGATCAAAATGAATATGATTGTTTATAGAAATTTTATTTTCAATATAATCCATCTACATGCATAAATTAATTTGAATATTTATCACCAATGTTAATTTTCACAATGTATTGCAACAAAAACAACTATTTTTACATATAAAGAAATTTATTTATTTATGTCTTTATTCATTCTATATTCTACACTATACTACACTACTTTGAAAAATAAAATATACTTACGTATAAGAGTACCTCCAATGAAGCCATTTTCGAAATAAGGCTTCAAGTATGCACATACCCATAATTGAGAGATGTATGTTAAAAATACACGGGTATGAGAGACCAACTTCCCTGTTAAGGATGGTGTTAAGAGTTGTTGAAGTGTGGAGTGATGTTGCAAGCAAACAACAGAGTGAAACCAACCTTCAATATAGTCTTCATTTCTCATATTTGTAACATCGTGAAGTTCCTTAATTGAGTTCCATATTCTGTTGATGCTTTCTTTCTTGACCTCATCCTCTGTCTTTTTGTTAGATCTCTGTTCATAGAAATTGTGAAGAGGGTTCATCAAAGTAACAACAATCGCTCAGGAACTGGAGCAGGATAGAAAGATTCCTCCTCGGGACGAGAGAATAGATTCGAACAGAAAATAAAAAGAAAAATCAAAATCAAAATTTAGGACCTGAAGTAGAGTAACCACATACCCTCCTGAGGATGAGAAGTTGGCCCAAAGAAAAAGAAATAAGAGTGAAAAACTGGAAACTACGCCGAAGACTTAGGGCAGGGTTACAAGATACCCTCCCTAAGATGAGGGATTAATTTTAATAAAAAAACAGAACAAAGAAGAAAGAAAAATAGCATGCTATGCTCAGAACTTGGAGCAGGGTAATAAATGCCTTCCCCAAGTCGAGAGATAAATTCTACAGAAAAACAATAAAAAGCAGAAAATAAAAACACAAAGCACTTATGCTCAGGACTTGAAGCAGGGCAAGAAATACCCTCCCCAAGATGAGAGATTGACCCTTAGATCTGTTGCAGATCCTGTTGTTGCACCTATTTAGCCTTCCTCGACAATGACACAAAAATGTTGGTGTCCGGATATGAACAGAATTCAACCCTTTCTCAACCTAAATTATCAACCCAAGGGTGTTAGTTATTTCAAGACTAACGACAAAGTATATGTAGATACAAATACATGACCTGATGTAGATCACAGGTTTAATTCTACAATACACAGACCACTGTAACAAAAATTAAATAAAACTGCAGAAATTAAAGGGCATTCACAACAATTAAGAATAAACTGTAACAACAGTAAAGAAATCACACTAAAACACAACATTGCTAGAAAAAGGGAAAACACAACACCTGATCAGAAGAGTGAGCCCAACTGTCTGATCAGGGCTACGGTAAAATCATGAATTACAGAAGAAAGAGCAAGATGTTGTGAATTCAATTAATCAAACATGCTTTTGTTACAAATCTGTCTCTTCTTGCTTAACCCTTTATGCCTTCTCCTATGCGTTCTATCCTCCGTTCTATTCCCCTCTTCTCTCTAATTTGTGCCCTTTTAAATATACAAACAACACAGGGAAATAGACTAATTACAAAATCTCAATAAGTAAGATGGGATCTTAAAGATCTTTCCATCATGATTCAGCTGGCACAAGTCGAATTTGGAAATTACAATTGGGGCAATTTTGGAAAACGGCCATAACAGAAAATATGCAAATATTTCCTTCGAAGAACCCTGTGTTTCTCTCAATAAAGACCGAATTTTGAAAAATTTCTCATGTGGATACTAATTTGGTCTGTTCTGCACAAAACCCATGTTTCTGATTTTCAAGATTCTTCTCCATTTTCCGGAAACGTTCAACGCAAAACTGTCTCTTGTTATTCTAGCGAATTTCTAAGTTGGAATATTTAATTAACAAATGAAGATCAAATTTGCCATCTGGAAGAGATCTTGGAGGCTAAAATAGTGATTTATGTTATAAAAAATTATTAATAAACCATCATTGGCAAAATCATGCATAATAATCATTAATTTTTTTATTTTATTTTTGTTCAGACTAATCCTAATTTTTTCCATTTTTTCTCCTCCCAAGCCACCCACGGGTTCGAACCGGTGACCTTACAGAACGGAGTGCCTTAACAGTACACCCCATCACCGACTGTTCTACACCACGTGGGCTAATAATCATTAATTTATTAAAATAAATAAGAGTAAGTATTATTTATCCAAAAGAGCATAAATAATTATGAAATGGAATTATATAATAAATTATGATAAATAATGTGATAAAAGAACAGTAGAAATGGATGAAATGGATGTTAAGAAGTGATAACAATAATACAAATTAGAGGCCCAACAAAAGGGTAACCAATAAATTTACTTTACCATGTAAAGTTGAAATGTAATATGTAATTTTTATTTCATTATGTAATTATATGTTTTCGCAATATGTAATAAGTTCTAAGATAGTTGCCAACTCAAAGTTTCATATGCTAAGAAATCTCAGAAGTTTCAAATTCTAAGTGTTATCAATCTATCAAATGATCAAATTCCAAAGCTCAAAAGAAAAAGTGAAAGGTAAAGGTTCCAAGGTCTAAAGCGAATGTGAAGAAAAGAAGTGGGTCCCAAAAGCAAATTAATTCAAATCACCAAGTATAAAGCCCATAAAAAGACAAATAAGGCACTCATTTTCTCTCCACATCATTGAGCTCCCAATCCCTCATCTTGAAAATCAAGTTTACAATGTCAAAAACCAATATTTTTGGTTGTGTTGCGCTCCTAGAGGCAAGGCATCGCGCTCCTGGCAAAGGAGTTGCGCTCCTGGCAGACTAGCAATGCGCTCCTACCACTTGTGTTGTGCTCCTGCCCAGTTTCACTCCAAGCTTCCAAAAATTAGCACAAGTGGTCCAAATCATCAACAAAGTGTTCCTTCACCTCCTAGCATGTAAGCAACACCTTTTTATTCCCTCCTTGCATTTTCCAATTGGAAAACCTAAGTTGTTTAACTTCTCATTCAAATTTGCAAGTTTTCAAGCTAGTAAACCCTAGTTTCACTCCCACATCCCTAAATTTGTTCCCTAGGCCTCACATTTCCTTCCCGTATCACAGTAAACTCTAATCCTATCCCCACATCACCAAATCTCTGTCCCCAAGTTACATTTCCCAAAACCCTATATCCTATGTTACTAAGTCCTAGGTAGTTCTATTATCATACCTATAATAAAATTCTAAATCCCACTTCTGTAAGTGTTTTTATCCCATAGAACTCCCCTAAGTTCCCTAATCCCCTTCAATATTTACCCAATTTTTCTACTCCCATCCCTACTCCCTAGACCTATTTTCCTTTCCCCTTTCCCTTCCCTAGGGTTCCAAAACTAAAAAAACACCATAGAGGAGGAATATAGAGATTTCATGGAGGAGGAGGAGGACAGAGAGGAAAGAAGAATTCATAAGGGAGGAAGGATTTTGAGGCTTGAGCCTAATAATACCAGAGAGCTAATTGCCTCACCCATGACAGTCACTTGCTTCAAATATGTGGGTTGCCTTAATTTCTGTGAAATGGTCCAAAGAGCTCAACACCACTATGCTTTGGGCAAAATTTTCATCTCAAAATTTCAAAACAATCAGGTGACCATTGCAAGTGTAATCTTCAACATATCCACACCCATCATTGTTGTTTCCACAGACATACTTAATGTGGGTGAGAAGAGGTTTAAAGCCAAAGATCTCGATGACCAATATTATGAACCAGTCATCAAGCCATGGTACAAAAATGAGGGAAAGAGAGCCTTCCCTTTCAGTTACCTTCTTGAGAGGTATGCCCCAATGATGAAAATCATCATGAAGTACTTTTCTTGTGAAGGAAGGTTCTCCAGACTCTACACATACCATATTATATTTCTTATGCACTTCACAAGAGTCAAATTACTCAACACCCCATACTATTTGTTCAGGAGCATGGAAAAAATGGCCTGCATAGTACAGAAGAGAGAATATGATCAACAAATGAACAACATCTTCCTTCACTCTTTGATCAAAATTATTTTACTCCATCATCTAAACCAGTTGAACATTTCATGGCATAATTTCATTGCCAATGATTTTTTCACCGCTCCACAAGCTCAGCATGTTGAAACCATCCCTCCTCCACCTCATTCCATTGCATCTATTCCTCCATCAGCTCAACCTACTGGACCCATATCATCACCATCATCATTATTTCAAAGTCAAATTGGGAAATTTAGCAGAGTTTTGGTCAAAGATCCTAAAAATACCAAAGAGGCTAAAAACTATTAGAGGGGACCTAGGTAGGTGTTTTCTCCACAGATTGTGGAATGGGCCTTACCTTGTTCATCAACAAAGTAGGTACACTGGGATGAGCATCAGAAGGAGGTATTTTTTCATGAGGAAGTCATGCAAGAGGATGAGGACCCTCATGATGAGGAAACAAAGTTTGACCTAGTTGAATTGGATCAAAAATATGATCATGAGGCCTCAAGCTTGATTATCAAATAGAAGGATGCCTAAATCAGAAAGCTGGAAACTGACTTGGATAGAGCTCAGTTTGTCATTTCATTTATTAAGCATCAGAATAAGCAGTTGAAAGATCAGCAAGTACTTATGGAGCTATAGCTTCTCAAAGAAAAAGGAGGTACGACCATGATGTCACTTGATGATCTTGATCATGATGACATTGAAACCAGCTGAACAAGACCTAAGACAAGAGGTCTTAAGAGAGCTCTACAACAACAGAAAATTGAGGATGAGAAACTCACTTTTGAGGAGAGGATTTCCAAGGAGGTTGAAGATGATAGATAAATATGACTATATAGGGTAAACCTCCACCTTTATAAACTCCTCCACAAGGAAAAAAAAGATAACAAGATGCTTAAAAACATGTCTAACAGGTACATCACAAGAAATAAGATCTGTAGCATTAAACTCAATAAATTGGAGGAAAAACATAAGAAAACCATAGAAAATCAAAAGGAAGGAGATAAGCTTGAAATCCTTGTTGAGGCCTCTATAATTGCTTAGCATACTTCATCAGACTTCTACAAAACAATTTTGAAGATTTTTTGAGAAAATTTTGAAATTTTGGTTTTTGTGCAAAATTCTGATAGTTTTCAACATAGTTTGACTGTTAAGAGCACAACGCCCTAGGTGCTACGCTTCTTCTAGAGGCCTCCAAATGAAAAAAATAAGACCACCAATGAATTCAGAATGCAGAAAATAGTCAAATTTGACACTTTTCTGAGAACATTTGGACAATATAGCAGGGAGAAAGGTCAAAAAACACCTCAAAAATCATGTTTCTGCCCTGATTTTCAGTTAGGCACTGCGCTCTTGACTAATCTTCGGAGATTGAACTTTTGGAGGGCTAAAAATAATCATTTTTGGAAACCAAGTACATTTATAGAAACTATACAATAAATCAGCAACCCCCTCAAAGGTTGTACTGAAGATGGCGTTGTGCTCCTGACACTGGCACTGCGCTCCTGACCAATCACTGATATTTCTGATTTTTTCTCAGTTTTTTGAGTTTGACCATGGAAAATCATGATTTTACTGATGTAAATGATGGATATAAATGTAATTAAGTTTATTTTTAGTTACTTAAGGGTAAGTACATTAGGTAAAAGTCTTTTTGAGGATGAACGAATCAGTTTCACCAAAGTTAGGGATGAGTCAGTTTAACCTCCCTACACTTTTGATTTGTAGTTTAGACTTTTGTGGATCAAATCCTCAACTCAGGGATTCAAATGTTAAGGTTGGGATACATTTTTTCTTGCCTATATATTTCACCTCTTGACTCATTTGAGATTAGATGTTGTTTTATTGGTCAGAGACACTAGTGTATTCAAATTTTGGCAGGAATATAGAGGATGAGTTGCAACTATTTTGGTGGGATCCATGGGGTACTATATTTTGACATAATTTATTCTTTTGTTTCATATGTGTGAATGTTTTGTACTATCCATGTTAATTCCAGTTCTATGATATTTTTTATTCTCAAGTTTGATAAGAAAAATACATATTTTATGCTCTGTTTTGGGAGAATCACCATAATTTGTTTCATTTCTTCATTTAAAAGGAATTCATGTACTATCATTATCTTTTTAGAACCTCACTAGTCCGATCCATCTCACCTAAGAACCCTCAAGTATTAAACTACCTACCTACCTTTCCCCATTAGATGTCTAGAATTCTAATCTTATTTTCCTTGACCTAGTTACCTTTTTGACCTAATTCACTCATCCAACACCTAAATCAACCAATCAAAACCCCTATGCTAATATACCTAGCCTAAAACCTAATTGATCCAGCCCTCTTGGCTATGATTCCTTAGAGAGAGCCCTCTCCTTCATAGTAGGGCTAGCTACTTGGTGAGAGCTTGGTCTATAGTTACCTTTTTTGGTCTCTTCTCAGCCTAGAAGATCTGGTGGAGTGCTAACACATGGGAGAGATAGGTCCTACAAAATCCAATTCCCATTTCTTGAAAGGTTCTATCACTATCTGTGGTTGAAGGGGCATCTCATAAGAAGGAACTGGCCTCCCCATTCTCTAAAAATAATTATAACTAGATGCAAACCTTTTGTCATAATTAAAGAGCATGGGCCAATAATATATGGGGAAGAGAAATTTGTATGCAGTTCTTTTATATGCAAAGTGGCCTCACAAGGCTGATTGTGGGAAGCTCTCTACACATCCATCATCTCATCTTCCCGCATGCATCTCCTCATGATCAAATCATGTCTAGTGTAGAACAAGTATCCATCAATCCAGGAATAATTGGCACTGTGATGTATAATGTTGCGTTTCTCCCTGGTATACAAATTCGAGGGAAACTTTCTTGATACCAGGTGTTAGCATTGGAATGAGCACTTGGATTGTGACAAGCGCCTAGCCAGACACATCTCAAGGGCTTTTCTTATAATTTTATTGATTTTTTTTGAAAATTTGTTGAAACTCACACACACTGAAAGGGGTTTTGAGCAGATAAGAATCTTTCACACATATGAGGGCACTGGTGCATAATGTGGTAGCAAGGTTGGGTTTGTAGCTTGATGGTTAGGAGAATGGAAGATGAACAGTGGATATGTAAAACATAAGCCCACTTCTACGAGGAAAGGGTGACACAAATTCTAGAACTGAAATGTGTAGTTAAGGAATGCTTTAAAGTACTTACAAGAGTCTCACTCTACATTTTAAGAATCCCATTACATAGAATGTTTCCAACTAACATGACCTCATGAATCAGAAATGATTGATAAATCAAGACTGAAAAAACAAAATAATCATGCATGTTAGATCAAAAGACTTATAAGAACATGAAACATGATTTAGTTCAACCTCAAGGAATTCTTATGAACTATCTTCAATTTAGACTGAATTAGGAAATATTGGAACACGACTTACAAAAACAGATCAATATGTCTTGGAGGTTCACAAGACTGATAAAAACATGAGATAGAACTGTGTAGCTCTTAATATGAAATGAAACAGTAAATTATGGAAACACATAAGAAGATAAACAATACACACACCATACAGTTTGTGAGTCCTCAAGAGTGCCTCTGGATATATTATATGTTCAAAAAAGTACAACACATTATGAAATGAAATAGACAACCAACGGAACCTTTTTACATTGCTTTACATAGTAGATATACAAAAAAGGAGTTATGTTAAAGCCTCCATAAAAATTTCAATTCTGTTTTAGAGAATTTATTACAATCCTCTTCATATGGTAGAGCTTATCTTAAACATAACAAAAAATTAGATTGAAATACGACTAAAGATAAAACATGATGGTATGGAGCTCAAAATGGCTGAGTTGAGGTGGCTGAGTGTCCTTGTTTCCTGGAAAAAATCCCTCCACAAAAAGTGCAACTCCCAACTGAAAAGGACACCTGGAACCTTATCTCCAAAAGTGTACAAGTAACTAACTGAAATGACGTATGGAAGATAGCTTGGTTGGATGACACTTGGAAAAAGACCATTACCATTGAAGCTGCATTCACTTTATCAACATTTAATGTCATTATTTCCAAACCAGAACCTAAAAGAAACCTTTTCACCTTCTTATACATATTTTGAAAATAATAGCTACTTTTCTAAAAAGGTATTTATTTCTGAAAATACTATGTATAAGCCAAAACATGACACTATTCTTCCATTTTTCATGGTTTTTTACATTCAATCATCAACGGTATAGTATAGAAGCAAAAATCCTAATAGCTTTTGCCTTGGTGACTCTCTTGTTTGGCTTTCTCTTCTATACTTTCTTTTTGTTCCAAGTCTTCTTCTTCCTTGGTTCATATTTTGGGATTTCATCTATGTTTATTATTTCATCCCTAAGAGCAGGGTTGGCTATGAGTTTACTTGCTAGTCTAAGATTTTTCTTTGGTCTGGTGTGAGGCCATTGAATGTATGTATTTGTAATGTATGAAGGCCTCCTCACATTTATAATTGTGCTTGATTTTCCTTATTCAAACTTTGACTCAGTAAACTCTGTTTCATTACTATCTTCCTCAAAAGATGAATATGAGTGGATTATAAATTTCTTCTTCCATTTCTCTCTATAGTAGGTTCTTCTATTGTAGTCGTCTCTGAAACTTTTATTTTCCTCTTTTTGAGTGAGGAAAAGACTTGTGCAAGTGTAGGCTCCTTTCGTTCTAGAGTGGCATTGTTTTCTTGATTCTCTTGTCTAGCCTCTATAATAGGGCTTGGTGTCAAGGTTCCAAGGCTGACTTCCACTAAAGGTCCATCTATAAAAATAATTTGTCTCCTTCTTTTACTCTTTGAAGAGGAAGATACCTCTTCCTTGCCTTTAGATACTATATTTTTTTCGGGCAGGGTATCATTTTGTTTGAGTTTTCTTGCATGCTCCTGCCTGAAATACCCCAAGGTCTATGGCTCCTTAGGTGGTCTTGTAGTGTAAACTTCCTTGGTTGGTTGCATTGTAGGGATAGGAGTGATGGTTGGTGTTGGAACAAGGTCTCCTATGAGCTGCGAAACTGGTCCGATTTTTTATATTTTTTATTATAATTAGGCTAGCGCAGGGGTTTTGGGGTGGGTCAAAGCCCCGAAAACATTGTAATGGGTCAAAGGGTAAACTCGGGGTCCGAAAACCAAGGTTTGCAGACCATAGGAAAGTTTAGGCTAGATTATTATAAATAGAGGAACATTTTGAATTGTAAGGCAGAGAAATGAAGAGATATTGATGTGAATTGTGGTTTAGTAAATCTTTTTGGGTTCCTGGGGAAGGACTCCTACTGGCTGTGTGCGCGGAGATCTAGAGTCTTGCTGTGTGTGGACCCTGCTACCGTGTGCGCAGGTTGGGACGTGTATTGTAAGAGGGAATTGATGAATTGATGAATAAGAAAGGCTGTTGAGAACTGAATCTATGTGCACTGTTTATGAATATCATTGGTAATTACTGTATTATGCGTATTCTGTATTCAGCTGCAAAATTTCTGTGTAAGTGTTCTCACTACATCTAGATCTATTTTGTTCTGTTTTATGCAATAATGAGCTACTATCTTAGAAGTATATGATTATTGAGCACCATAGTATAATTGACCTTGCGCATGTGGATGCGAAAAGAGACCTACAAGTCCTGCCCGGGAAAATCTGGACATCTCGAGGTAGGATGCAGCTCTGCTTGCCTTACCTATCCTTTCTCAGGGTGCAGAAACCTAGTTCCAGCACCCACCCATATTGCTTCGGGTGAGACTTTGACCTACGCAAGTAGGTCATTGCCGAAAGGGCTAGTAGTATAGGGGTTTGTTGGCAAACCCTGAACTCCAAACTTGGGTTAGGACCCCTCGAGCCAAAAAATGGTTCCGTTCCTGGGACCTGGAGCATTTTGAGGAAGAGATCGGGTAATGACAAGAGAGTATTGGAAGCCTAAAAGGAAGGAAATTGAAGAGTGGTTCAAAAAGCAGATTCATGGGTTTGCGGTGAAAGAAAATCGCAGCACAAAGTTAATGGCAGAAAAGTGGAAAAATAGGTACATTCTTACAGAAAGCTACGAAATTTTCTTTGTGAAATTTTCAATCCAGCTTTAGGAGTGGCTGGCTAGGCTTGTAGAATTCCATAAGTGTTGGAAGGACGAACGAGTCACTCAGTGGACTCCAGGGCTGATCCAACAGCTGGAAAGAACTGATAATACCATCACTCGCACGGTGGATCACTGGGTGGACAGTGTGCTAGGAGGATTTGTGATGAAATTTTCTATTGATTAGTTTGTCTCTTAATCTGAGGCCAAGCGAAGATTCTTTAAAGGATTCCGGAACAAGTTCCTGAAGATGTTACCATTGCTGATTAAGATACTACTTTGCGAGAAAAGTATCCTGTGTAGTCATACCGACTGAATGACCTCAGATCCCGACGAAAGAGTGGCGCACAGTGGTAAATATTATTGGACCAACCTCGACAAGGGAAGATCTACCTATAACCCTCTACGATAAATGGTTGCGCAAGACCCCCCAGCTACATTGCCATCCAGGCCACACAAAGGTAAGAACTCACCCATACCACCACCCTCGCCGGATAGTGATATGTCTGCGCACCTGAGACTACCTACCTTCAAGGGGGTAGGGGATGAGGATATGGACCGATTTTGGTTTGTCGCAGATTCCGTATGGACTACGAAAAATGTGACAAATGATATGGTGAAGAGGGCACAACTGTCCCTGGCATTTGAAGAAAGAGTGTTGGACTGGTGTATGCGATACATCTCTCAGAATGGGAACGCGTCTACTCAAGATATTAAGGACGCTCTAAAGCAAAAGTTTCTAAAGCCAAAATATTACTCCCAGTTGGTAGCAGAAGTGAAGGACTTCAAGCAAGTTGTGTCTGAGTCTGTATGGGAGGTTGATCAGCGATTGAAGAAAGCAATCCGGGAAGGAGGATTTGAGTATGACAATAAAAAACATATGGAATGGTTCATCGGTATGTTGTTGCCCCACCTACATACGCCAATGAGTCACCAAACCTTTGAGTCACAGGAAAAATATGTGGAAGTCACTATGAAACTAGAAGCTGCGCCCAGAGAAGATACTTCGTTAGGAGTACAGAAAATTCAGGAGCAACTCGGAGCTATGCACATGGAAATTCAGAACCTACGAAAGGAATGAGGAAAAGGAGCCATCACAGATCTATGGTGCATACGATGTTGGGTATCTTTCCATACGAACGATTAGTGCCCTCTATTGGCATATTACATGCATGTAGGAGGATCTAGTCTGGTCAACCCCAGAGCGAGTGGAGGACCCATCTTATCACGACCAAGATCGAGCGGACCTGCGCTGTGGTGCGACGACTACCATGTAGCAGGGCTTCATGATACCGACCATTGCCCTCGGCTAGGTGCGTATGTCTCATAATTGAAGCAACAATGGTACAGGTTTTGCCAGTTGGTAGGACACTATGAGCAGAATTGTCGCACTTACCACTTGATGATAGATCGTGGGAACTTGTATAGGGTACAATCGGACCTTGCGTCACTGAGATCTCCAGCGAGCTTTGGTGGCTCTCCAGCAAGGGGCAGGGGAGGTTGGGGAGGAAGCGTAGGACAAGGACGTGGGCAACTAATCTGTTATAACTACAGGGAAGTAGGACATTTTGCAAGGGACTTCCCAAATCTCACAAGACAATCCTGCGAATATTGCAGACAGCTGGACCATTCGGTCGAAAATTTCCCAATCTTAATAGAAAAAATGCAAGAAAAACAACCCACCCCTACGCATAATGTACAGAGAGTTAAAGCTGAGCTAAGGAACATAGACCCAAGTGTGAAATTCATAACAAGCAGTGGGATGGTCACCCAGGGATCAAAGGAAGAGGTTATCGAGGATCCTCTGACCTGTCAAGGAGGATTGAACATAAAGAGGGGACAAGAGACCATGCCCATAGCTGACCAAGACTTCACTCAGAGAGTAGCAGCTACTACGCAGGTAATGACACACCCCAAGACAGATGAGGGGGTTGAGCCCTTTCTGTAGGCATGTCTGAAGCTGCTACGTAACCCAAAGGTTGTAGAGAACCTTCAGGCATTAATTAATAGCTGTGCAGCGTGACCTGATCCGACCTCCAGGACCAAGGATGTACAGAAACTATACAGGTATAAAAAACACACCGGTAGAGAAATGCGGCTGACTGCGAAAATTGGTGACTACGAGATGGATCAAGTTATTTTGGACCTCGGATCAGATGTGAATGTGTTACCGAAGAAAACATGGCAACGAATGGGAGAACCTAAATTGGAATGGTCCACCATCTAGCTGTGCATGGAAAATCAACGGAAGATCATCCCTCTGGGAAGGCTGCCAAAAGTCATGGTAGATATCCTAGGAGTAAAGGTCCAAGCAGACTTTGAGGTAATAGAAATCGTGGAAGATGCGGATCCCTACCCTGCACTCCCAGGACTAGACTGGGCCATAGATATGGGGGGTGTCATCAATCTCAAAAACTGCAGCATGGTGTTTGAAAATAACGGTACGCGAGTAATAGTACCATTGTATCTTGTGGAAGGCGCGTGGTATACAGAGCCGGCACACGATGAGGAGGAAGTAGATCACATTTACAAGTTGACTACGCAGGACAAGGATTGGATTAACCCCATAGCTGAAGGAGTGCTCTGTTGGGAAAAAGACAATGAATTATTTTCTGACTCTGATGGGGAACTAGAGAATTGGCAAGGCCAGTTGCATGAGGTTTCGGTGCTACGATGTCTTCGGGTCACAAGGAACTTTTGCTGCATCTCCGCCGAGGTAAGAGACCTGCCCTACTTTGGGGACTCGGGTGACATTAAGGAATTTTTACGCGCATTCGAAGAAAAAGTTCCCAAGGGACACAAGCTAGGGGCTCTTCAGTTAGCCCTGCATGGAGCGCTTGCACGATGGTGGGATACGCATGGGAAGGTATTCCGCAATTGGGAGGAATGTCGGGATAATATGATCCTGCGATTTGGCACCCCAGCTGGGAGACGGATCCAAAAGTTCCTTAGGTCAGAAGACCCACCCAGATATTTTCTTGCATGGGAAATGCAATGGTGTGACAAAACCCCAAATGAACGGGTTCACCTGTTTATCCATGACCTAGGACTGCGTCTAGCTGCATGGTATTTAGATGCGGAGCTACATTAGCGCACACGCCATTGGGAGAATTTGTGGGATGATTTTTTGCGAAAATTTAGGGTGGGAGATGGCGCAGGGGTGCTCGAAGAATCTCTGCATAACACGAATGCCTTAACTGAGGGAAGATCATACCTTTACATTGCACCTGGATCAAGGGGAACGCCGATACCACACACAGTTGAATACTGGAGCCTTAACCCAATAGAAGGAAAGACTGATCCCCAACTATTCCAATTGTGGCACTGAACGAGATGCGTACGGTTGCCAAGCTACGTGGGTTGTACCTGAATCACATTACAACACACCCGATGTCGGCTTTATTTTGGGATGTGCGGACGACATGGATGCTTCTTCCAAAGTCAGTAGATCCGTGGGAAAGCCATTAGGTGTGAGCGATGACTGTCAGAACACTACATTCTGGTGAAAAGGGAATCTTACCATTACAACAAATAGGTGGCTAGCCATCAATGTGAAAATTTATGGTGATTTTTTTTCGGATGAGTGATGGTAAGTTTCAAGTTAGATTTACTCTACCGTTGGATAACCCGGAGCACTATAAGGAAGAAAGGATAACTCCGATCAAAGCTCCATATTGTCTCTGTTATCTGTATCTGTTATTCTACTGCTTGATTGTCTGGACATGTAGCATTTGGGTTGTACCCCATCAACCTACCTCCATTGTCTGCGAGTTTCCAACGTTGGAAGCCTATCCTTTGGCTGTTGTTGGGGTTCCCATGTTTTATCAAGGTTGGAGATACCAAAAGATGAGACAACATAAAACCACTTTCAGACCTCAGGATCTAGCCCTCTTGGGTCCAGAGAAGGATCTCTCTATAATTGTCAAAGTATATGTCTTTGAATTTCCAATGTTAAGATGTTAGGCTAGTTATAGGCACAAGGTTTGCTTGTTTGATTTGTTTTGATTTGGTTGTTGGGAATCCAGAATGAAGGGTTCAATATAAGACAAGGCAAGGCAAAGAAGATTTTAGGCAAAGGAGAGGTAAATAAGAGGACATCAAGACCGTTGGGCAATGGAGTCAGGAAATGGTTTACTTGCTGTCCAATATGCAGGCTTTTAGTTGGGCTAGTCATATAAAGCATTGGATCCTAAAAATATAGGTGGAGTGAAACAATCAGGGAAGAAAGTGAAAGAATGAGGGTAAACCAATTTCTGTCTATAGATCAGGTCAGAGGTCATTTAACTCCAGAACTGCTTGGACATACTCTTAGGCAACTCTCAAAGAAAGGAAAGGAACAAACTGAGGGAACTTAGAAAGGTTTAAGTAACTGAAAAGGATCCTAGTGAGACAGAGATAGAGTTCTAAACTCCCAGTGTTCCCAATTCATTCAATTAAGCTCTAACAAGAACATCTAAGAAGCAGATTCATTAACTCATACATCAGCTAGCAATAACATCCACTACACTGGTTAAATTAACTGAAACCAATTCTCAGATAACACATTTAGCAGAAAACATTAAGGCAAGGAGAGCAGAAGCATAGGGTGCCTAACAAGGGAAAATCCTATGCTAGATTTCTGATGCAAGCCAGAAGAACTGAAATGGAATGAAATAAAACACAGTGCAGAAAAACATCACTGCGGATTTAGATCAGGATCCAAAGAAATGTGCTTGTCATATTAAGAGCAACACCAATCAGGTACAACATTTTCCAATAGCTTTAAATTCAGTTTGAAAACATACTCCTCAGCCTATCTTACAACTTTACACAGTGGGCATGCCTCAAGAGAAAACTTGCAATTCACAGATATCTCATCAACAACCTTTACAATATTTTCTTCACGAGTTTTATAACTGAGGAGAAGCAGAGGAGGTAGGTAGAAAACTAAATGCAACATTAACACTCAAAAGAGGAAGAGGGCCGAAGCCCATTCTGTTTTAAAATCTGAGCATTAATCTCTGGCGCTCTTTGGAGGAAAGAATGGTCTTCGTCAGGCTTCATTAACTCCAGGTATGTCTCTGATGCATTCTGGTTTGCTGTACTCTGTAGTACCCTTGGTGCATGAACAAAATGGTAAATAAATGACTGAATGGTCTACCATACTTGTGAAACAAATTCTCTGGTAGCTTTGGACAGTGGTCTGGGCGGAAATCTCTTCTGGAGCACGACATAGAATAAAAGCAGTATGGGCAACCCATCCTTTCCTGGGAAAAACATTCTGCTGATGTATATGCCCTGTACTTTTGATGAAAATAGGTTTCCGTGCCATTCCCAAGTCCTTTTCTACGCTATTGGGCTCTGAAACCTGTCTTACTGAGCTCAACAACTGTGAATCATGGTGGAGTTTAACGCCTGCATCCTGTAGAACAGACAACTGGATTAAGAAAATCAATGCATATGAGGGTGGATGGAGCGGAGGGTAGAAGAAATGATAGCGAGGCGGCGGTGATTTTTAATTGAAAAATGGTGAAAATGCATTGGAATGGTGTAAACTATGAACAATAGGTTTTTGGTGGAGCAAAGAGCGCAGATCGTTAGATCGTGGTCCGGGGACAAAGATCAATGGTGAAGATCGAGGAGTGGAACGATATATGAAATAGGGTGGAACAACTATGAAATATAAGACTTTTGTGTAAAGTCTGAAACTTTGGATATGAACGAAATATGAAGAATTGCAAAGAAAATGTAATGAAACACGGGGGCATGAACATACGAGTGGGACCCAGCATGGCGGAGAGGCGATTAGATATGGGCCGTTAAATCGTTAGACCCAACGGACGGTGGAGATTACTTCGGAGCATCGCAATCGGGAAGGGGCAGGGGTGACACATTAACATAGTTCTGATTGCAATTCGGAAAAGGACGCGATTAGCTCAGGATCATTCGATCCAAAGGGAAAATCAATGGTGGAGATGTGGATCGGGGGATCGCAATCGGAGTGCACACAAAGGAGCGGCGTCATAGATCTTTCGATTGCGATTGGGCGGAGAAAAGCGATGGTTGTTGGATTCAGTGGGGAAACGGATGGCGGATATCTGTTTAGATTAATCACAATCGGGGGGGGAAGGGATGACACATATCAAAGCTCCGATTGTGATTTGGGTGGGGAGTGCGATTAGCGCTCCGCCGTCGGATGTTCAGGATAGATCAACGACATTGATCGCATCGCAGGACTTGTTTAATAAACAATCACATCGGAAATTTTTTGATATAACAAAGGAATTCGCCCTTCCGATGACCTCCGATTGCGATTAGCACTCAAGACTTAAGAACTTGGTCTTAGCACTGGGGCGTATGGGGAAGTGGTTCTAAGGGGGCTGGTGGGAAAAGGGTTGGGCCCTATTATAATGTTTAAAAGTGGGTTTTCGGGCCTTTTCAATGAATTTTAATGGTTAGGGATGGTATCGATAGAGGGACCAAAGGGGAATTTGGCCAAACAAAAGGTGGATATGGGGTTTAAAGGGGATTTGGGAAAATGGGAAAAAGGATAAAATGGGGGAATTATGCAGAGATACAAGGTGCGAAATAAGGCCTTTTTGAGCAAAATTTTATCATTCATCAGGCTCATTGATACCATAATCAGCAGAGGGAAACAGTAAAAGGTAGGGAACATAAAAAGGCTTCAAGGATGATGTGTTTTCAAGGGAAATGCATTCCTTGAAGGCTCAAAAAATAATCTAGCCCCTTGCTTGCTTGTCAAGGAGTTCATAAGGGGCTAACAGTGGCTCCACATGGGGATGGCTTCTTCTTGAAGGAGTCAAGAATTCAGAAAATGGTCTTTGGAGTGGGCCAGATGCCTGCTTCTTAAGCCACCTTTCTTCTTTGATTTTCACCTGCCACAAAAATGATAGATCAGAAAAACATTCTCAACAATCTACCTACCCATCCTACAATCCTAGCATTTTTTCTTCTAGGGTGCATTTGAACTAGCAGACCCTTTACATCATTTATTTTTATAACAGAAAATAAAGCTATTCTAAATCTACCCTTATTGCTCCATGAGACCGGATTAGACTGTTGGTCTCATATGTTTCTATACCTAATCTAATATCTGCTGGGATTAAACTGTCCAGCGGATTTCTCCTCTACATTCTACAACAGAAATTTAAAAACAGTCAAACTAGGATTAGACAATCTAGTTTGCTGTTGATCGAGGGCATAAAGACAGTTGCACATGGACAGAAATTTACAGAAAACTGGAAAAAAAACCGTGAAGGCTTGAAATCTGAAGCTTGAAGTATCCTTCTTCTCTTTGTGACTCAAGTTTTGAGCATGTTAGAGTCACTTATTTTCTTCATTTCAGCTCTGGTTTTGGGCATGTTAGAGCTGATTCTTCTTTCTTCTTTGCTGGTCCAAATTTTGAGCATGTTAGGACTAGCTGTTTTACTTCTTTGGCTCAGGTTTTGAGCATATTAGAGCCAATCCTTTGCACTTCAGAGGTTCATGTTTTGAGCTTGTCTGAACCTCTCCTTTTTTTCTGTTTTTTGAAACACTTTTCTCCTTTCCTGAGAACAAAATACTGCAATGGTATGTACAATGGAAATGAAAACTGGAAATTGAAAATCAGCAGAAGTAGTGTTTGAGCATCCTGCCATTGACAGGACCCCCAAACATATTTGTACCATCTAATTCCTGTAGGAAAAAAGCATTTGGACCCACAGTGGCTTGGATGATGTATGGACCTTGCCACAAACTGTCAAACTTGTCGTGCTTTCCTTTATCCTCTCTCCTTGAGTCCCACTTCAAAAATTTATCCCCAATTTTGAAATCAGCAGCCTTGGTTCTCTTGTCAAACAACTTCTTTATGTTTTCCTGAACTTTGATGGCTCTGTTATAGACCTCTTCCCTTGTCTGCTGGAGATGAATTGTTTGGTTTATCCTTCTCACCATACTGTCTTCTTCTATTTGAATTTCTTGGACCAGCTTAATCACTGGTACCCCACGGCTGGTCGGAAACACTGCTTCTGTCCCATAGACAAGCTGGTATGGTGACATGCCAATGGACTTCTTTGTTGTAAGCCTTTCAGCCCACAAGGCATGCACTAACTTGTTATGCCATGAATTTTTGTTCTCTTCCAGCAGCTTTTTTATGATGATCACCAGGCTCTTGTTTGATGATTCAGCTAAGTCGTTACCTTGAGGATAATAGGCAGTTGAATGACCAAGCATTATTTGATACCTGTGAAAAAAATCAACCATTTTTTTGGATCCAAAAGCAGCAGCATTATCGGTGATTATTTTCCTTGGGCATCCAAACCGAGAGAGGATATGACCCTCTAGGAACCTAATGATGATAGAATCTGTGGAATTCCTAGTAGGTATGGCCTCTATCCACTTAGTGAAGTAGTCTGTGGCTGTTAAGATCAATTTGTGTTGTGCAGAAGAAGCTGGGTGAATCTCTCCAACAAAATCTAGGCCCCATTGCATAAAAGGGCCTTCCACAGTGATGGGTTGTAAGGGGAGGGGGAGGAGTTTCCTTTTTCCTTAAAAAATATGGCATTTGTGGCAGGAAATTATCATCTTATGGATGTCGTTGAAGAGTGTGGGCCAGTAGTAACCAGCCCTGAGTATTTTGTTTGCAGTGGCCTTCCATGTCAGGTGGCCTCCACACTCTCCTGCATGGAATTATTGCTTGATCCTCTCAGCTTCAGTTTCTGGAAAAAATTTAAGCAATAGGCCATTTGGATTTTTCCAATATAAGTTTTCATTCAGAATGCAATAGCTTCTGGCCTTTAGTTTTAGGAATCTGGCCTTGGTATTTGACAGTTCAGGTGGAGCATTGAGGTTGGTGAGCACATAAAGGATGTCAGAGTACCAAGGAGAGTTCTGAAACTTCTCCTCAACAGTGGGATCAGGCAGTCCTTCCTGCTCATCTAAGGAAATTACCATGTTAATGTCAAGGGCTTGCAGATTTGATTCAGCCATTAATTTGGCTAAGCCTTGACCTTTGATCAGTTTTGTGGGTTTTATCTCAAGGTCGTATTCTAAAATCACAGAAATCCATTTGCCCCTCTTCCCATTCAGGTCTTGGGACAGAATATATTTGACTATTATGTTAGGCACATAAGCTATGGTATGGGAATGCAATATGTACAACCTAAAGTCCTTTAAAGCCTTAACAAGAGTGTAGGCCTGTTTTTCCATTATGTTGTATTTCAAGGGTGCATCCCTTAGCGCTTTGCTGAAAAAGGTAATTGGTTGTTCCATACCCTCTGGATTTTTCTGCAGTAAGACTGCAACCACTGTATGCTCAGAGGAAAATGAAAAGATCAGGAAATCTTTAGAGAAATCTGGGTTGATCAGAACATGAGCTTGGGTGAGTGCAAGTTTTACTGATTCAAAAGATTGTTTAGCTCCAACAGTCCATTTGACTCTCACACCTTTCTTCAGGATGTTAGTCATATTCCTGAGGTGTGAAGCTAGGTTGGGAATAAACCTCCTAAGGAAGTTAATCTTCCCAATGAAGGACTGTAATTCTTTGATGTTTATTGGGTGTGTGATCTGTAGTATTCCCTCAACTCTTTGTGGGTCTATCCTAATTCCCCTTTCAAATATAATGTGGCCAATAATCTTTCCTTCTTGCAGCCCAAATACAGTCTTTTTGGGATTTAATGATAGACCAAACCTTCTACATTTTTCAAACACTTTTCTCAGATGTTTTAGGTGTTCTTCTTCAGTCTTAGAATAGACTATTATGTCATCTAAGTAAATAACAATGAAGTGTCCTATATCATCTAAAAAAGCTATATCCATTGCCCTCTGGAAGGTTGCACCAGCGTTCATCAGTCCAAAAGGCATTTTTACATACATAAAGGTGCCCCATGGAGTGGTAAAGGCTGTCTTGAGTTGGTCTTCTGGGATTACTATGACTTGGTTGTAACCTGAAAAACCATCCAACAAAGAAATCCTTTTTGATCCTACTACCCGCTGTAGAATGTGTTCCATTTTTGGCAAAGGGTAATTGTCTTTGAGTGAGGCTCTATTAAGATTTATGAATTCAATACATAATCTAATCTCCCCAGTTTTCTTTCTCACAGCCACTAAATTCAAAACCCAATCAGAGAACCTTACGGGAACTATTATGCCTACCTCATACATCTTTCTAATCTCTTTTTCAACTGTAGGCAATTGTTTTGGGTTTATCCTATGAAGTTTCTACCTGAAGGGTTTCTGATTTTATTTTAAAGGTATTTTGTGTTGTATAATGTTCGTGTCATAAGCCTTTAAGTCTTCATAACTCCACGCAAACACATCCATGAATTCCTTGAATAAGTCAATGTATTTATTTTTCATTTCTGCGGGTAAATACTTAGCCAATTTAATCATTTTGGGCTTATCTTTTGTGCCTATATTACATTCTTCAACGTCAGAGTCTGTGTGCTCTATGGTGGGATTTTTTGCCACATCATCGAAGTCAAACAGGTCCTATAAAGGCACCAAACCTCGAGGTATGTTCCTATCCTTGGCCTGCAGCACCTCTACTTCTTCACTGTCTACGTTTTCACATTTTGTGGTTGAATTTCCAGTTTCTTCATTTAAAGCGTTTATTTCTACATCTTGGGGTGTAGTTTCTTCCTCGTCTGAGGGTTCCTCACTTAGGCAGCTATCACTAGACGTAGAGTCTGAATTAGAAAACTCAAACTTGTTTTTGCCTATCAGGAAATCTTCAATCTGTTTGTCACCCTCAAAGACCTGCCAGTATTTTTCGTTATCCGGCATTGCAGGCCTGAATTTGGTTTGTATTATGATTTTTTGGTTGCTTGGAGTCTTAGGGTATGAACTGGCTAGGCAAGATAATGCATTTGCAATGGCGTTCTGATTTCTAGGAACAAGCACTAATTCGTATTCAATAAATGTTTTCAACATGTCTACAACATCGTTCCTATATGCTCTCAACCTAGGGTGTTTGGATGTGTATTCACCGTTCACCTGTTTTATCACCAATTTAGAGTCTCCCTGCACGACTATTCTACGGGCTCCTATTCTCCTCAACAGATTCAAGCCCAGGATAAGAGCCTCGTACTCTGCAATATTATTCGTACATTTGAAATGCAGATTGCAGGCATGGCTCTCCGCGTAATCGCTCTCTGTGTTACGTAGCCATACCCCAGCTCCGGCAGTTCTTCTTGTGCATGACCCATCGAAACTCATCTCCCACAGGGGTTCACTCTTGGTTTTGTCGTTGTTTCTCTCCCTATGGATGGGTTCTCCATTACATTGTGCTATAGGGTCTGCGCTAGGTTGTGGGCTATTTAGCTTTTTGTTATGGGTGTGGAAGTAAGAGAGGTGACTAGTTGGCTAATTGCATTCTATCTCTGGTTCACTTTGCGTTGTTGTTTCTGTGCACTGTTCAAGGTTTTCTATGTCTTTATCCTCTGAGTCTAGGGTAGCCATTATGTTAAAATCCATGGTTTCAACTCCCCTTCTTGTATCTATGCTTTCTGGTGCTGTTTCTCCCAAGGATTCATCATTGTAGAAGATGAAAGAGTCCATATATGTGTGCACAGAGTATAAAGGAGAATTCTCAGGTTTTTCGGGGCTACTAACCAGAAATTTCATTTGTGCTTCCCTGTACAGTCTTCTAAGTTGGCCAAAGATTGGGATTGTGGCATAAGCCCCATCTATCTACATCGTTCCTTGCAGCTTGGTTCCCCATGATCTTGATAATAACATGCCATACTTGGGTGGTACATCTGCCACCACAACATCCATGACCATACATTTAATAGGAATCTGAGTAAGACTCACACACAGGTCCTTAATTAGGCCAAGGAATTTTACCCTGCTAGAGTCAAATGAATATAAATCTTTGTAAGGACGGGTTATTTCTAGGCCTAGCCTTTCCATGACTACCTTAGGCATTAGGTTGTGTGATGCTCCAAAATCATGCATCGCATTATGAAGAATCTTATCATGAATGTTGAGACTGATATAAAAAGGGGGCACTACCCCTTCCTAAAACTTTCCTTCTATCTTTGGACCAAACAGAAGGGCAGGTTGATCGTCACTCAGATTTACAATGTCACTGTTCTCACCTAAATTTAATGCTTTCAAAATTTGGCCCTTATATACATCCTGAGTGGCTAGTTCAGAGAGTGGGACAGAGATTTTAATTTTTGCAATCTCACTCTCCAAATTGAAAGTGTACTGACTCTTTGGAACGTTAAACTCTGTTTTGTTAGTCGCTACCTTAGTGGCTGAATCAGTGTGCTGATTCTCGTTATGTACAGTGTTTGTGACAGTTTTATTAGGAGCACTAACTGCGGTGCTAGTGCTGCTAGTTGGTTTACCTAGTTTATCGGTGTTTTGGTTGTCTTTTTCTTTTTCCTTTCCAGAACTCTCAGCTGTTGATTTGTTACTTTCAGCAGTTGCTTTAGAAGTTTTCTCAGGTATTTTCTTGATGGTGACCTTAGAAGCTTTTGGTTTGGGAGTTTCTTGGCTCTTTTTGCTTCTAAGTTCATATTTTTCTCTGACCTGCATCCTGGCATTTTCAAATCCCAAATTGTAATCCTTAGTTTCTAGCCATTCCTCATCCCAACCAGAGGGTGAGGGTTGATCTTCTTCTGTGTAACAGTTATGGATTGAATCCTCCATTTCAAACATGTTTATTGTATTCCCCTCAGAATCTTCTATGATTCCCTCATCTTCATCAAGAAAGTTCTCTTGAAATGGGGGAATGACTTGCTGATCTGATTCTCTTTGTCTGTTGGGAGTGGTATTGTTTCTTCTAAAGTTTTGGTTCTAGTTTTTGTTCTGATTGCTAACTGTGACAACCATTTTTTCCATCATTTGTTGTAGTCTTTCCACGTTTTTGGATAAACGGTCATATTTGGGATCAGATGTGGAAGCTACAGTGTCATCTCTATATGTTACCCTCTTCTCAGCTTTCAATCTTTCTCTTTTCTCAATCAGATTAGCCTCTACACTCATTGCTCCCTTTTGCATGTCCTCCAACGTGTTGTAATCTCTCTCCATAAGTTGGTAGGCCATGTCTGCATCAAAGCCCTCAGGGTATTTGGTCAGAGCCATGCCCTGGGGAGGTTTCATATGTGGAGGAAGATCATTATAGATGTTGTTAAACCTCATTGTATAATCATGGAAACTCTCCCCCACGTTTCTTTTAGGGCTCATATATTTTTCTAAGAGTTGGCGAAGGTTGGCCTTAGCTTCCCATTTGTTTATGAAGGTCTGATATAGAGCTGGGAGGTCATTGATGCTACCCGGAGGTAGGCCCTTAAACCATTTCTTCACATCACCCCCTAAGCTCTGGGCAAAGATTCTCATTTTGACTGTATCATCATCTATCTCCATGTAGTCAAAAGAATCTTCCATCCTATCTACATGGTGTTGGGCTGTGGTAGACTCTTTTGCAGTGAAGTGTGGGATCTTTGATTGATAATCATTGGGTAAGGGTACTAGAGGTTGAGGTAAAACCAGAGGTGCATACCAGGCTGCCATGATGATGTTTTGATGAGGTAAAGGGTTGACTTGGGCAGCAGGTATATGGATGATAGGGGTATTATGACTAGCAAAGGACTGATGAGCAGATTTAGGGTGACTGAGCCCTAAGTTCTGAATAAAGTGTATATCAGGAGGTGTATATGGAGGGGTTTCTCTGTCCCTAATGTGTTTACCGCTTTGAGGTGGTGAATTTGGAAGCTCAAGGTCTGGTTGGTCTAGAACACTGAATGACCTAGTTCTTGGCAAACTATTTTGAGTGCCTAGGTCATAAACTGAATCTGATAGAGCTGTAAAGTTTTCTGGTGTAGAGTTAGCTCTACGGATGTGGCTAGAAATAGTTGATTGTTTAGGTGTAGGAGACCTCTTGAGGATACTCTCTGGGTTTTCAACTATTTCAGGTGGCTCTGGGTTAGGGTAAGCTCTTGTATGAATGGTTCTTGAAGCCAGAATATTGTTTTCTAACCAAGCAGCTTAACCCTACTTGTTACTTCTTCTGTGGTTGATGTTGTATTGGGCTTTGGTCTCCTAGTGGAGTCTTATGTGAAACCAAAATAATCAGCAGGCTTACTGATCACCAGTGGAGTCTTTAATTGTTTAGGAATTATGGAGTCACCAGGTGGAAGGTTTAGGATGTTTCTGGAGGGTACACTGTCCACCACAATGCTTATGAGATGTCCCTTATCAAGGATATCTTCCAAACACAAAAAACTCTAACCAGAGATTGACGGGGAGGGCATTTACCAGATATGTCACCTCTAAAGAGTGTGAGATCTGGAGGCTACCTGGCCCTTTCCAGACTCTGTCTAAGAGTATGGGAGAACACGACAAATGGTATAGAGGTTGAACTGTGAATAGGAATGTTTAACTACCAACCTAACCAGAGATTGTAGGTTTTCTGAGGCTTATGATATAGTAAGGTGAGGAAAACTCAGAAAGTTCCCCAGCGGAGTCGCCATTATGTTGGGGTTCCCATGTTTTGGCAAGGTTGGAGATACCAAAAGATGAGACAACATCAAACCACTTTCAGACCTTAGGATCTAGCCCTCCTGGGTCCAGAGAGGGATCTCTCTATAATGGTAAAAGTATATTTCTTTGAAGTTCCAATGTTAAGATGTTAGGCTAGTTATAGGCACAAGGTTTGCTTGTTTGATTTGTTTTGATTTGGTTGTTGGGAATCCAGAATGAAGGGTTCAATATAAGACAAGGTAAGGCAAAGAAGATTTTAGGCACAGGAGAGGTAAATCAGAGGACATCAAGACCATTGGGCAATGGAGTCAGGAAAGGGTTTACTTGCTGTTAAATATGCAGGCTTTCAGTTGGGCTAGTCATCTAAAGCATTGGATCCTAAAAAGATAGGTGGAGTGAAACAATCAGGGAAGAAAGTGAAAGAATGAGGGTAAACCAATTTCTGTCTATAGATCAGGTCAGAGGTCATTTAACTCCAGACCTTCTTGGACATACTCTTAGGCAACTTTCAAAGAAAGGCAAGGAACAAACTGAGGAAACTTAGAAAGGTTTAACTAAATGAAAAGGATCCTAGTGAGACAGAGACAGAGTTCTAAACTCCCATTGTTCCCAATTCATTCAATTAAAATATAACAAGAACATCTAAGAAGCAGATTCATTAACTCATGCATCAGCTAGCAGGCAATAACATCCACTACACTGGTTAAATTAACTGAAACCAATTCTCAAATAGCACATTTAGCAGAAAACATTAAGGCAAGGAGAGCAGAAGCATAGGGTGCCTAACAAGGGCAAATCCTATGCCAGATTTCTGATGCAAGCCAGAAGAAATGAAATGGAATGAAATAAAACACAGAGACAAAAAAACATCACTGTAGCTTTAGATCAGGATCCAAAGAAATGTGCTTGTCATATTAAGAGCGACACCAATCAGGTACAGAATTTGCCAATAGCTTGAAATTTAGTTTGAAAACATACTTCTCAGCCTATCTTACAACTTTACATAGTGGGCATGCCTCAAGAGAAAACTTTCAATTCATAGATATCTCATCAACAACCTTTACAATATTTTCTTCACGAGTTTTATAACTGAGGAGAAGCAGAAGAGGTAGGTAGAAAACTAAATGCAACATTAACACTCAGAAGAGGAAGAGGGCCGCAGCTCATTCTGTTTTAAACTTTGAGCATTAATCTCTGGCACTCTTTGGAGGAAAGAATGGTCTTCGTCATGCTTCATTAACTCCAGGTATGTCTCTGATGCATTCTGGTTTGTTGTACTCTGTAGTACCCTTGGTGCATGAACAAAATGGTAAATAAATGACTAAATGGTCTGCCATACTTGTGAAAAAAATGCTTTGGTAGCTTTGGACAGTGGTCTGGGCGGAAATATCTTCTCGAGCACGGCATAGAATAAAAGCAGTATGGGCAACCCGTCCTTTCCTGGGAAAAACATTCTGCTGATGTATCTACCCTGTACTTTTGATGAAAACAGGTTTCTATGCCATTCCTAGGTCCTTTTCTACGCTATTGGGCTCTGAAACCTGTCTTAATGAGCTCAACAACTGTGAATCATGGTGGCGTTTAACACCTGCATCCTGCAGAACACGCAACTGGATTAATAAAATCAATGCATATGAGGGTGGATGGAGCAGAGGGCAGAAGAAAGGATAGCGCGGCGGTGGTGATTTTTAATTGAAAAATGGTGAAAATGCATTGGAATGGTGTAAAATATGAACAATATGGTTTTGGTGGAGCAAAGAGCGCAGACCGTTAGATCGTGGTCTGGGGACAAAGATCAATGGCGGAGATCGAGCAGCGGAACGATATATGAAATAGGGTGGAACAACTATGAAATATAAGACTTTAGTGTAAAGTCCGAAACTTTGGATATGAATGAAATATGAAGAAATGAGAAGAAAATGTAATGAAATGCGGGGGCATGAATGTACGAGTGGGACCCAGTGTAGCGGAGAGGTGATTAAATATGGTCCGTTAGATCGTTAGACCCAACGAACGGTGGAGATTACTTCGGAGCATCGCAATCGGGAAGGGGCAGGGGTGACACATTAACATAGTTCCGATTGCGATTGGGAAAAGGACGCGATTAGCTCAGGATCGTTCGATCTGGAGGGAAAATCAACAGTGGAGATGTGGATTGGGGGATCAAAATTGGAGGGGACACAAAGGAGCGGCATCATAGATCTTCCGATTGCGATTGGGCGGAGAAAAGCGATGGCCATTGGATTCAGCGGGGAAACGGACGGCATATATCTATTTGGAGTAATCACAAATCTGGCAAGGGATGACACACATATCAAAGCTCTGATTGTGATTTGTGTGGGGAGTGTGATTAGCGCTCTGCCATCGGATCTTCAGGATAGATCAATGACATTGATCGCATCGCGGGACTTGTTTAATAAACAATCGCATCGGAACTTTTTTGATATAACAAAGGAATTCGCCCTTCCGACGACCTCCAAATGCGATTAGCACTCAAGACTTAAGCACTTGGTCTTAGCGCTGGGACGTATGGGGAATTGGTTCTAAGGGGGCTGGTGAGAAAAGGGTTGGGCCCTATTATAATGTTTAAAAGTGGGTTTTCGGGCCTTTTCAATGAATTTTAATGGTTAGGGAGGGTATCGATAGAGGGACCAAAGGGGAATTTGGCCAAATAGAAGGTGGATATGGGGTTTAAAGGGGATTTGGGAAAATGGGAAAAAGGATAAAATGGGGGAATTTTGCATAGATACAAGGGGTGAAATAAGGCCTTTTTGAGCAAAATTTTATCATTCAGCAGGCTCATTGATACCATAATCAGTAGAGGGAAACAACCAAAGTCAGGGAACATAAAAAGGCTTCAAGGATGATGTGTTTTCAAGGGAAATGCATTCCTTGAAGGCTCAAAAAAAAATATAGCCCCTTGCTTTCTTGTCAAGGAATTCATAAGGGGCTAACAGCTGCTATGGTAGCCCCTAACCTTTCAAGCACCTCGGAACCCACCAGTCGAACACCTGTAAACATTGTGTTAAGAGGGTTTGGGGATGCCGAGATTGATAAGGTGATTTCCCACTGGTTCCCTGTGGGGAAAATTGACTTTGAACCCTGTGCAGAATGGCGCCAAAGCTACAGGACAGAAGTTCCTTACCTTTCCAACACTAGGATGATCGCAAACCCCAATTGGCTGGGCTCGGAAGATGCCACAAAGGATGATACGCAACTACCGCATCTCGCTATGAGAACTAACATAGTTGAGTCGTATTTAGTCTTGAGCATGAAAGGGATGACTAAGAAGGATACTCCATCCCCCCGGGGGATGAAGCTGTATAGGGATATGCTGCGACTTCTCCACAATTCGAGACTACCTACAAGTGAAAGCCATATTTTTTCACTACCTCACACTATCTTGGTCGGTGACCACCTCCCAACAGCTACATAACTACAAGTAGACTTGGCGCAGCTACCTCGCGAGGCATTACAGGGATTACACACCGCCATGCTACAAGAGATCCATCATCGCAACCGAACCACGCAGAAAAACCTCATTGTGTCCACACTGCTCCTCACACACCAGATCGAATATATCTCCCTTATGGTGTAGCTCGAAACAGTGGTTCATTAGCCTGACACAGAGATCCCTGACGAACTCCCGGTGTCAGCTCCGCTCTGGGCTACCCTAGAAGGCTTGGTTGCAGCGCTCAGGGCGTCCAAACCAAAGTGCAGGCCCTCAAGAACCAAATGGCCCGCCAATTCACAGCGTACCAGGCCCAAGCACAACCTACCACATCCCCGGAGGTGCAGGCACAATGGGTTGCGTTGATAACAGAAGCTTCAGATATTATTAAAGGACAACTTACTCTGGGTACTCAGTTGCTCGAAGTGACCATGCAGCTCTGGACAACGATCCAGTTCAACCCAATGCTTGAGCGTGTCAAAGAGGACTTACGTCAGAAGGAAGTTACCTTCGATCATATCGAAGTTGCCTTGCTTTTCCTCACCCCTGTGCAACGTCTGGCACTCTTGAAAACTAGCAATGCTTTCCAAGACATGATTGCGGATCTCTGAAGCGCCAAGCATGCCATCAGAAAGTGTTTGAAGCCATGGGGCGATGCTACCTTCCAGATATCTCAGGATGCTCACAATGCCATTGCACAGGTCAACCAAATTTTGGAATGGGTTACCACGGCCCCTAAAGGACCTACCTCCCTGAAGCTTGTCGATATTGCACAAAATGCTGCTGCCCAGAGTCAGGAAGTGTTACCTCCGCTGATCGTCACCTTCAATACCTTACATGCGCAGATAGAGACCGCACCACCACAGTGACTCGGGATGAGTCACAAGATTGTGTTGGGGGACTGTTGGAACAAGGTCTCCTACGAGCTGCGAAACTAGCCCGATTTTGTATATTTTTTATTATAATTAGGCTAGCACAGGGGTTTTGGGGTGGGTCAAAGCTCCAAAAGCATTGTAATGGGTCAAAGGGTAAACCAAGGGTCCGAAAACCATGGTTTGCGAACATTAGGAAATTTTAGGCTAGATTATTATAAATAGAGGAGCATTTTGAATTGTAAGGTAGAGAAATGAAGAGATATTGATGTGAATTGTGGTTTAGTAAATCTGTTTGGGTTTTTGGGGAAGGACTCCTGCTAGCTGTGTGCGTGGAGATCCAGAGTCCAGTTGTGTGTGGACCCTGCTACTGTGTGTGCAGGTTAGGATGGGTATTGTAAGAGGGAATTAATGAATTGATGAATAAGAAAGGTTGTTGAGAACTGAATCTATGTGTATTGTTTATACGAATCATTGGTAATTACTGTATTATGCATATTCTGTATTCAGCTGCGAAAGTTATGTGTAAGTGTTCTTACTGAATCTAGATCTGTTTTGTTCTGTTCTATGTAATATGGAGCTACTATATTAGAAGTATATGATTATTGAGCACCATAGTATAATTGACCTTGTGCTCGTGGATACGAAAAGAGACCTACAAGTCCTGCCCAGGAAGATCTAGACATCTCAAGGCAGGACGCAACTCTGCTTGCCTTACCTATCCTTTCTCAGGGTGCAGAAACATGGTTCCAGCACCCATCCATACTACTTTGGGTGAGACTTTGACTTGCGCAAGTAGGTCACTGCTGAAAGGGCTAGTAGTATAGGGGTTTGTTGGCAAACCTTAAACTTCGAACCTAGGTCAGGACCCCTCGACCCAACAGTTGGTGTAGGAGTGGTGGTTTGAACTCTAGCTCTCCTAGCTATGTTCCTTATCTGTCTGCTCATTGGTGTAGAAGATTTACTATTTTATGAAGGGGTCAATGTACGTGTAGGGCTTGACTTCTGTTCTTGGGTCATTTTCCTTTTAAGCCTTCCTACCATTCTCCTTGAGTTAATACTGCTAAATCCTTCACCTGATAAATTTTTTTTCCATGTGGTTCTCTTCTTTCTCTGATGATAAACCAATAGTATTTTGATCAAACCCCTGTGATAGATATTGTGAAGAGAATAGTCTAGGGTTCTCTATATTTTTTGAAACATTGACAATAGATATTTATAAAGGAAAAATGGTAGATTCATAGGTTTAGAGCTTGAGATGTGAGCTAGAAACCTGATTTGGTATTTATGCACAATAGAAAACCTACCCTCATAGGTTATATAACGTTGTAAAATGGTAATAATATATTGCCACTCAGGCCTAAAATAGGAAACATGAATAGTAGGGGTCCAACAATTATTTTCATGTTCAGGCTTTAGATATGGATGCGAATCAACTTTAAGCAGAGTTTTCTTCTTGTAATGGGACTCACCTGTAGTTGATGTTTGGGTAGCCCTTGTAATGATTGTATCTATGATCCTTAAGGTTCACGACTCCAGATTGACCTGTTCTCCATTGAATGTCTCAACGAATGCCTGAACCACTACCATATTTTCACTTGAAAACTTCTTTAAAAAATTATACCACCCTATTGCTTGGAACTGAGGTTTAGCACAATGGTCAAAAAAATGGGTATTGGCCGGTTCTAAATGGTTCACCTTACCACCCTTACCCACCTTGTTAACAATTAACCCAACCACTAATGCACACCTGTAAGACAAGGAACAAAAACCCTCCATGAAGCTATAACTGTTGGCACAAGGTGATAATTTTTGTTATTAGAAGATAACAATGGTTTTCTATAGCTTTGATGAGGGTAAACGGGAGCAGAGCTATGCATTCCCTAAATCACGGTGAGAGGGAATGACATGAAACAAAAATGATTTAAATTATGTTGCCAACTCATTCCACCAAACCTTTCACTCCATCACATTATTAACTAATATCTACTTGTACTTCAACTTTAATAGATTTCACTTTAATGAGTAGCATTAGATTTGACTTTTCTTAGAAAATAAAATAACCAACCTCCTTTTTATGAATCCTCCAATTATAAATAGCCACATTTTCAGAGTAATATCTCTTGTTTTAGAAAACCTTCAATATTCAAAGAGTAGTGTCTGTTCACCTGAGTAATGCTTATTTTATCTCCTTGTACAATTTTTTTAGGAAATAACTACTTCTTTTAAAAAGGAATCTATTCCCGTGTAGCTTGTAAAACCAGATTTTCTGAAGAAAATAGTTGCCTTTCTAGGAAAGGTAGCTATTCCTGTGTTATTCCTAACACAACTGATGACTCTGACATTTTGTATTTAACCTTGGATAGAAATATCATGGTGAATTAAAAATGCTTCTCAAGCTAAACCCATGACCTTAACTACCGAAAACAGTTAAAAGGCTTATTAAAAGAAAATTTACCCTAATAACTCTATGACACAAAAATACTATTGGACTCAAAATTATTTCAAATTCTGGTAAAAAAATGATAAAAACTAATACATTTAAACCCTACATGGCCTTCATCCATAGGTTAGGAGACAAGAAAGGATCAAAGAAACAACTTATAATGATAACTGGACTTTGAAATTTTTTGAAAAAATATGCTAACAGTAGCTCCTATTAGAGATGAAGTCCTCCCTATGAGGATTCAAGGACCGTTGATTTAGTGCCTTAAACTCTCAGGAATTTTAAATTTTAGAATCTTATGATAGGAACTGACATTTATTGACTGAACTGTAAACTGACTGTATTTATAGACACAAATACCATTGGGCATGGAGTTTTATTGAGACAAAACTCTGGATATTTACAATGGAAAGACTGACTAACTTATCCAACAATTTTTTTTTAGAAAATGACCATTGACTGGACCTCTAGCCAATTGATCGTCATGTAAATTCTTCAATAGAAATATGTTATTTTCTAGAACTCGAGAAATTGTGAATGGCCCAAACCACAAGTTGTCAAACTTACCATACTTTCCATGGTCTTCTCTTCTTGCATCCCAATGCAATACCAAGTCATCTTCTTGGAATGCCTATTGTTTTTCTCTTTTTCAAAGATA
This sequence comes from Pinus albicaulis, assembly GCA_034641835.2. Lineage (NCBI taxonomy): Eukaryota > Viridiplantae > Streptophyta > Pinopsida > Pinales > Pinaceae > Pinus > Pinus albicaulis. The sequence continues at coordinate 7,190 of JAXQQM020083666.1, read as the reverse complement.
TTTTTCTTTGGCTTTATATTTCTGGATTTGATGAGCTTCTATCAGTTGTAGCATCCTTCTCTGAATGGGATTTGAATGATCAGTTTCATCTTGTAAAAAATTCATAACAGAAAGGGCCAACTATAATGGCATCACAATGTCAGCACCATAAACAAGTTGAAGGGGAGAAACTCCAATTGATCTTTTTCTACTCACCCTATCTGCCCAAAGAGCATGAACTAGCTAAGTATCCCAATTTCTTTTGTTTTCTGTCATCATCTTCTTTATTATTCTTACTAGGCTTTTGTTTGATGACTCAGCTAACCCATTACCTTGGGGGTAATAAGGTGTAGAATGAGTCAAATCATTGTTATATTTCTAATTTTTTTTCTTCATATTGGTAGATTTAAAATCCACTAAATTCTCAATCACCAACTTTTGAAGGAAACCAAAACTAGATATAATATTTTCCAGCATAAATTTAATTATTACCGTATCAGTGGAATTTCTAGTTGGAATCATGGCCTCAATCAACTTGGTGAAATAGTTCGTGGCTGTAAGAATCCACCTATGCTACCCTGATGATGGTGGATGAATCTCACCAATGAATTCTAGCCCCCATTGATGGAAATGAGCATCTTCTAAAATGGGAATGAGAGGTAGTGGGAGCATCTTCTGCTTACCAACAAAATTTTGACACTAAGTGTTATCTCTGACTTTAACAAAAACATCAGAGAAAAGAGTTGGCCAATAATAGCCAGCTCTTAGAATTTTATTTGTGGTAGCTTTCCAATAGAAATTTCCACCACACACCCTTTCATGTATCTCTAACATAACTTTCTGAGATTTAGCTTCATCTACACATCTCGTCAAAAATCCTACAGGGTCTTTCCAATAAAGATGATTTTCCATTATGCAATACTTGACAACCTTCAGTTTAAAATCTCTTCAATTTGATTTTTTCCATTTCTGGAGGACAACTGAGATTTAATCAAAAGTACACTATGTCCTTATACCAATTGGAAAAGAAGAGTTCAGGATAATCAGATATAACTTCTTTATCTATTTCTTTAGCTACCTCCATGTTTAGATTTAGAGCTTTGCAATTTGATTCTGCCATCAAGCGGGCTAAGTCCTATCCCTTTATCAGCTTAGTAGGTTCGATTTCAATGTAAAATTCCAAGATAGGTTATATCCATCTTCCCCTCCTACCATATGTGCCTGGCTACAACAATACATCCTTGACAATAGTATTTGGCACAAAAGTAATGAATTTAGAATGCAGAACATAAATTCGAAAAGTCTTCAAAGCCTTTACCAATGCATATGCATTTTTTCAACCAATCTATACTTTAAATCATCATCTCTTAATGCACAGCTGAAAAAAGAAATTGGGTGCTCCAAGCCTTCCCTATTGTTTTCAAGTAAAACTGCTGCAATAGTTTCCTCAAAATCATACGAAAAATTCAGGAAATCCTTCTCAAAATCCTGGTTGATTAATACTGGGGCTTTAGTCAAGGTAGATTTGATTGCTAAGAAAGAGATTTTTGCTTCATCTTGCCACCTGAAATCTGCATCTTTTTTCAGCAAGACTTTTATATGTTTAATTAATCCTACAAAGTTTGGAATAAAACACCTCAGAAAATTAATTTTACCCAAATATTACTGTAAATATTTCTTATTTTTGGGTAAACCAATTTTTTGTATAGCTTCAACTCTCCCTGGGTCAATGCAAATACCATTTTCTGTCACTATATGCCCCAATAGTTTTCCTTCTTGAACAAAAAAGGATGATTTCTTTGGGTTTAAAGACAAACCCAATTTTCTACACTTATCAAACAATTGTTTCAAATGTTTTAAATGATCCTGATCAGATTTTGAAAAGACTGTTATGTCATCCAAATAAATGACTACAAATCTGTCTTTTTCCCTTATAAATGCAATGTCCATTGCTCATTGAAATTTTGCACTTGCATTCATTAAACCAAAAGGCATCTTATTGTAGATAAACGTTCCCCAGGGTGTAGTGAAAGTTGTTTTCTCCCTATCTTATTTGTCAACTGAAATTTGATTGTATCCTGAAAAGCCATCTATCATTGACAACTTCTTTGAGCCTACAACCTTTTGCAAAATATGATGCATTTTGGGTAAAGGATATTTATCCTTTAGTGAACACCGGTAGTGAAAGTTGTTTTCTCCCTGTCTTATTTGTCAACTGAAATTTGATTGTATCCTGAAAAGCCATCTATCATTGACAACTTCTTTGAGCCTACAACCTTTTGCAAAATATGATGCATTTTGGGTAAAGGATATTTATCCTTTAGTGAACACCGGTTCAAATTACGAAATAAACAAAGACTCTAATTTCGTCATTCTTCTTTTGAACCGAGACCATATTAGCTACCCAATTGGAAAATATTAAGGCAAAATTATTTTGGCTTCCTGCATTTTTTATTTTTATTTTTCAATGATAGGGAGCAACATAGGATTAATATGTCTTATATTCTATGCTATAGGCTTTTCTTCTGATTTAAGATGGATTTTATGCTCCATTGCACTTATATCATATGTTTTCAAATCACTGTAGGACCAAGAAAAACTGTCGACATACTGCTTCAACAACTTGATATATTTAGTTCTAGTTTCTTGAGGAAGAAATTTAGAAAATTTAACATATCTAGGTTGATTTTATGTGCCAATATTGCAGTCAACTGTACTCTCTTCATCTGTTTTACTATTGGGCTTTAAAATGACATAATTATTTTCAAACAACCTCTCCAAAGGAACCAAGAATTTAGGAATGTAGTTTGTTTTTATATCAATAATGTCTTTTCCAGCTATAGTCTTTTGGATGGATTTCTGTTCTGACTTTCAGTTGTGTCTTATTCATTATCAATTTGAATGTCTGAAAACTCCTCCACACATTCCAAGAATTTCTGAATTTCTTTATCATCTTAAAATACTTTCCAATATTTGATATTTTCAGGAATGGAAGGTCTATTTTTAATATGAATATCATATGTTGTTTTAACATCAAGGAGAACCTTAAAATTACTAGCAACAATGTCCAGTGAATCTGCCATTTCATTTTCTTCTCTGGAAACAAAATTCAAATTGAATGCTGAAAAATAATTTTCAATTAAATACCACACTTTGTTTCTTTAATTCTTCAATTTTGAATTTTTCACTTGATATTTATCTCTCACCTATTGTACCACCAACTTTGAATCACCAAAAAAAATTAGCTATCTAGCTCCCAAATCTTTTGTTGCCTTCATTCCCAAGATAAGTGCTTCATACTCAACAATGATATTAGTACTGACAAATTGTAACTTGTATGATAAAGTCACTACCTGCTGAGTGGGATAAATAAGAACTACACCAGCCCCTGATCCCTCTCTTGATGAGGCTCCATCAAAATACGATTTCTAGATCTGCCCTGCTTCTAAATTATGCTCTTTTGTGACTTGAAAATTCTATTTTTTACTGATTTCAGGCTAACTATGATTCTCATTAGCAGCAAGGTGTAAAATGGATGCCCCTAACTCCTTCTCTTCTACATATATAGAATTATTTGAATGATTTTTCTGATCACTTATGATATAAGCCATTTGTGTTTCCCTATACAATCTCCTAAATTCTCCTCCAAAGATTGGGATAGTGGCATATGTGATAACCATTTGAAGAGTGCCTCCTAGCTTTTTGGACCAAGATCTGGAAAGAAGCATTCCAACGGTAGAAGGTATGTCCGCAACCAATTTGTCCATCACTAGAATTTTCATGGGGATATGGGTAAGAGAAATTACCAAGTCTTTTATCACTCCTAAGAACTTGACCCTTTTGGAGTCAAAAGTGTAGAGGAAATGGTATTGTTTAGTGAATTCCAGTCCTAATTTTTCCATCACTTTCTTAGCCATCAAATTGTGAGAGGCCCGAGAATATAATAGGAAGTTATGCAACAATTTATTATGAATGTTGAGTGAAAGATAGAAAGGTGGGAAATTATCATCATTTTGATCTTGGACATGGTTGCCCAAGTAAATGGTAGGATGTTCATCCTCTAATTTGACTGAATCAGGAATAAGAGATGGCTATAACAAACTTTTAAATGACTCTTTGTAGGCTGGATTTTTCAACAATTCAAAAAGTGGAACCAAAATCTTGATTTTAATCAATTGTGACTTGAAACTGAAATTAAGAGGAGCCAAATATTTATTTTGCAACATTTTTAATGATTGGGGCAAGGTTAGGTGATGGAGGAACATCATTAACTTTTGCCTTTTTTTTGGCAGTATTTTTTTCAGAATCTTTTTTTTTGTTGAGGTTGTTGGACAACCCTTTTTGACCTCAAAGGATAGTTTGTTGTCTGATTTTCAGGCTACTTTTTCTTATTTTGAACATGAATATGAGAATCTTCATCATCTGAAAATATATTTATCCTAGAATGATCTTCATACTCTTGCAAAGTCAAAAAAGTTGACTGTCATGTCTCCCCAACAAGATTTATATCTTCATCCTCTGCTTCTTGTTCTTGATGATTTTCTTCAGCAAAATTATTCAGTGGAGGCTGAACATCTTGATCATTATGATTTCTTCATGGGAATTGTAAAATTTCTTAAGGCTGAAAGGGTCTCCTAAAAGGAGCTTGATTTCTATTTCCTTCATTTTGAATGGGCCTAGCAGCAAGCCTATTTTATAACTTCAGTTTTGGCATTTTGGAAGCAAGATATTTAATCAAATTCAACATTTGATCAAGCTTTTATTTAGCTGTGAAAATTTTAGAGGAGGAAGATGGTTTCTCCTCTTTCATTTTCTTTTTATCCTTTACTCCCTTAACCTCTTCAATTTTCAGTTTGTTTGAGGCCATAAGATTGGACTGCACTCGAATAGAAGCCTCCTGCATACCTACCAATGTATGTGGTTTCTCAGCTCTCAGCCACAGTGCAAACTTGGAGATTAAGGCATTGAAAAAGGTTATCATGAATGTGGTTTCAGGAGGTTTGACTTCTATAGGAATATTTTGATAGACTTTATTGAATCTCTTTGTAAAGTATGCAAATGATTCATCAGTCTTCTTATTTAAAGCCCCAAACTCTGTAAGGTAATAAACGTAATCCTTACGGTCACCCCATTGTTTTACAAACAATTCCTCCAAATAATCTATTCATGTTATTGAATTTTGTGGAAAATTTCTGAACTATTTACAAGATTCTCCATATAAGCTCTGAACAAATATTCTTGACCAGACATTGTTGAGGAGGTAAATCCCTCTGCGATGTTATAAGTCCACAGTCGTAGGGGTCTAGCAACAATCAGAAATGTTACGACGCAAGTTCCTAGTTACGAATGAAAAGACTAGAGATAGAAGCCTACCTGGATTCCAATGCTACGATCTGAAGAAGAGAGTGTTCCCGTTCCTCAGCCTTGGCAGATCACAATCCTCCACGATCTCCGCGGACGGATACCTGCACATGCAAGAAACAAACAGATACAAGCATAAAATCCGGCATACGCAACTCAATATCAGTCAGAAAAGATATTACTCATATTAACATCATTGAAAACAGAGTGGAACCATAATCGTAATCATTCATTAAATAACGATCGAAAGAGATTACAACCAAAGTTCTGACGTCGTGGTCTCCTTCGGATGGGTCTCCAGTCGTTCACGTCTCGCAAAGCTCACCAGGGAAAGGGAAAACCTCTCCAGAGTCTCTCGACGATAGTCTCCTTACTTGAGTCGGCCTTAAGGGAAGAAAGAGGGCTCTTACAGCACAAAGGCTCTTGGGAATATGGAGATTCAAAGCTTAGGCACTTCAAGACTAGTTTGCCATGGAATTGAGCAGGCTTTTATAGATGGGGAAGGAGGGAGTTGGGATCCCTATTATTGTGGGATTGGCCCTATCAACAAGGAAGGTTCCATGGGAGGTGGCAAAACCACTTCCTTTCCATAGAACTCCCGCAGCCAAACCTCCCAACTCAAGATAGGCAATGGTTTCTGAGTTTGTTGGAACTCAACTTCCGCCATCTTTATTTAAAAAGCAGTCCCTAAATTGGGTGGCGCGACTACTGCTCTGGGACAGAGCGCTAGTTGGCGCGACCTCTTTGTAGGATTTTCCCCATTGGCGCGAGTACTGAACTGCCTGCCCGCGCCAATGCAAAAAGGGATGTTTTTCATGATTTTTGCAAGGAGATGTCTCAAGGGAAAATGAAGCTCATGCTTAGAGGAATGCATTGATGATGTTTTCAAGGCATGACAATGTCCACAGGTCACAAAATGGGTCCTCCATTGTGCGGGACGGGGAATGGTAGGGACGGTGACAAATTACTGTGTAATAGATGCCCCCTAAAGTATGAGGCCCGAGAGAGAGAGGGGTGAAATGCTTTACGAGAACATGTTCAACTGAAGGCCCGCCGTCGGAAAACCTGCGCAGAAAAATACAACTGATATCTCAAGTACATGATGTATGTGTGGTATGGGCGCAGCCATCCAGCGCGGATCAAATAAATAGACTCAGGTATGGTCGCAGCCATCCAATCAATGAGTCATATACATAATGATAATAATCCACAATCGCAGCCTGGATTACAACAGACACAATCCAGGGTCTTGCGCTCCATCTCGACCCAAACAAAGTACAAGTTCGAGCATGTGAATATGTGAGCCGAAGTCGAACATGCAGGAACATCGTCTGATTACCAGCCAATAATGAAAGCTGTTAACAGACGCGAGAGGAACCACCAATAATGACAATGGCCCTCAAGGTACTACAGGTACAATCTACGGCGTGTGAATCAATGAGTTGGTGTCGAACACCCGCAGAATCACTCGATCGGAGGCCAATGATGAAAACCTCACATCGAATGCGACGAACCTGCCATTGAGGCATGCAGGCTCCAAGGTACCATAAAGGAGTCTCTAGATCAACTTCCTGGATAATGAGCTGAAGTCGACAGGAAGTGACCTTGATCGAAGGTGGGCCATAATGTTTCCCACATCATCGACACGAGACAGAGGAACATGATGTTTTTTTGTGAATCAAGATCGTATGAGAAACAGAGGAAGGTTGATATTTGCAGAGGCCAACTTCTCTTGAACATATAAACGGCACGACAGTGGACTTGGCAGTATTTGACATCAACGGATCAGAGGTCATGGTGACGAGGCAATGAGAAGATGAGAGGTAAAAATGGATTATCCAAACCCACGG
>JAXQQM020091394.1:0-40333 GCA_034641835.2 Pinus albicaulis | reverse complement strand
CCTCCTATATGACCTTAAGGAAGTGGAACCAATAAAAACACTAAGAAAGCACCTTACACTATATCAATACTAGCGGGTAACCCAACCTCCCAAGTTCTTGTTCCATCAGGGGGGACCGATTTTATGCCCCCTTGAGGCTGAGACATGAGCTTATAAGGAAAGGGAATGGCTATAGACCCTAGAGTCATGGGATAGCTTTGTCAAGTTAGCAGCTTAGGCCAAACAACAAATTTCTATTCTCGACTCTGGGATTTGTGCCACATTAAGTTTAGCCCATGAGCCGAGGTCACTACTCAAAACTTTCTTTAACTTAAGGAGAGGGTAAATAACATTGAAACAAACATATTGAATCAATCAAATCATCAAGAACTCATTGGACCCCATCCACCCATGAAAGTAATTTCGTCAAACATGTCACAAAAATAACATCTACAAGTATAGACAACAAATTAAAAAAAAGGGATCTCTTTCTTATATCAGAATGGATAAGAAGCATTGATCCCCTACATTATAATCTATCATTTAATCAATTTAACCATACATATCTTGTGAATTCATTTGAAAGTAAGAACATGGAGTGATCCAACCCTCATCACTATCACAATACATACTTATAACTAGTGTAATACCAACAGAAGTACCATGGATACATCAACAATAGAATCCATATATATACTAGGGCATATACACATCAAATACCAAGGCAATGAACCTTTTTTAGTGACTGTAAAAACCAACCGGAGATGGGACTCTTATGTTCAACCTGACCATAGATTGGTTGAGCCAAGACTCGCTTCAGCCAATCACTCACGTGCCATATTCCAAGCATGAATGTAGGACTTTATCAGACACATCAATAAATACCAAACCAACGGTCGAGATACTAAAATGTCTCAACCCCAAACCAGTGATTCCACCTCACAGTCAAACATCACTAACCATCACAGATTAGTCTCTATCCAAGCTGAACCAATGCTCCAGAGTGTTTTTTCCAACCAAGGCTCCAAGTTTAGTAACTCAACCGCCTTGTTTCTAGGGCTTCAAATATGTTTTCCAACTAAGGCTCAAGGACTAGTAACTCAACACACCTAGGGCTCCAGAGTGTTTTTCCAACCAAGCCTCCAGGACAAGCAACTCAACCCAAAATCTATTCGCTAGGATCCAAAGTGTTTTTCCTGCCAAGGCTCCAAGAAGTAATAAATCAACCCAATAGCTAAACGAATCATGAGAACCAACACAAAAAAAATCTATGGAAATAAGTTATCCAGGAAATGGAAAGGCTAGAAAAATCCACATGCATACACCATGCATACCAAAACTACTTAGGAAATCATATCTGAAACAGGTTACCTACACGTAGAACCTGATGTATATGTTGATCTCGGTGTCCTCATCCTCTTTCTTGCTTTCCCTTTGTTTTATTGATCCAAATCTCAAATTACTCCTTACTCTCCAAGAGTGCTCCAATAATACTCTAAATGATCAAGAGTATGACACAGAGAGAGAGAATAGAAGAGATATCCAAATCAAAATTGAGAAAAAGCTTACCAAATAATCCTCATAAGCCTTTTTATCAACGAGGGCTCTATTTTCTTCATTTTCCATTATTTTCCTTCATTTTCCTCCTCACATGTAACATGTGACCTTTCACCTTCCTTTTCTCCTAATTTCCATTATTTCCATAAATAAAATTCCAATTAATGTCTCATGATTTTTCCAAAGCTTTTTCCATTGCCTTTTCCAATTTACTTAGCCATATTAAACTGAATGAACACCCACTAGGATGTTTTTCCCACCATTCAGCTTGGAATACATGTCCCATTGATTGTGGTCTTATATAATTTTTTACATGAATGGTTTTACCGGGGGATGTTCTGAGATCCCTCCCCCTTCGGTGAACATCTCCTTCGGTGAACATCATCCTCGATGTTCAATCATACATATAAACTCGCAAATAGCGAAAACAAACTATAGTGGCTATGGAGCTTTATAAACACAACTCGTTGCGGTATTTAGAATGACCATTGTAGAATGTTCCAAATTTTATGGAACATTAATTTTTGTTAAGGAGATGAATAAAATAGGTAGGGGACCCATTATTTGCACCATTAGAGAATAAAAATCCTCTAAGTATGAAAGAGGATAATTTTGGAGCTGGATTTCACACCTCCATGTGTGAAAGGAGGTTTTTGCATACATGCTTGGCCAAGGTTGACCAAGTCAAACTGCGTTGGCATGAGTTGGAAAGAACTATGTGGGAAAACGTAGGAGGGAAGATTCTAGATGGAGGAAACCATAATTAGAAGTAGGGCCCATGGAGGGAAGGCTCATTGTTTAAAAGAGGAGCAAGGCAGCCATTGAGACTATCTTTGATCATTTTTACATCCAAGTCTTTGAGACTTGTTGCTGCCTCTTGCTGTTCAGCAGAGCTGCAGTGCCTTCGGGCATGAGGGAGTCCTGTTTAGGAATTACTCTCTTTCTTGAGTAGCTCATGAAGGATTTCACTCCATTCCCCATATTCAGGCATTCATGCCATAGCTTCAGCCATCTACATTAGTGCAGTTTCTGCAGCAAATATTGTGCAATGTTGCTGGGTGTTGCTGGGGAGGTTTCCATACACCATCCGGAGCTTGTTTTTTAGTGGAGAGAGGTTATATTCATTGGAGGATAAGAAAAGGTGGTTCTTGAGCATATCCCACCATATTTGGCATCAGGCCAACCACATTCCATCATTAGCAGCGCAGTCCCTTCAGTAGGCAACGTTATTCAGTGAGGAGATTTGTTGTGAGGGATTGACAGTCATTTGGAGGAGAAGTCTTGGGTGAAAGGATCAACCTTTCACTTCATATTTATATTGGAGGAGGGTTATTTATTTGTTGCAGCTATTTAATCCTTCTCCATGTATTTCCATTTCTTGAGTTGCTGCTGCCCAACAACTCCAACATTTCTGCAAAATGCCATTTTTGTATAGGTTTCAGCCAATCCTTTTAGAGGATTGATGTATTGTACTTTCAGGGGTTGAGATCATGCTCCCCCTTATTTATTTGAGCCTACATTGTCATATCATTGTATTTTCATTATTTATGTAGCAGTTCCTCTCTATAACTGCGCATTCATGGCCTAGGACTTCCTTCATGCAGCAGTATTTCTCATGTTTCCTTGTACAGCTTCTTGAGGCTTGTTGTGCCTTTCTTGAGTGATCATTTCCTCAAGATGATGTATATCTTATGTTGCTATGTCTTTTAACATGATGGCCATTATATTCAATTTGTATTTCACATGCAAATCATGAGTCATCATCATTTCTACGAAGTGTATTTTTTATCGATGTAGTCGCATTATTGGGAGATTCCCGTCTTGTTGTTCCCTCTCGGGAATATTGTCCCTTGACAACACTTCAGACATAGTCTACTAGTGGGCTGTAGCCCTCTGGAGTTCATTCAGTTGTGATAACCAAAGAAATGCCTCAGCTTATGTACTGGAACATTTTTCTTGCACATTTATCAGACAATGTTTCTAAAAAAGGAACATTACAGTGGTATCAGAGCATCGAACTGGCACAGCCTGTGAGTTCGATTTTAGAGGAGAATAATGAATAATATGAGCTTGAGCTCATATGTTTTTGGAATAAGGAAGAGCCTCCTTGAGGAGGAGGAGAAGAAAAGGGGAGAAGAGGAAGGTCCATGCACTTCCTATTCTCTTGAAGACCAGCATGGGAGATGCTTGGATTTCCAGATCTTATACAAGTACCTGGGTGACTATAAACCCCATTATGCAACATTCAGGAGAGATACAATGTTCTTACAGTCTATTCAGGAGATGGAGGATAGAAGGCCCTATGGAAAAGGAGAAATTAGAGGCAATAGGCTTCTATTGTCTACATTGATGGGGTTACTTCAACTAGAACTTGGGAGAAGAAGCTGGAGGCAATTTTATTGTTGCATCCAGTGGCAGAGAAAGAAGTAGTGGATATGGAAGCACTACACATGGAGGATAAAACCTCTGTTTTGTGGTTCAAACCCTTGGTCCATTCAAGGGTGAGTTCTTTTGGAGACTTTGCTCAAGGGTTGATCCAAACCTTTGATGGAGGGAGGACAAAGGGAGAGAAAGCCATTCCACCATGGGAGGAGAATTGCACCAATGCTGCTACAGCTTTGGAGGAGCAGCCTTCTACATCTATGGATGAGGAATCCATTGGAGGAAAAGCCATTGCAGCCACACAAGAAGGTCCCAAGATCCACCAAGGTATGAGTAAGTTCCACTTTCTATTTCAGCAAATAATCTTAAGGATGGTGGAATTTCATATGAGGAGGTCCCAGGATCAAATCACATGTCATCTTAGGGTCTCTGCTTGATTTCATTGCGCCTGGCAACAGGTTCAAGGAGGAGATGAACCCCTATCCTCATGCACTATTGATGAGTCTCATCTAGCCCTTTAGGGTTGGGATGTGGACCATTGGAGGATGAAGTAAACTATGACACCTCCATTAAAAATCACAAACACCCCAGAACCTGTGCAGAGGAAGAGACAAATCGTTACATCATTGAGCAGAAACTGCACGTCATCGGGCTATCCTGCACGCCAAGGAGCCCACCCACTGCATTTGGATACTCAGAGATCCAAATTATAGTCATGGGAGAGGAGGCTCTTTCAAGAGGTATCTGAAGGAGCCGTGAGCCAAATCCCCATGAAATGTAAAGAGCAAGAATTGATGGTAGCCCTAATGGGAGGAGTACCCAAAAGAATGGGAAAGAGATGGAAGCATATTTACATCATTGAGCAGCATAGAATATGGATCCATGATGTTGATGTGATACTCATTTCATCCATTGTGTCTTCATCACATGAGTTGTATGATGGAAGTATGGGAGGGCAGCAAAATACCTTGTTGCTTTGCTTGGGAGAGCAAGGGAAAAAATTCTCTCATACTTTGCATGATGTTGCAGGAGGAGGAAATGGAATTCTCCCCTTGGGTTTCGATGATAGAGAGGTACTTCCACCTTGGGAGGAGCTTCTTATGTATTGCAGCATTATGAAAAATATCTTTGACAAAGAGTATGTCAAAGAATGGAGTTTGGTATTGATGAGAGCCTATGGGTATAAGCCAACAAGGTTGTCTCTTTGGAGCAGTGACTTATTGATGAAGTGTGCCCAGTGGAAGTGTGGTGGATCCATAACCCACAGGCCCCAAGATAATTTCATATCTATTGCACTTGATGGACAAAGAGGAGGTGAGATGGATGAGGTAGTAGATACATTACTATGCTACATTCTTCTTGACTTGGATTCCAAGCATGAGAATAAGGATCTTCTTGCAGCATCTAGTTCACTTCTCTTCATGGGAGCATGAAAAAAAACCATGGAGGGTTCATTCATGGATCCATACATCATCTTACTCCCGATATATGGTAAGAAATATGTTTCTACATTGGCTGATTTGTATACTCTTACCATTACTTTGCAATGCATGGCTCTACAAGAGGGCAAGCTTTTCAGATTGCTCCATGGATAAAATTGGGCCAATTTGTATGATGGAGACATCCATATTTTATGTGGCCTTGGGAAAAAAATTTCTCACTACATGTATGTTCAGCCAACTCATATACTTGACCATGTATTAAGAAACATTTTTCCATATAAATTTATGAAGCAGCAGTTTGAAAAACTGCGCTGTGACTACTTGGGAGACTGTTGGTACATCATTGCATAACATGAAACCTTCAGTACTTGCCTCATTTTATTGCTGAGTATGGTCTGCTTAGATGATATTTCTATTATATTAATGGAGGACATGATCAGAGGAGATACACATGGGATGAATGTGTCCTTGATGAGGAAGGGCTCCCATATTTTCTGCATTGCATGTTCTAATGGGAACATGAGAGGAGACATGGCCACCACAACCATTTATTTGTTTTCTTTTGAGGAGAGCCATGAATATGGTGATGAAATCCATCCATTTTTTATATTTGGGCATGTATTTCATTTTTTATTGCTGGTTCACTCATCTATTTACTGTTCAGTAGTAGAAGTGATATTTTTGTACAATACTTGCCTTGGTATTTTCTGCAGCCACAGTGGGTGAGATTGCGTTGTGACCCTATGAGGCATTGTTTTCATTTTATGCACATGGTATAACCTACAAAAAACATTTCATGGGGGAATTATATGGTGATATTTTCCTATTCATCATAGATGACATGTCTTGGGCCAGCCATATTTTCATTGTTGGAGGGAAGATCCTTGGGGAATTACTCTTCATTTTTCCATTTGAAGGCAAAAAATTTGCAGCCCATTATCAGTACATAATTCACCTATCATAATTGTATAGGAGGACAGCTAGGGGCAAGTTATAGTGCTTTCCATTATCAAATTTCAACCCACCTTCATTTCTAGAGCTCAAGGTGGAGGGAGATTTTCCATGAGTTGCCTTGTTGGGAGGCAGCGTATTTTTCATGATTGGTGGCTTGAGGATGGGAGATTCATATGGGGATGATAAATTACATTATATATCAAACCTCATGCCTCAAGGAGGCCCTTTGAAATCTCTTATTTCCTTCATGGATATTTGTTTCTACATGATAGCTATTTGGGAATGTTCACCCCAAGGCTAGATTGCATTTGTTGGAGGGACAGTTTGGAGACTTGATTGCTGATATGGCATCCTTTTTCCTTGAGGATATCATCACATATGTATGCTACAGGAGTAAGGGCAGAAAATAACTCAGTTCATCCTTGAAATTTCTTGAGGGCAAGCAATATTTTGAGAGGGGAGGACTGTAATGTTCCAAATTTTATGGAACATTAATTTTTGTTAAGGAGATGAATAAAATGGGTAGGGGACCCATTCTTTGCATAATTAGAGAATAAAAATCCTCTAAGTATGAAAGAGGATCATATTGGAGCTATATTTCACACCTCCATGTGTGAAAGGAGGGTTTTGCATACATGCTTGGCCAAGGTTGACCAAGTCAAATTGCATTGGCATGAGTTGGAAAGCACTATGTAGGACAACGTAGGAGGGAAGATTATAGATGGAGGAAACCTTAATTTTAAGTAGGGCCCATGGAGGGAAGTCCCATTGTTTAAAATAGGAGCAAGGCAGCCATTGAGACTATCTTTGATCATTTTGACATTCAAGTCTAGAGACTTGTTGCTGCCTCTTGCTGTTCAGCAGAGCTGCAGTGCCTTCGGGAAAGAGGGAGTCCTGTTGAGGATTTACTCTCATTCTTGAGTAGTTCATGAAGGATTCCACTCCATTCCCCATATTTATGCATTCATTCCATAGCTTCATCCATCTACATCAGCGCAGTTTCTGCAGCAGATATTGTGCATTGTTGTTGGGTGTTGCTGGGGAGGTTTCCACACACCATCTGGAGCTTGTTTTTCAGTGGATAGAGGTTCCATCCATTGGGAGATCAGAAAAGGGGGTTTATGAGAATATCCCATCATCTTTGGCATCAGGCCAACCACTTTCCATCAGAGGCAGCGCAGTCCCTCTCTTAGACAGCATTCTCATTGGTGATTATTTGTTGTGAGGGATTGACATTCCTGTGGAGTAGAAGTCTTGGGTGAAAGGATCAGCCTTTCACTTCAGATTTCCATTGGAGGAGGATTCTTCAGTTTTTGCAGACATTTCATCCTTCTCCATCCATTTCCAGTTCTTGAGTTGTTGCTGCTCAGCAACTCCAACATTTCTGCAAAATGCCATTTTTGTATAGATTTCAGCCAATCCTTTTAGAGGATTGATGTTATGTACTTTCAGGGGTTGAGAGCTTGCTCCCCCACTTTATTTGAGCCTAATATTGCTATATCTATGTATTTTAATTATTTATACAACATTTCCTCTCTATAACTGTGCATTCATGGCCTAGGGCTTTCTTTATGCAGCAATGTTTCTCATGTTTCCTTGTAAAGCTTTCTTGAGGCTTGTTGTGCCTTTCTTGAGTGATATTTTCCTCAAGATGATGTATATTTAATGCTGCTATGTCTTAATATGATGGCCATTGTATTCTCTGACATTTCATGTGTATATGATTCACTGCTATTTTCCATTTTATGTATTTGTTATTGTTGTAGCTGCAATATTAACATCAATCTTGCTTGATATTCCCTCGGGGAATATTGTCATCATGAAGACTTCATAGACAGAGTCTTCACTATGGGCGAGGCAGTTTCTCGAGCTCATCTCGGTTCAAAGGCAGGATCAGTAAAATGCCTGCAATCTCATCTTTGAATGGATTTGCTTTGTCACATTTACAATGTTTTCCAGGCATGAACATTACAATTGTTGTGTTGGGTGTAGCAATTATGCAAAGCTAAGCAAACTCCTTCAACACTTAATTGTCAACCCGTAGGTTTCGTAAACTTAGAGATGAAGCATAAGAAATGCCAAAAATGGTATGAAATTTTCCTATCTTTATTCCTACTTCAATTTCAATCTTACAGAATCGAAAAGAAATATCACATAGCAATTTACACCAAAGAAATTCTAGTGCTGAAATATGAAAGAAAATACTTTGCGAAGAAACCAATGAAAGGAACTTTCAAACTGCTGCAAACAATCCTAATTACCGAAGTAATATTTTATGTTTATCTTCAATATAGTTGTTGATAGATTAACAATTGGGCCCTTGAAGAGATCTGTCTTCTTTAAGGATTTTCGTTCCTGCACTAAGTTGTTTTCCTGTACTCCTGCAATCTGCTTGCACTAGTACAGGCACAAGGCTTATGTGCTCGAAATATGTTTTACACTTATACTAAATATTTATGTCTTTATGCAGGGGATTTCAATCTTAGGAATAGAGCCCTTTGTTCCTGTATCAGGATATCAGTTCCTGTACTGAAACAAAGGTTCCTACACCAATTTTTCCAATTACTTTTAGGAAAAATTAAAGAGTGTGCTAAATATGAAAAGAATTTGCAAAGGTGAACATAACTCTGAAATAACTTCCACAAAAAAGGAATGCTTCAACCAAACTGAACTTTGAAATGAAAATAGAATTCAAAATAAAAATGAACTTCAAAAACCAAAGCACACTTTCTTCAATCAAGGAACTCTTTCATGCAGTCAAAGAAATTATCTAAGTATGACAACGAGATTTATCCCTGTAATAGTTAGCCACATAAATCAGATCTGCCTTTTAATATTTTTAACTCAGAAAGGTTCACTTTAATACTTCAAAATGAGTTTTAATCCTTTCCTTAAAAGTGTAAAGTGTAGGTACAGATCAATGTGTTGTAACAACGTTGATTCCTTTATTACCAAAGCATCTTTAATCCCTAAGATTTTAACTCTTTATATTAAAAATAATTCTATCTGATAACGAACACTCACTTGCATAAATGTATCAAATCTATGTGAAAGAAAGGAATGAAAAAGCTTTGCTGTGATGAACCAACAAAATCAAGTTGCATAATTGTAAATGCACTAGTGCAGGAATAACATGCTTGCACGATCCAAGAAGAAGTAAACTAAGATTTGGAAAAGGAAACTACTGAAGGTAAATCAAACTTAATTAAAATTCACACCACGGATCCATCAGACATTGAGTATCAATGAAATCTAACCAGAACTCTTTTGAAAGAATGAAACATAAGCTTAATCCATGCTTTGCATTTAAACGAAATCAACACACACCTTTGAAAAAACGAAAGCGAAAGGGAGAATGAGTTGGGTTGGCTAGGCCCTAGCCAAACAACTCGTTTCCTATTTTAGGAAACTTGAAACTTCATTACTTAGTGATGCATCAATAAATAATTAAAATGTAGGATGAAAATAACATTGTGTAGCTCCTTTTTATTTATTTCAAATCAGCAAATGAACATCATGAGATCAAATCTAGCCCGGAACAAGGGGGACAACAGAAAAATAACAATTTCACCAGAGTTATAGTAGCATTGCTATCACTAGCTAATTCCTATCTGAAATCTACATTTTATACAACCCTTAGGCCTGTGGCCATAACGAAATTACATTATGTTGTTCCAATCCAAGCCTTTCGGCTGAAATAAAATAATAATAGCGTTACAAAATAAGCCTGCAGCTATAACGAAGTGCTAATCTAATCGCTGGCCGATGACCTAATCTTGACCATATCCCTAACTTTCCTCCGCTCTGAGTCCAAATCGAGATGACCGCAACTAAACAAGATAAATTGGAATGAGATGCCTGCGTTAGGTAGGGAGTTGTGGGAAGTTTAGGAAGCGGCGTTTTATAGCAGTGCAAGAATCTTATCTGCATGACCATGCTAATGAAATAATTAATACATTATCCTATCAAGATAATTTAGGGGAGAAAGTATCAGTTTTCAAGAAATATTAAAAGGCATAACATGTTTAGATTCAACAAGATGATGATCCTAGTGAAAATTAAGCACCTACACTAGGATGGAGCCTCAGGCTATTTTTAGGTGGAAGTCTATTTTTAGAACGGATGAGAAAATTCTAATTATAGATTATGTCTATTTATATATTGGGAGAAAATTCTATTTATAGATGATGTTCTATTTTTAGATGTATGTGTGAGTTCTATTTATAGATCGCATGTCTATTTATAGATGCATGTCGACTATTATTATCCCTTAATAATAGTTGGACAATAAATATTAATATATTCTCATGGAGCACTTGGAATCAGTTAACTGAAGTGGAAAACCAGTTAGTTGAAGGAATTTTGGGTTCAAAGGTTGGTTGGTGGGACATGCAAGTGGATTTAGTTGTAACTTAGTGATTCGAAGTTGTAACAGAGTTGGATGTGTAGTTATGTGAGTTGTAAAGTAGTTTAACTCAGTTAAGTGAGTTAAACTCGGTTGTGCTAGTTGTAACTGAAGATACACTAGTGAGGGATCAGTGAATTAAATATTAAATTAATTCACATGTAGTGATCTCACATGCAACTGAAGATTTACTATTGTTAACTACATGCATGTCAGATCCAGTGGAGACCCAGTTGAGAGGTAGGTGAAAGGGACAGTTGACTATCAGTTGTACTATATTGGATTGCACTCTTGCAAGCCAAACACACATTGGATATGCACATGAGGATTGCGTAGTCAAGGAGGGCATGATTGCATTGAATTGGTCTTTGTAATCAACTTGGATTGCGCAGTGGAGGCATGCTGTTGTGAGGCAGGAATTTGGCTAAGGCATTTGCAAATTTCTGCAAGACAGTGTGAGACGGTTGTATATTGTACAAAGAGCTCTTGGATTAGTGCTTTGTATGAGATTGTTTCATGATCCGTGATATATACATAATATATGATAGTGGGGTTTTTATCTTTATTCTTTCACGATAAAAACATCTGTGTTATGTGTGAATGATCTTTCTTCATGTATTTGCAATTGGCAATCGTGTTTTAAATTTCCACAAGAATTTTTGTAGAAGTGATTATGTATTTAATAGTGGCATATAATTGTTAGATCAGGAGAACTCAGGAAATACATAATTGTATTAAAATTTATACAAATCGAGATATTTGCAGCTAAACAAGACAAATTGGAATGAGATCTTACGTTAGGTAGTGAGTTGTCACGAAAGTACAGGAACGACGGTTGCCAGCAGTGCATGAATACTACACGCGACCATGCTAATGAAGTATATTCTATCAATTACTTTAGGGGAGAAAGTATTATTTGCAAGAAATAATAAAGGCATAAAATCTATTAAAATGATTAATTAAGTTCTTTGTAAACCTTAAATATGAAATATAAATCTAGTGCAGGAATATACATGATTCTTGGAATAGTGCAGGAATAAGGAGGTTTGCGAGGATAAAATAGAGGTCTAAGGTTGTGGTTTTTAAGTAGGAAGGGGGTCAAAAAGGAAGCATTTTAGTCTACCAACATCCTCCCATCACTAAGCTATTGTGTGTCCTCACACAACCTTTAACTGCTACAAAAATCAAACAAGGAGCCTCCCTTCAATCCTGAACTTATATGTCGATCCCTTCTTTCATTGTCTTCATCTTCTTACCTCCAACATTCTTGAGTCACTTGGTCATCTTTTTAAGACATTTAAAACACCTTGAGGCCCGAAACTTCCATATCTTTACTTTTCTTTCCTGCTCATTGTCGTCTTCTTCCAATTCTATAATGTCCTGCTTCTGCACTATATCATGCTCCTTCATGGCTTGGTTTAATGCTTCCAAGCCATGAATTCGCTACTCAAGCTCTTCTATCCGACTATTCAGATAGAGGGTGGAATTTTCTGTTCCCAACTCTTTAGGTGTAAGCATCTTTTCTGCAATTGATTCTAAACATGTGCCATCATCACCAGGGTCAAAGTTATCTTAGCCACCTAGTTCCTACATTTCAATATCATCAAGGGCTTCAGTTCTCGAAGCTTCAATATCACCAGGGTCTTGGCACCTGGAACTTCCATGTCACCAAGGTTCACAGTGCCCTACACGTCCATCTTACCATGGGCTTCAGTAACCTGCACATCCATCTCACCAGGGGTTTCAGTACCCTGTGCATCCATCTCACTAGGGGTTTCACTACCCTGCACTTCAAAATTATCGAGGGCTTCAATATCTTGTGCCTCATCATCTACGTGACCCTCTGTCAGGTCTCTGCTTCCACTTGGTGTCATTTTTCTCTTCTTTAAATTATGAAGGAAGGCCGACATGGATATTTTTTCCTCGTTCTATGCATAGCTTTCATTAACCACTGTATGAGTCGCCTCCATTAGGAAATTTTCTTTAGGAGTCTAAAATGGGCTCCCTCTAAGGAAAAATGTACAATCAAAAGTCACTTTGAAGACAATCACATTTGGGGATTACATCATCCTTAATGGTTGAGGTGGAATTGCTTGAGTTAAAGGTACTTACTTGTTACATTCTCAATGGTGGATAAAAATTCATGGTTAACCATGGTAGTGCTCTAAGTACTTTTAAAGTCATAAAAAATTACTCATAATAAATGTCATTTCACACTTTTTGAATAAAATAATATTATTTTCATTTCATATTTCTTGAAATAAACAATGCATATCCATACACATTTCTTATATTATATTATATTATACTATTTTTATATAGTATATTAATTACATGTTATTATACAATTTAAATAATATAAAGTTTAATTAATAGAATATAATATAATTAAGAATTTATAAATTATATTTATATTTTATTTTAATTTATTTAAGTACAAAGTACAAATGCATTAGTTGTTCAATGATAATGACTTTTTCTTGAAAAGATCATTCTTATTTATAGTCACATCAATACAATTTTTTTATTCATTTTATTTTGATACAAATTTTGAATTGAATTTAACTATGATTACATGGATTGTGGTGCAAAAAGTGAATTGCAAATTCATAAATATTATTTTATTTGTTTAGCTATTATTTTATTATTTCCTTAGGAGTCCCATTTTAAACCTCAAAATTCCCCTAATGAATGAGAACTGAGAGGTTATGGTCACCTGGTGAAGTAGGTAGTTAATTATCCAACAATATCGAGCAGGTCAACTGAACGTGACCTACCCCCAAAGAGGCAGGATGAATTCCCCGCACCTCGTCCTTGAAACTCCTTAAAAAATGATTTCTAGGTCAAATTTTTGACCTCGAGCTCCTTCTTAACTAAAATTTTGATTAGCTCATGATGATACAACTTACATGAAACTTGACTTGACTTCCCTCTATGAACACATTTCACTATTTTCTCCAAGCTCCTAAGCAGATAATAGGGGAAATTAATGATTTTTCCCTACTCAAAATGCAACACCAAACATATATGATACAAAGAAAATCAATGTGCAATATGTAAAGGAGGTCTTTCCATTTCTAGAGCATAGCGTTATGCTGTTCTCCTTCTTAAACCATTGTTCACCGACTGTTGCTAAGCAGATATGGATTCTTCCGTGACCACAAATTCTGGTGAGCCTACCTTGTCGTAGTGAATTGTAGTGCGACAACCATATCAAATCCATCAATTTTTTGTAGAAATGGGAATAACTCGGATTCCTATAGTATTCCAAGATTGTTTATATACTCAGAAATTTGCTCTATTCTCTTCATGGATAGTGGTTTGATCCTTATGGGCACCATTTTTGTTTGAATTCACCCCAAATATCTAACTAAACCTCAAAAAAATTTGAAAATTAGTAATTCAAAGGGTTTTTCAAGAGATTTATGATGGTAGAGCCATCCACCCACTGCCCTATTAGCCATCTTCCATTCAATCATTCTTCATCATTAAAATTACACCTTTGGGATGGATGCACACACATATCGGTCCAAGTACAGGTAGGAAATGATGATTGGAAAAGGTGGAGGTTCAAGTGGTGATGCGGTATAATGATGATGCACGATCATATTATGAGGTAAGGCCACCATTGACATGTGATGAAATTATTTCCAAAGAGAGGTAAGTATTGGGTTTCAGGTGAATCGTACTATCAACATTCGCTTTATGATTCACATAATGTGTACTCGGTACTCATTAAAAAGATGAGATTTCATAACCTAAAATATCTTGTACTAAATGATTTCTTCCTAAATTAGTAAATGATAAAAAAAATTTTTAACCATAATTCAAATTATTAGATGCCATGGTTTATCGGTGGTGCGGTTATTCTGTCTGCTTGAAAATAGAATTATGAAACAAAGATAAACTTTCCAGTGCAAATTTTTTCACTAGGTGTTCATGATCTATATTAAACATTCTTGCACCAAGACCATGTGTTTTCACATTCGGTCACGCTTAGTAGTGTAGATCTTTGTACTAAACGTGCCTGCACTGAACCTGCCTGTAGTTAAACATGCCTACACTGATCATATCTGCACCTAAACACACATTCCTACACCAGGGATTTTTGTAGCATCGAAGAGAAAAAGGGAGCCAAATAGAATATAAGTCATAGGCTGGGTTAAAAAAATTTCTTGAATATACAAGGGAAGTTTCTTTTCCATTATTTGGTGTTGAAGATGCCTTTCAATCTGACTTGTGAATTCACATCAGATACTATAGACGTTCCATGAGGGAAAAGAGAAGTGGGAAAGGGGTAATTTCTAGAATGGAAAGGAATATTACGACAGGGATTCCAAGAGTGAAACCACCAAAAGGGATAAAAGAAAAAGGGATTTGGGAAAAAAAAATTCAGGGGAAAAGAGGGAAATACGAAATCGGATAGGGATAGTTTCTTTGAAGAAAGGGTGGTGGTTCATTACGAGATTAAAAGAAGAAAATATCAGGGAATTATGAAACGGGAAGCAGAAGGGCAGAATTTTACCTTTAAATTTTTCCTGCAGTGGTGCTAGAAAATGTAAATGCAGCGAGAATTGAGTGTTGCTTGAATAAAAATTTTCATTCCAGTTATCCCAAACTTGGATAAGGGCTTGATTCTTGCATTTGAAATTGCTTCTTCTTGGTGACATCCAACACATCTAAAAATCAAGGAACATTCCATTTTTATTAAAATTTTGATCTTCCTGCTAGCATGCTGGTTTTCAGGTTGATCCTTCTACAATCATGTCACTCAATTGATGTTCATAATTATAGGAAGAAGTTTTTTTTTCTTTGTTTTTTTTGTCATTTTATATTTTTTTATATTTTTTGTTTCAAGAAAAGAAATAATCATATTTTCAATAGGTTGGTGTTTCCACCTACCATCTCCTTTGTGGATTACAGATGGACTTGCTGCATAAAACTTTCCTTAGTGAGGGGATGAAAATATACCTTCAGTCTATGCCCATTCACCAAGAATATTGAAATTCGTCCATCAATATTTTTGATTTCTACTACTCCATTTTCAAACAATTTTACCACCTCACAAGATCCCATCCAATGTGTATGGAATTTCCCCTTAAAATATTTAAATCTGGAATCATAAAGGAGTACCCAATCACCTGGTTGGAACTAATTTTTCTGGATAGACTTGTCGTGCCATTTCTTGTGTTGATGTTGAACTAATGTATTATGCTGAAAAACATCCCTTAGAAATTCATCTAACTCATTCAGCTATAGGAGACACTATTGTTGTGATTCTGAGAGGTCTACTCCCAACTAAACTATAGTCCTGCAGTTCTTAATCTGTAATTCTATTGGCAAAAGGACTTGCTTCCCATATACCAACTCATATGTTGTGTCCCGTGTTGTTTCTCCCAGTGGTTTGATATGCTCACAAGGCTTCTGGTAATATTCTAACCCAATCCTTTCTATGCATGTTCATTGTGTTTGTAAGGATGGACTCAATTACCTTGTTTGTGGACTCCACCCGACCATTTTCTTTCGGGTAACATGGTGTGTATTTCTTGTGCCAAATTTTGTACTGCTCGATCATACCCCGTACCATATTAGAAATAAAATGTGGTCCATTGTCAGAAAAAAAATCTTTAGGCACAACAAATCTAGTAAATAACTCAGTAAAAATAAAATCAACAACAACTTTTTCAGTAGAAAAATAAATAGCTTTAGCTTCTAACCATTTTGTAACGAAATCTGTGCAAACCATGATATGGTTTTTATTTAATGATGTCAAATTTATTGGTCCTACAAAATCAATAGCCCATTTTTCAAAGGGTTCAATCATAACCTAATGACATAAAGGAATTTCATTGGTTTTATTGGGGTGGCCCATTCGCTGATAGCTATCACATCGCCTGACATATTGTTTGGCATCCTTAAATAAGGAAGGCCAAAATTAGCCAGCTCATAAAATTTGGTACACAATTTTCCTATCAACAAAGTGGCCTCTACAAGGTTCGACATGAGAATATTTTAAGGTTTCAAACACTTTTTCCTCTCTTACACACCTACGGATAATGAGGTCTGGCCCAGTGTAAAAGAGGTCTCCTTGAACCCGAGAATATGAAACACTTTTCTGTAAAATATTCTACTTTTCACGAGTATATAAGTGAGTTTGTGTTTTTTCGGTGACTAAATAGTTAGCTATGTCAGTGAACCACGGGGATTCTGTTGACACATCAAAAATATGTTCGTCAGGAAAATTATCATCAACAGGAATTACATCACAAGGATTATTTAATCTTGAAAGATAATATGTTACAATGTTAGATTTTCCTAGTTTATCAACAAGAATAATATTAAATTCCTACAACAATAGTAACGACCTAGTCACTCTACCACTAGTTAATGGTTTATTCATCAAATATTTTATCGCATAATGATAATTTGGCATAAAGACTTCATACCCTGTAATGTAGTGTATGAACTTAATAATAGCAAAAATTACACCTAAAAACTCTTTCTTATTGATTGTGTAGTTTAGTTTGGAAGATGAAAAGTTTTTGTTAATGAAGTAGATAACATAGGAATGTTTGTCTTCTTCCTGTCCTAAAGCTGCACCAATGGCACAATCTGAGGCATTAGAAGAAATGTGAAATGGCAGGGATTAGTTTGATCCTCTAAAAACCGGTGTCTGTAATAATTTTTCCTTTAATGTCTTAAAATATTGTTGGCAAGTTGTTGACCAAGAAAACTCACTATCCTTAGCTAAAATTTGAAAAAGTGAGGTAGCTATCCTAGAGAATTTCTCAATGAATCTCCTATAGTAGCTCGCATTTCCTAGGAAACCTTTCACTTCCCTTTAAGTTTTGGGTGCGGGAAGACTCAAAATAATCTCTATCTTTGCGGGATCAACCTTGATACCTTTTTCAGAAATAAGATGGCCAAGAACTACTCCTTCCTTGCACATTAATCTGCACTTTTGTCACTCAAGGTAAGATGAGCTTCTTGGCAACGAATAAGCACTTTTTCTAGATTTTTTAGGGCCTCTTGAATGAGTCACCAAACACAGAAAATCCATCCATATAGATTTCCATACACTCAAGGTCAGCAAAAATGGCCAAGATTTCCCTTTGAAAGGTAGCTGGGACATTACATAGCCCAAAGGGGAGAACTCGGTAAGAAAATGTATCCCATTGGCATGTAAAAGTGGTTTTGTCTTAATCCTTGGGTGTAATCTCTATCTGGTTGTAACCAATAAATCCATCTAGAAAAGAGAACTGCTTCTTACCAGCAAGGGTATCAAGAACCTGATCGATAAAAGGAAGGGGGAAGTAATCCTTAAGAGTGGATTTGGTTGATTCTCTGTAGTCAATGAAAATGTGCCATCTCCCATCTTTCTTCGAGACTAATACCAATGGAGAGACCCACTAGTTGTCATAAATAGGATAGATAAAATCATCATCTAAGAGTTTTTGTAATTATTCCTTTATAACATCTCCTAATGTTGGATTCATATGCCTTTGGGGTTGTTGGACAGATCAAGCTCCCTCCTGAGTATAGATATGCTAAGTACAGGTTTCAGGAGGGATGCCTTTCATATCTTCGTAACCCCATGCAAAGGCATGAAGATGGTTTTAGAACAAATTCACAAGCTGCTCTTGTTGGGATGAATCCAAGTCTGAACTGACATGCAAATATTTTTCTATAATAATATCAACATGAGTGGTATTTTGCTCAAGTGTAGACAGAGGTGTTTCTAGAGACAGTGGTGAGGAAGGTTGGGAATCATGACTTTCTTGAAAATCGAGAATAAATATTTGGCTCAATGACTCAAAATTGTGTGTGGTATCTAGATTGGTTAGGAAGTCTTGTATATCACCCTCATGAGATGACCTAGCACAATGATGTAGCATAGAGACAGTCTGATTCTCCTTGTCACTACTGTAATCTATCCACAAAGTGTCTCGGAGCTCCTGAATGGATCTAATGGGTGGATATAAGGTGACCTTATTCCTAGAATCTCCATGGGAAATATACATGTCACCAGAATGACATCCAATGTCCCAAGATCAAGGGATGTCCTCCCATAGGATTCTTTGGCTGAAGCACAGTGAAGTCTATAGGATATTCCCAAGAATATAATTAAATGACCACATCATCCAACACCCCTTTTGGCTTGATTTTAGATCTTTTTGCCAATTCAAGCATGGTGGGAGTAAGAAAAATATGGACCAACCCAAGTTGATCCATGGTTTTCTTAGCCATAACATTAATGGCTTCCCCCTATTCTATAAGCACATTAGAGACAAGGACATCACCTATATGAACAGAGACACCAACGTTTCTGGGGTTAGTAGATTTTTCCAAGTGCACACACCCTATCATTAACTATGCTTATCCTCCAACAAATTGAATAGTTTGGGGTTCCAATATTCTCCTTCTTGGCTTCTTGAGACAAAGCTCCCTAATGATTTCCATAGATATGGGGATCTCTTTGATATCTTGGAGCAAATTTACCTTTATGAAAATATTCCTAAGCTAAAAAGGCAGACTAGACTCAGGAATGGGGTCATTCCTCTCCACAAATAGCCTCTTTGGATAGGGAGTCTGGTTTGAAGAGGATGGGAAAGGCTCTAATGGTACGGGGATGGGAAGAATGCTGACATCTCTCACAGAGTGATCAGGAGTTTCATCCTCACATTTCTCTTCAATAATCACCATGGGATGCTTCTACTTTTCTGAGGTTACTACCTTCCCCAATCTCAATTGGAGATCATTGACTCCAACTGGCATGGAATGATAGCTAGATGGAGGAATCAGGTTCATGGAATGGATCATTTGCACTGCTTTTTTATTGGGGTTTTTTATGGGTTGGGCAGGTAGTTAAGGAGGTCGAAACGGTGGAAGCAAATGTAATGGTTGCATAGGTTGACTTAGCTAGGGAAATGATGGTTGTGGCATTGGGTAAGGTGCATATGTAGGTGGGTATGATTGCATAGGTGCAGGATAGGAATGATGTGAATGGTTTGGCCCTCTCCATCCTTGTTGCCAAGATTTGGAGGTTTTTCCATAGTGATATTGGTTTCCATGCTACAATTGTTGAGACTGATTAGTGTTAGGATAGGAATATGGATGTGCATTATAACTAAAACAATGTGGTGGGAGTTCATGAGCCATACCTGCACTTACTTGACGCCAATTTCTTCGTATGCCCATAACATGAAATGACTCAGCTTGAGGTTTCCCTCCTTCAAATACAACTCTGTGTCCAGGTATTGAGGGGAATTTTTCTGTGGCACATTTCTTTGCACAAATTGCAAATTTATTAGTTCCTTTAACATCAATAGGACATTCTCTTAAAGGATTCTTTTTTCTACATTTTATACAAAAAATTGGCGATGACACTTGTTCTTCTACAAGTTTTTGCTGAAATTTCAAAGGGTCTATCTGTTTGCTAACAATATTCATTATTTCAATTTTCATGTTGTCCATTTTTTTCTCCAATCCAATGATCATAGCATCAGTAGATTTGGTTTTCTTATTTCTATTTTGAATTCCTTTACCAGATCTATACTGATTCCTTGAGAATTTCCTCCACAACTCACAAATTTGATCAAAAGGTTTTTAGGCAATATCCCTTTGTCCTAATAAATTTAAATTATTCCTAGCATCATCAGTAAGCCCACCTAAGAACAAGGTCCTAATGGTACTCAGATCAAATTTGTGCTTTGACCTTTGGAGGATATACAAAAATCTCTCTAAGTAATTCTCTAAGGTCTCATCATCGTTTTTCACAATAGTGAATATTTCATCTTGAATATCTCCAGTTTTACAATATTCCTGATATTTTGAAAATAACACTCTCTTCATTTTCTCCTAGGAAGCTATAGTGTTTCCTCCTAGTCCCATGAACCAACATAATGTTATGTCCTTGAGAGTTGCAGGAAACAACTTTAACTTTTGAGCATCACATGAATAATCATAGCTCCTACATAAAATATCAAACTCAAATAGAAAAGATTCTGGATCTTCGTGTACCTTACCATATAAATGAGGAAGAGTTGGTGGTGGAATATTCTTCATTTTCACAACTATGTCAGTATCCACAATTGGAAATTCAAAGGTGGATTTTTCATCATTTACCTGGTTCTCACCAGTTCCCTCTGCATGGTCTTTGTGGTCTGGAATTTTTGTTCCTCCAAGTGAACTACTCTCAACAAGCTGATAAGGTTGACTATGGGTTCCAATAGCCCCCTTCTTCCCCTTCGTGGGCTATTGCACACCCGGACTACTGTTACCAGAGTCCAAGTAGAAAATTCTTGCATGATAGGTTTGTGCCTTGTTGGATTTCTGCCTGCAAAAGAAGGTCAAATATGAGAAATAGTTTCAGATTTATCGGTATTTCCTCCACCCTTATTGGGCTTCAAACCACTACCCCTTTTAGGAATTCATTTTAAAAAAATGAAAAAACAAAAATTCAATAAAATGCTACATATTTAAAATAACTCAGCACCTATAAATTTATTCAAACAATAGAAGCACACTACAGAAAAAATAATAGCAGACTTACCCCTATTGTAGAAAATGGAAAATTCTTACCAATTCAAATTGCCTCCCTGGCAATGGTGCCAAAATGTTTGGTGGAGGAATTGAAGTTAAGAAAACTCCTTCAACACTTAATTGTCAACCTGGGGGTTTCGTAAAATTAGATACGAAGCACAGGAAATGCCAGAAATGGTATGAACTTTTCTTATCTCTATTCCTACATTAATTGCAATCTTGTAGAACCGAAAAGGAAGAGCACACAACAATTTACACCAAATAAATTCTAGTGCTAAAATATGAAAGAAAGTACCTTGCAAAAAAACCAATGAAAGGAACTTTCAAACTGCTGCAAACAATCCTAATTACTGAAGTAAAATTCTATGTTTATCTTCAATATAGTTGTTGAAAAATTAACAATTAGGCCCTTGAAGAGATCTGCCTTCTTTAAGGATTTTCCTTCCTACACTAAGTTGTTATACTTGTAATCCAACAATCTTCTTGCACTAGTACAGGAACAAGGCGTATCTGTTGGAAGTATATTTTACACTTATACTAGAGATTTATGTCTTTATGTAGGGGATCTCAACCTTAGGACTAGAGCACTTTTTTCCTATATCATGATATTGGTTGTTGTACTAGAATAGAGGTTCCTGCAATAAGTTTTCCAAATAATTTCAGGAAAAATTAAAGAGTGTGCTAACTATGAAAAGAATTTGCAAAGGAGAACATAAATCTGAAATAAATTCCAAAAACAAATGAATGATTCAACCAAATTGAACATCGAAATGAAAATAGACTCTGAAATAAAAATGAACTTCAGAAGCCAAAGCACACTTTCTTCAATCAAGGAACTCTTTCATGCAATCAAAGAAATTATCTAAGTATGACAGTAGGCTTTATCCTTGTAATAGTTAACCACATAAATAAGATCTACCTTTTAATATTTTTAACTCAGAAAGGTTCACTTTAATAGTTCAAAATGATTTTTAATCATTTCCTTAAAAGTGTAAAGTGCAGGTATAGATAAATGCGTAAATAACAACGTTCATTCCTTAATTACCAAAGCATCTTTAATCCCGAAGATTTTAACTCTTTATATTAAAAATACTTCTATCTAATAATAAACAGTCACTTGCAGAAATGTATCGAATCTCTGTGAAAGGAGGGAATGAAATTTTTTTGTTGTGATGAACCAACAAAATCAAGTTACAGAATTGTAAATGCACTAGTGCAGGAATAACATGCTTGCACGATCCAGGCATAAGTAAACTAAGATTTGGAAAAGGAGATTATTGAAGGTAAACAAAAATTAATTAACATTCACACCACGGATCTGTTACAGATTGAATATCAATGAAATAGAACCAAAAATCTTGTGAAATAATGAAACATAAGCTTAATCCATGCTTTGAATTTAAACGAAATAAATGCACACCTTGGACGAAATGAAAGTGAAAGGGAGAACGAACTAGGTTGGTTGGGCCCTAGCCAATCAGCTTGTTTCCCATTTTAGGAAACTTGAAACTTCAGCACTCAGTGATGCATCAATAAATAATTAAAACGCGGGATGAAAATAACATGGAAAATCCCCTTTGTATTAATTTTAAATCAGCAAATGTATATCATGAGATCGAATCCAGCCTAGAATGAGAGCGACAACAGAAAAATCACAATTTCACTAGAGTTATAGTAGCACTTGTATCACTACCTAATTCCTATCTAAAATCTACATTTTATACAACCCTTAGGCCTGCAGACATAACGAAATTACATACAGATGTTCCAATCCAAGCCTTTCAGCTGTAAAAAAAATAACAATAGCATTACAAAATAAGTCTACAGCTGTAACGAAATGCTAATATAATTTTTGGTAGGTGACCTAATCTTGACCATATCCCTGACTTTCCTCTACTCCAATTCCAACTCGAGATGACCATAGCCGAACAAGACAAATTGGAATGATATACATGCGTTAAGTAGTGATTTTTCATGATATTTTAGGAGCGAGAGGTTTCCAATAGTGTAGGAATCCTACCTGCACTTGACCATACTAATGAAACAATTAATACATTTTCCTATTAAATACTTTAGGGGAGAAAGTATTAGTTGCAAGAAATATTAAGGCATAAAATCTATTAAAATTATTAATTAATTTCTTTAACATAAACCTAAAATATGAAATATAAAGCTAGTGTAAGAATAGACATGATTCTTGGAATAGTGTAGGAATAAGGAGGTTTGTGAGGATAAAATAGATCAGGTCTAAGGTTGTGTTTTTGAAGTAGGAAGGGGGTAAAAAATTAAGAATTTTGGCCTACCAAAATATTGAACATGAAAATCATACCGTTTATTGGAGATCTATAAGATAGATCATTACGGTATTTACAATAACAACCACATATATTCATGCACTTTTTCTTCAACCAAAAACTAACCATATTTTCTGTGGAGATTTCTAAACTAGCTCGATATAGTATTTACAATAATATACACATACAATTATGCACATATACACATTTTTCTCAACCAACAAATAAAATGGTACCATGCCCATATCAGAAACAAGGAATCTAGAGGCTCACACCTCCAACCTTTAAGTAATAGAAAGATTCACCTCCTTTCCAGGAAGTCTAGAATCCACTGTCAAATTCAAAGTTGCCTCCAATGTCCAACGATACAATCCTGTGGCATTTTTCCTCTCAGTGAATAGTTACTGGCTCATTGTTCCACAACACACTCCCAATGTGCATATGATTCCATCTATAAATTCTAATGACCAAAGAAATCCATCTTGCCCTTTCCTTATGTGCTACACAGTCCCTCAGGAAATGCAGTCACCCCTTTCGTGCATTAACTCACCTTCCAAGTTCTGTTGGCACCCCCAACCCTGGCAGTCCATCCCTTGGAGAGGATTCCTCACATCTAAAGATATAAAACCCAAGGCATATACCTGCCTCAAAAACATCATATCCTTCATAGCATGGTCATGGAAATCAATGGACATGATTGGGTAACAATATCCCACAATGTCCATGCTCCTGAAATGCTTTACCAACATAATGTTGCATATTCCAATTAGATTCCATTAGATTCAAAATAAATTGAAATAACTTCAAATCATACCTCATTGGTAGTTCATAAATAAGGTACACTTGAAATCCTGTTTACTTCCTGTCACAACAAGTCAAACTAGTTGTTTGATCAAATCATCATGTACAAATATATCATATATGGTTAGCTCAAAACACAACCATCATATATTAAAATCACTATTCACATGCAATCATCATAAATCATAATCATAAATCACATGTAACCATCATAATTTAGAATCACATATCACTAATATAACTGAAGTAAAATATTGATATGTATCCTTCATCGGTCCTTACTTCTATCTTTGTTCTTTCTATACACACATCGAATTGGTTGCCACACCCGACAAGCACCCGGTTCCTTCTCTTCAATCGCATACACATACATGAATTGTACATTACAACACATACATCCACACAAGATGTGCAACACCACACAATTCATTAGGGGAATTTGAGGTTAAAAAATGGGCCTCCTAAGGAAATTATAAAATAATAGTGGAAATAATAAATAAGATTAGATTACATCATCAAGTTTTAGAGGGAAAAAAAGAAAAAAACTATTTTTTCAACTCATATTTTCAAATTATATCCCTATGGGTTTACTCAAATTTAAAGTGAGAACACTCATTGTATGAAAAACCTAATTCCTCATCTACGGAGTATCCGTGTTGCATACTTTTGATCGACCTCGATACATGGAAAAATGACAAATACCTGAAAAACATGATTGCAGTCACATTTTTTCATGTATTTCTCATTTTTTCGTGTAGCAGGGTCCATCAAAAGTATGCAACATGGTTACTCCTTGGATGAGGAATTAATTTTTTTATCCAACAAGTGATCCCACTTGAAATTTGAATAAAACCTTAGGGAGATAAGTTGAAAATACAAGTTGCAAAAGTATTATTATTTTATTGTTTTTTAATCTTTTTACTTTTTTACCCCAAAAGTGGTGAATCATCCCCCATGGTTGACATCATCATGTTGAATCTTATTGGTTCTTATAAATTTTATTTTGATTGTGTGTTTTTATTATGAGGCCCATTTTATACCTTAAAAGTTCTCTAATGCATATCCCCACATTCGTCACACAACGTAACATATACACCTAAAATTTGGTGTAAAACACAACACATACACCTACGCCTACACCAAAATACAAAATATACATATAAAAATTAAAACACAACGAATACACATGTCACAATACCACGACTACACCTTGCACATACATAGCATCACATGCTTGCAACACAACATGTACGACATGCACACAATACCAGATGTATACCGGCACCATCTGCACAACATGTACATACACTACATGAACAATGTGTGCACTGCATCACTTGTACATGAAACCACTTTCACAATGTGTACACAATGCCAAATGTACAATGCACCACCTGTACAATGTGTACACAATAGCTCATGTACACAACACCTCATGCACGACATGTACACAACACCATATTTACATAACACCACATGGATGAAATGTACATAGCATCGCCTACACATAACACCACATGTAAAACCTATACACAACACGACATGCCCACAACACCATTTGTAAAATCATGCACACAACACCAAACACACATAGCATTTCATATTCAACATGTACATAGAACCATACGTACACAATATCGCATATCTAACATGCGCACAAAACCATATGCGCACAACATCACATATTCAACATATACATAGCACCACTTATACCTCGCACTGCATATCCAACATCATGCATGCAACATCATATGTACACAATACTACATATGAAACATTACACATCACAATAGGTACAATCACTGAATATTCAACATGCACAAGATACACAAAACAATAGCATTGCACATCCATAGACCACACCCTAACCCCACAAGAAACCTCGCTTCTAGTGTCTTTCCACTATCCATGTTTATCCTAACATGTGGCAGATCACACTACTTTCACTTCGTTGATGTACCCCTCAACATTTCTTGACATAACATAAACATAGGCATAGTAGAAGCATAACAATATCAAATCACACCCACATGATATTAACCTTGTATATATATCAAGGTTACTCTGCCACTTGATTCATGAACCTCTTCATGCCATTCATGAGCATAATCAATCATTCCTCTACAAGGAGGATCCTTGAAAACCATGTCATATAATGACATAGATACATAGATACATACATATATATAGTCATTGGCATAAAACAATCATGATCCTATCGAAAAATTCCATATATACATACACACATATATATAAACCATGAAGATCCATGAAAACCCTTTTAATCAATGACATACATACATACATACATACATACATATATTCATATATAAACATCATTATAATTATGATCAAAACTTGATTACCAGATATCATAAGGTCTAGGTTGAGAGAAATTCTTTTATTTTTTCACAACATGCACAACATTGATAACAATATTTCCCAACATAGCCAAGGAATCTCTTACCTTAAGCTCCTTTACTTTACCTTTCTAATGATTGTCAGACCACCGGCCATTTACCATAATGGACCCAACGAATCCAACTTGCTGTCATATTCTTATCTTTCACTGCTTACACATGTA
Organism: Pinus albicaulis; assembly: GCA_034641835.2. NCBI lineage: Eukaryota > Viridiplantae > Streptophyta > Pinopsida > Pinales > Pinaceae > Pinus > Pinus albicaulis. Next base: position 13,393 of record JAXQQM020091394.1, on the reverse strand, counting down.
CTTAGCGCCATTAACTTCCATATTTCCCAACCAATTCCCAAAACCCTCAAAACATAAACGACGAGGAAAAGAAAAAGAAACAACAAGAAGAAAACCATGAGAACCAAAAGCACTGTGACACTGTAGTAAACTGGCATGGCCATGCACTAGACATAATCAAAACTACAAATCAATCATAATAAAATCACAAAATATCAAAACCACAATAATTTACAACAAACACCATGACTCAATCCCCATGGTTCCCAATACTTCCAAAGGAAATTTCAGCCTATGCCTTCTTCAAGATTTCATGGTAGTCTCTTTTTCCATACAATTCCCTGCATCATACTTCCATAACCACACAATTGTCAACACATAAATAAATATATGAATACACTTGTTATCTTATCTTGTCATTCCATGCACACTGACCTATAACTCAACACACATGTCAACCATATGTATCAACATCAAGATAACATATCTATCAATTTGAAATCAACTTTTACCAAGACTATGAACCAGGTCATAATCCATCAGTCAACTCACATTCTCCAGTCATAATACCTAATGCTACAACTATCACCTACTTATGCTTAGGTACATATCATTCATCCAAACACATCTGTGTTAGTACATCCATCTTTAAAAAAAACATTTCTTCATGGAATCTTACATGTGACAAGTACTCATATCACACAATTAATCAACATTCAAATAACTTGCAAAAATATCATGATACATAAATGAAATAGATGATGTAATAGACACCAAATCACTCAAACACAAAATAGATGACATAATTAAGCATCAAGTACACTACATAATAAAACTCATACCTTTATGTATCTTAGGGGAGGCTATCTTGTCTGTACAATCAATCTATATTAGCACAATATAAATTCAGCGAGATAAACTTCACAACACATCAACTCAACCTAAATAAGGTCATGATATCGATAATAGTAACTAGCTAACAATTTCACATCATAGACTCATAAACATATGTCATTCATGCATACCAATCACATATGTACAACTAGTCTATATTTTGGAAACACACTATCATAATTAGGTCTAATCATACATGAATGTATTAGCCCTAACCATCTGCATTGGCCAATCCAACTCAAAATGATACATATAGCATCAAGATATTAATGCAATAATCCTATTCATCAAGTTACTATCATATAAAAACAACAAGTTATATAGCATTCTCATCAACCAAATATAATAAAATCATCAAGTTATCTCATCATAGAACAACAATATAAATTCATATAACGACATGTTACTATCACTCATGCCTATCGGACACATATACATATCACTACAGTAATCAACTAGCATCTACCATGCATGACTAACCCATGCATGTACATATAACTAAAATTATTAAATAATATATATCATATATGTAACCATAACAACAATAAAATGACAAACATATATATATATATATATATATATATATAAGTAACCCTAATGCATATAACAATCCATGGATCACATACCTACATGGCAAGAATATGACTTGTATGATGGTCTTCTCTTTCCTCGAGGTCTAATGCTGCAACTTCACTTTGATGATCTACATCTGCTACTCTATCTCATCCAACACATTAGCATCATAACATACCAATATCATCATGATGGCATAATTTCATACAATGACATTATGCACAACCTCAATAAAGCCATTGCAAACTTGACCATATGAACCCACTTGACATGTTTAACCAATCATGAATGACCAATGCGTGTTCAACATATGACATCTCACAAGCAATCATACATGGATGAAATTGAAGCATGACCGATATGTAACCCTATCATAATAAATCCATGCATGTACAATGTGTAGAAACATGTATGCAAGCGTCAACGGATAATACATAATCAAGAACAACACATAACCAATCATGCATTCATGACAAAAACATCATCAAAACTTCCATGGAGACACCACTGCCACCATGGCCAACACAACACGGATGCAAAAATAACATATAGAACACAAGCATACTAAACACATATGCAACCAACATAAATTAAAGACCAACACACTTCCCATCCAATCCAAGTCTTGAAACATGCATTGATACCACTTTGTAACAACATCTTCCAACATCTACCCAAGTAACCAACCAACAAGGGTAAACATGTAATGAGAGACTAATAATATGCTATTTAACCTTGTATATGACCTTAAGGAGATGGAGCTGTCAGAAACACCAAAAACACACCTTACAATACATCATTCACACCCCCAGGGGTTAACCCAACCTCCCGAGGCCTTGTTCCCTTGGGGGGGGGACTTAATTTATGCCCCCTTGAAGTTGATATGCGGGCTTATATTGGAAAGGGAGTGACTATAGACCGTGGATGTTTAGGATAGCCTTGCTAAGCTGGCGTCTTAGGCCCAAACAACAAATTTTTGTGCCCGACTCTAGGATTTGTGCAACATTTTCAGCCCCTGAGCCTAGGTCACTGCCCATAACTCCCTGTAATTTTAGGAGATGGTAGATAACATTGAAACAAACATATCGAAGCAATAACATCATGAGAAACTCATCCAACCCCACCCAACCATGAGAGGCTTTTTGTGAAACATGTCACAAACATATCATATATAGGTATAAACAACATATTTAAAGAAAGGGGTCTCTTTGTTATCTGAGAATGGATAATAAGAATTTCTCCCCTACATTATAAGCTATCATTTATTCAATTTAACCATAGATACCATGTGCATTCATTTACAAGTAAAAACATGGATACATCCATACCTCATCACTATCACAATACATGATTATAACAAGTCTAATGCCAACAAAAGTACCATGGATACATCAAAAATAGAATTAGTATATATACCGGTGAATATACACATTAGAAACCAAGGAAATGAGCCTTTCATTAATGAATTTAAAAACCAACTAGAGATGGGACTTCCATGTTCTACTTGACCATAGATTAGTTGAGCCAAGCCTTACTTCACCCAATCACCCCCGTGCCATATTTCAAGCATAAATGTGGGACTTCATCAAACACATCAATCAATACCAAACTACGGCTCCAGAGGCAAAACTGTCTCAACCCAAAACCAGTGATTCAACCTCACGGTCATACATCACTAACCGTCATGGATTAGTCTCTCTCCAAGTTTTTCTAGGGATCAAGAGTGGTTGTTCCAACCAAGGCTTTAGGACTAGTAACTCAACCCCTGTTTTTCTCATGCTCTAGAGAATTTTACCAAAAAAGGATCCATGACTAGTAACTAAACCCACCTAGGGCTCCATAGTGTTTTTCCAACCAAGGTTCCAAGACTAGTAACTCAACCCAACATTTGTGCACCAAGCTCCAGAGCATTTTTCCCATGAGGGCTCCAAGAACTAATAACTCAACCCAACAGATAAAGGAATCATGAGAAAAAATTAATTTAAATAAACCCACAATCACTATGGATATCTAGGAAATGGAAAGGATAGGAAAATTGACATGCATACACCATGCATGCCAAAACTAGTGAGGAAATCATACATGCAACTCGGTACCTCCACTTAGAACTTGCTATAGATGTTGATCTTGATGTCCTCTTTCCCTTTCCTTCTTTTCCTTTTCTTTCTTGATCGACATCTCCAAGTATGCATCACTATATAGGAGTGATCCAAGAATAACCCAAATTCTCAAGAGTATGAGAGAGAGTGAGAATAGAAGATAGCTCCAAAAATAAACTGATAAAAATCTTACCAACTGATCCTTAGAAGCCTTTTTATTAATGATACCCCTATTTTCTTGATTTTCTATTATTTTCCTTCGTTTTCCTCCTCACATGAAACATGTAACCTTTCATCTTCCCTTTCTCCTAATTTCCATTATTTCCATAAATAAAATTCCAACTAATTCCTCATGCCTTTTGCAAATCCTTTTCCATTTCCTTTGCCAATTTTCTTATCCATAATAAACTGAATGAATAACCGCTATGATGTTTTTCCCACCATTCAACTTTGAATACATGTCCCATCGATCGTGGTCTTCTATATTTTTTCATGAAATTTTTTACCAAGGTTGTTACAAAACCCTCCCCCTTGGTGGAACACCATCATTAGTGTTCAATCAAACCTACAAACCAGCAAACTATTGAAAACAAAACATAATGCCTATGGTGCTTTATAACACAACTTTTTTTAGCATTTACAATGACCATTATTGAACATTAAAATCATACCGTTTACTAGAGCTTTATAACATATCTCATTATAGTATTTTAAATAGACACCACATATACTCATGCACATTTTCTTCAACTAGAAAATATCCATACTATCTGTCGAGCATTATAAACCGGCTCGATAGACTATTTACAATAATATACATATACAATTATACACATATACACATTTTCTCAACAAGAAAATAAAAGTGTACGATGCATGTATCACCAACAAGGAAATATAGAGGCTCACACTTGCACCCTCAAAGTAATACCAAGATTCACCTCCTTTCCAGGAATTTCGGAATCCACTGTCAAATTCAAAGTTGCATCCAATGTCCAGTGCTACATTCCTGTGCCACTTGTCTTCTTAGTGAACAATTATCGGCTCATTATTCTAAGGCACACTACCAATGTGCAAATGATTCCATCTGGCAATGCTAATGACCAAAAAAAATCCATCCTCGCCTTCCCTTCTCTACTATATAGTCCCTCGGAAAATCTGTTCACCCCTTCCGTGTAGTGCCTCACCTTCCGATTTCCAATGACACCCCCATCTCAGGCAATCCATCCCTTGGAAATGCTTCCTGACATTGGAAGATATAAAAACCAAGGCATATAACTACCTCAAAACCATCATACTATTCAGAAAATGATCATGGCAATCAATGGAAACTTCTGGGTAACAATGTCCCATAATGGCACTGCTTCTGAAATTCTTTATCAACATAATGTTGCATATTCCAACTCCTTTTGTTGTTGTTGCTACTACTTGCAATAATTTTCAACCACCAAACAAATAATTTCCATACTTCCTGTACCAAGCACATAACTTCCATGAGATTCAAAATAAATTGAAATAACTTCAAATCATACCTCATTGGAATATCGCCAACAAGGTACACTTGGAATCATGTTTACTTCCTGTCACAACAAGTCAAAATAGTTGTTTGATCAAATCATCACGTATAAACATATCACATATGGTTAGCTCAAAAGACAACTAGCATATATTAAAATCATGATTCACATGCAATCATCATAAACCATAATCATAAATCACATGTAACCATAATAAGTCATAAGCACATATCACATGCATAATATAAGTGAAGTAAAATATGGATACTTGTCCTTCATCAGTCCTTACGTTTTCCTTTTTCATTTTTGTACACACATTGGATCAGTTGCCACACCCGACAAGCACCCTGTTCCTTCTCTTCAATCACGTACACATACACAAGTGTACATCACAATACATACATCCACATAAAGTGTAAAACACCAGACAATTCATATCCCCACACCCGGCACAAAACATAACACATACACCTACACTTCGGTGTGAAACACAACACATACACCTATGACTACACTAATGTACAACATATACATATACAAAGTACCACACAATGAATACACATGTCACAATACCACGACTACACCATGCACATATATAGCACTGTATGCCTGCAACACAACATGTACGACATGCACACAATACCACACGTATACCAGTACCATATGCACAACATGTACAAAGTACTACCTATAGACACACTATTTGCACAATGTATGCACTGCATCACATGTACATGACAACACCTTCACAACATGTACACAATGCCAAATCTACACGACACCACTTGTACAATGTCTACCCAATACCTCGTGTACATAGGACCACATGCATGAAATGTAAACGACACGATATGTATGCAACACCACATGCACAACATGTACATGACACCACCTGCACACAACACCACATGCCCACAACACCATGTGTACAATCATGCATGCAACACCAAATGAACATAGGACCATATGTACATCATATATATAAAACCATATGTACATAGCACTACATATTCAACATGTGCATAGCACCATACATACACAGGACTGCATTTCCAACATGCACACAACACCGTATGCACACAACACCGCATATCCAACATGTACATAGCACCATCTATACCTAGCATTTCATATTCAACATCATATATACAACATGCACACAACATCATATGTACAAAATACTACATTTGCAACATTACACATTTCAATAGTTACAATCACTGAATATTCAACATGCACAACATATACACAACAATAGCACTGCAAATCCATAGAACAGACATTGACCCCACAAGAAACCTTTCTTCTAGTGTCTTTCCACTATCCATGCTTATCCTAGCATGTCGTAGATCACACTACTTTCACTTCACCGATGTACCCCTCAACATTTCCTACCATAACATAAACATAGGCATAGTACAAGCATAATAATATCAAATCACACCCATTTGATACTAACCTTGTATATATTTCAAGGCTACTCTATCACTTGATTCCTCATAGAAATGAACCTTTTTGTGCCATTCATCAACATAATAAATCATTCCTCCAAAAGGATGGTCCTTGAAAACCCTATTATATAGTGACATAAATACATAGATACACACACACACACATATATATATCTTGGCATAAAATAATCATGATCATGTGAGACAACACCATACATACATATGCATATACATATAAACCATCAGCATAAAACTATCAAGATCCATGATGACCCTGTCAATCAACGACATACATACATACATACATACATTATTTATTTGTGCAAAACATGCACAACATTGAGAACCATAGTTCCCAACATAAAAAAGGCATATGTTACCTTAAGCTCATTTACTTTACCTTTCTCATGACTTTTCTACCACCATCCATTTACCGCAATGGACCCAACCAATCCAACCGGTTGTCAGATTCTTAACTTGCATTTCTTAATCATGCACTAAGCTCCATTAAATTCCATATTTCCCATCCAATTCCGAAGACCCTCAAAACATAAATGACAAGGACAAGAACAAGAAACAACAAGAAGAAAACCATGAGAACCAAAATAAAAATGACACCATAACAAAGTGGTATGGCCATGAACTAGACGCAATGAAGACTACAAATCAATCACAACCAAATCACAAAATATCGAAAGCAAAATAATTTACAACAAACACCATGCCTCAATCTCCATGGTTCCTAATAGTTCCAAGGGAAGCTCAGCCCGAGCATTCTTCAATATTTCATGACAATCTCTTTTGCTATACAATTCTCTGCATCATATTGCCATAACCACGCAACTATCACTGCATAAATAAATATGCCAATACACTTGTTATATTACCTTGTTTTACCAAGCACATTGACCAGTAAATGAATACACATGTCAGCCATATGTATCAACATCAAGACATCATATCTATCAATTCAAAATCAATTTTTACCAAGACTAACAACCATGTCATAATCCATAGGTCAATTCATACTCATCGGTCATAATACCTAATGCAAAAACTATCACCTACATACACTCAGGGACATATCATCCATCCTAACACATCTATGTTAGTAAAACCATCTTAAAACAATACCTTTTCTTCATGCAATCTTACAGACACAAATACTCATATCATGTAATTAATCAACATTCAAACAACGTGAAAACATAACATGCTAAATAAATCAATTAGATGATGTAATAGACACCAAATCACCCAGGAACCCATTAGATGACATAATTAAGCATCAAGTACATGACATAAGAAAAATCATACCTTGATGTATCTTAGGGGAGGCTATATTGTCTACACAATCAATTTAGATTATCACAATATAACTTCACGACATATCAACTCAACCTAAATAAGGCCATGATATCCATAATAGTAACTAGCTAACAAGTTCACATCGTAGACTCATAAACAAATATCATTCATGCATAGACATCACCTATGCACAATTACTCTAGATTAGTGCAACACACTATCATAATTAGGTCAAATCATACATAAATTTATTAATCACAACCAACTTCATAGGCCAATCCAAATCAAAATGGTACATATAACATCAATATATTAACGCGATAACCATAATTGCCAAGTTACTAGCATATAACAACAACAAGTTTTATGTCATGCTCATTAACCACATATAACATAATAGTCAAGTTATCTCATCAGAAAAAAAACAATATCAATGCATATAACCACATGTTACTATCACTCATGCCTTTCTGAGACATGTGCATATAACTACACTGATCAAATAGCATCTACCATGCATGACTAACCTATGCATCTACATATAACTAAAATTATTAACTAACATCTATCATTTATGTAACCATTACAAAAATAAAATGAAAAAAATATATATAAGTAACCCTAATTCATATAAAAATCCATGCATCACATACCTACATGCCAAGCATACAACTTGTATGATGATCTTCTCTTTCCTCGAGGTCCAATGCTACAACTTCACTTTGACGATATGCATCTCCTACTCTATCTCATCCAACACATTAGCATCATAACATACTAATATCATCATGATGTCCTAATTGCATACAATGAACTTATTCACAACAACCTCAACCAAACCAATGCAAACATGGCCATATGCACCCATTTGACATGTATAACCAATCATAAATGACCGATGCATGTTCAACATATGACGTCTTACAAGCAAGAATACACGGATAACACCAAAGGATGAACAATATGTATCCCTAGCATAAGCAAGCCATGCATGTACAATCTGTAGCGACATGTATACAAGAGTGCATAACACCACTACCACCATGGCCAGCACAACACGGATGAAACAAGCACATATAGACCACAATCATACTAAACACACATGCAACCAACAAAAATGCATGAACAACACATTGCCTATCCAGTTCAAGGGTTGAACCATGTTCTGATACCACTCTGTACCACCCTCTTTCAACATCTACCAAAATAAATGGCCAACTGGGGTAATTATGTGACGATGTGCTACTAACATGAAATTCAACCTCCTTTATGATCTTAAGGAAGTGGAACTGATGAAAACACCATAAACACATATTACACTTCATCATTGACATCCCAAGGGGGTAACCCAACCTACCATGGCCATATTCCTTGAGGGATGATTGATTTTCTACCTCATTAAGACTGAGCCACGAGAATATAAGGGAAATGGAGTGAGTATATACCCTAGATCCATGGGCTATCCTTGTCTAGCTAGCGGCTCAGGCCCAAAAGAGAAATTTATATGACCGGCTTTGGGATTTGTGCCACATTGCAACCCCTGAGCCCAGGTCACTTCCCAAAACTTCCTGTAACTTCAGGAGAGGGTCAATAACATTGAAGAAAACATATGGAAGTAATCACATCATCGGGAACTCATCCAACCCCAACCATCTATGACAGGAATTTTGTCAAACATGTCACAGACATAACATCTACAGGTATAAACAGCCTATTTAAACAAAGGGGTCCCTTTATTATCTTAGAATGGCTAATAAGTATTTCTCCCCTCTATTATAAGCCACCATTTAATCAATCTAACCATGGATACATTATGCATTCATTTACAATTAAAAACATGGAGAGAGCCATACCTCATCACTATCACAATACATGCTTATAACTAGTGTAATACCAACAGAAGTACCAATATGAATTCATCATCAATAGAATCCACATATATACCAGTGCATATACACATATTATACCAAGGAAATGAACCTTTCATTAATGAATGTAAAAAGAAACTGAAGATCGGACTTCTATGTTCCATCTGACCATAGATTGAATGAGGCAAGCCTCACTTCATCCAATCACCCCTATGCCATATTCCAAGCATAAATGTGGGACATTATGAAAAATTTCAATCAGCACCAAACAAGGGCTCCATAGACCAAACTGTCTCAACCCCAGACCAGTGATTCCACCTCAGTATTGGATATCACTAACCATCTCAGATTAGTCTCTATCTAAGCTTCTCCAGGACTCCACATTTTTTTTTTCCATCCAATGATCCAGGTCTAGTAACTCAACCCCAGCTATTCTTAGGCTCCAGAGCATTTCTTCAACCAAGGGTCCAAGAATAATATCTCAACCCACCTAGGGCTTCAGAACATTTTCCCATCCAAGGCTCTAGGACTAGTAACTCAACCCAACAGTCATCTGTCGGGCTCTAAAATGTATGTACAACCAAAGCTCTAGGAACCAATAACTCAAACAAACTGCTAAAGGAATCATGAGAACTTAACACAAAACAATCAATGTAAATAAACCCACAATCGCCATGGTTATCCAACAATGAAAAGGCTAGGAAAATCCCCATGCGTACACCATGCATGCCAAAACTAGTGAGGAGATCATACATGCAACTTAGTAAATGCACACAAAATCTCTTGTAGATGTTGGTCTTAATGTCCTCTTCCGCTTTCCTACTTTTTCTTTTCTTTCTTTATCCAAATCTCCAAGTATGCCTCAATCTTCAGGAGTGCTCCAAGAATACTCTAAATTCTCAAGAGTATGAGAGAGAGAAAGAATAGAAGAAATCTCCAGAACTAAACTAAGAAAAATCTTACCAAGTGATTCTGAGAAGCCTTTTTATTAGTGAGGGCTCTATTTTTTTCATTTTCCATTATTTTCCTTCATTTTCCTCCTCACATGTAAATTGTGACCTTTCACCTTCATTTCCTCCTAATTTCCATTATTTCCATAAACAAAATGCCAATTAATACCTTATTCCTTTTGTAAAGACTTCTCCATTTCCTTTGCTCATTTCCTTAGCCATAATAAACCGAATGAGCACCTGCTAAGATGTCTTTCCCACCATTCAGTTTGGAATATTTCTCCCAAAGACTATGGTATTATATATTTTTTACATGAATTTTTTTACAAGGGCTATTACAAGATTTCAAATATGACTTGTACCTTAAAGGGAGAGCTGCCTCCAGAGTGGTTACTGCATAATGATGTGTCACCTGTGGGTAGCCACTGAAAGACCTCGGAACATTTATCCATCATTGCATTATTTTTTCCCTTGAGGTATTCCTAGAGAAATGCATCTCTTTCTCACTCTTCTCTCTTTTATTCTGTCATGCAAGGTCATCGGGGTTTGTGAGGCTGGTCTTGCAAAGGTTCAACCAGTTCAATCCCTAACTCCTTATACCCTGACCTCGTTCGGGACATGCAAAGAAAAAAAATGAAATAGCAGACCGATATAATACCACTGATCTAGAATTATGTAAGAACACAACAGAATATAGATATATACATAAACACAGAGATTAAACATAAATAAATCTGCAACTCATTAATAACAAAGAACTGAAATATGGTTACAAACATAACTAAAATACACTAGTTTGGACAATGGTAGCTTATCTCTAAGGAAAGATTTGGTGGCTACATATATTTGAACTTTGTTACAATGAGGCTGAAGGGAATTTTTATTATTGAACAACAAGGGAAAACCCCAACCCCAGGAGATGCAATGCCAAGAATTTGTGCATCCCATTGGGTTATTTTGGAAGCCAACTTCCCAGGGCTGTAACTTTGTCATATGATCGATGTTTGGCATGTATGATACCTCGTTGGAAATATATCTCCAAGTACTACAATATTTTCCGTAGGCCCTTGAATATGGACACATGCCTATTGTGAACCTAAAAAAACACCGTTTAGGGGGTCAAAATATCTATGAAATTTCATGATCCAAAAAACTACTAAAAATAGTAAATGTTGTTATAATCAAGGAAATAGATGAAATCAACTAGGGGCCTCAATGGAATAGGTGGGTGGCCACCAATATCCACTTGGATCAATATCATGATATATATTAACTTTAGATATATATGGGAGGGAATAAAAAATACATAGAATGAAAAAGGTGGACATATCGGGGGAGTGAAAAGGGAGAGATGGTGATAAACTAAAGAGACGGGGAGAGGAGGAATGAAGAGAGACAGAGGGAAATGAGTGAGAGATGTATATAAGGGTAAGAGAGGGAGAGGGAGACCCAAATATGGAGGGGGGAGAGAGAGGATTGGAGGGAAAATAGAGAGAGAGAGAGAGAGCGAGAGATGGGGGAAAAGGGAGGGAGGTAGGAGAGAAAGGGAGAGACGGGAAGGACAAGAGAGAGGACTTGACAAAGAGGAGGAGAAAGGCATGGATAGAGAGATGGAGTTAGAGGAGGAGAGAGGGATGGAAGAAGAATGAAATATAGAGTGAGAAGTGGGGAGAGAGAGGGAGTGACAAGGGAGATATGGAGAGATTGTGTATGTTTGGGGGTGAGATAAAGAGACAAAGAAGGAGATATGGAGACAATGAGAGAGAGAGAGAGAGAGAGAGAGAGAGAGAGAGAGAGAGAGAGAGAGAGAGGTGGGAGAGGAAGGGAAAGGGAGGAAGGAAGATAGAGAGGATGTGAGAGAGTGGAGAGATGGATTTGGAGGGAAAGGGAGAGGAAGGTATGAAGAAATAAATAGAGAGATAAATTTTGAGAGAGAGAGAAAGAGAAAGAGGGAGAGAGGACAATAGGAGGGAAGAGAGATAGAAGCAAGGAGGAGACAGAGAGAGAGAGGGAGAGAGACAGGACAGAGGGCTACATATATAGATAGGATAAATAGAGTTTACATTTTCAGGGTGATATAGAGAGATAAAGGGAGATAGATATATAAATGGAAGGTGAAGAGAGGGAATAAGAGAGAGATGGAGAGAGGGAGGGAGGGACAAAGATATTGATAGATATGGAGTGAGAGATTGGGTGTGTTTGGGTGGGTGAGATAGAGAGACAAAGAAGGAGAGATGGAGGGAAATGTAGATATATATGGTGGGGAGATGGAGGGAAGAATATGTATTGCACTAGATGGATTGATTTCAGAGTAGATGGTGATTTCTAATCGTATTTGATTGCTTATACTATATGCATTGATTTTATTATAGATGTTGATTACTAATGATATTTGGTTGCTTGAACAAAATGTATTGATATCAATGTATATGATTTCTAATCTTATTTGGTTTCTTGCACAAAATGGATTTATTTCAGTGTAAATGGTTATTTCTAATCCTATTTGATTGCTTTCAATAGTTGCATTGATTTCAATGTAGATGTTGATTTATAATAATATTTGATTTCTTGCACTTGACACATTGATTTCAATGTAGATCTTGATTTCTAATCATATTTGATTGCTTATACTAGATGCATTGATTTGAATGTATATGATTTCTAATATTATTTGATTTCTTGCACTAAATACATTGATTTCAGTGTAGATGGTGATTTCTAATCTTATTTGATTTCTTCCACTAGATGCATTGA
>JAXQQM020093305.1:0-101782 GCA_034641835.2 Pinus albicaulis | reverse complement strand
TCAGCTTTGCACTTTGAGTGCTCATAACAATTCTTCAACTTCTAGATGGCCTCTTCCAAATATCTAACCTCATCAAACTCAATTTGGTCTCTATATGTTGTTGGAAATCCAATGATGAATCTATGAATCTTAGCCTTCTCATTCCTGAGATAAGGCACATACCTCAACAACTCTAAGAATCTGCTAGTATACTCATCATGTGTCATAGAACCCATCTATAACTCATAAAACTCCTTAGCTCTGTCAGCATTGTACCTCTCTGATAAGTACTTTTTCTTGAAGAGTCTCTCGAAATCATCCCAAATCAAATCTTCTTCTCGAATTCCCTTGGCATTCTTTACATAATCCCAACAGATATTTGCTTTCACTTTAAGACTGAAGGTGGCTATCTTGGCTTTCATGTTCTCTGAGTAGCTATGCAATTTGAATAATTTTTTCATCCCAAGCAACCATGCCTTTTCATCTTTTGACTTCTTCATCTCTCCATCAAATGTAGGAGGCTTCATTTAGGCTTTAACTCCTCAGGAAAATACTCCCTCCTCCTATAAGGATGATGATGGTGATTATTGTGATTGTGTCTCCTGGATCAGGAAATAGAATGATTTCCATACATACCAATCCTCTTGTCAATTGTATCCAATGATCTGCCACCTCTAATTGTATCCCCTCTATCCCATCTGTGTCTGAACCAAGATCTGCTACCATAGGATCCATTATTTTTCTCTTCCTTCTCTTGATTTATCCTCATCATGGAATGATCGAGAAATTCAGCCTCCCGCATTTAAGATCTTAGATGTGAATTCAAAAGATGGAAGGCAAAAAGTACAAGTGCTTAAAAATCATATCCTCCAGGTTTTACTTCAACAGATTTTTCCATCAGGAAAGTACAGAACGTTACATATTTTATTTCGCATATCTTATCTCTAGAGAAATCTACACCTACAGCATTTACTCCATAGAGCAGCAACAGAGTACCTACGGCAGTTTAGCACCGTCAAATAGTGTGAGCAGGCACTCTCTCACCATTCCTATTTTAATGAGACAATTAAATGTTCACCGACTTCTTTTTGGGGTTTTTCTCTTCTTACTCTATAAAAACCCAGAAGAAAGACATTGTAAAGGTTCCAGACTTTTATCAGAAAATTGTGCAGTGAAAGGCATTTTTTGTATACATCTTGTAAAGCTTCTGTGTGAAGGCTCAGAGCCCATAGGGTCTCAGTGAGGAGGAGTTCTATCTGTAATGAGGATTCTGGTCTTTGGTATTTCACAGTATGTAACTTTCTCTTATGTGTTTAATATAACATTTCATTTCATCCACTTTCTTGTATCATGTTTTGGAATGCGAGTGACTCACTGGTTTGGTAAGGATTCATCCTAGTTGATGCCCATACTTAAATCAGTCAAGCGCTTTAAATATGGCTCATGCATGATATATTGTTCCATATTCATCTCAACCATCTTTCTGCTATATTAGTTGCCTTGGGAGGGTGCTTTTAAAACGCCATTGTCATGTGTGGATTCTTAGATTGATAAGCCCATATATGGTTCTGTTGTGTATCTGGGTATCAGCCCAATGTTGACTAGTATCTTCTTAACTTTTCTTTCACCGCATTCACTTTCTGATATTTGATTTATGTGGCATATTATTTGAATCGGCCCTCTTTACAGTAAATTGTCTCTTAACTGTCTGATGCTTTTGTGTTGGAGCTTTGCATTGTGTCTCTGCAACATTACTTTCCCTGTGGCAGTTTCTGTAAGTTCTGGTCCCATTTAAAATCAATTTCCTTGTTTATAAGAGATAGCAGGAGAGCTTTTGGATTGACACCCAAGCTATATTATATGCTCCTTGCTATGATAAGATGTCCTAGGCACTGGTCTATGGCAACTCTAGGTTGTCTCTAGGAGTGACAATTTATCCCGACAACATCTTTCTGGTGCCATTGCCGGGGATCGAATTTAAGAAAATCATTATCCCTGGGCCTTGACAAATCATATTCACTCTCTAATCAGGTGAGCACAGAGAGTTGAAGAGTTGTATATCTCTCACCTTGGCGACTCCACTGTTGTTTATTTGATAAATCTATTTGTAGTCCTAGCTCCTCGTAAGCCATACCTAAGGTCAGATAAGTCTAAGCCAAAGACACCTTCAGTGTCTGACCCTGAGAAGATCATACATAGAAGAAGTTGGAAAGAGAGGGGATCAGTCCGTGCTGAAATCCCTGAATGTTCTGTAGAAGATTATTCGTCCTCATCTTCTCAAGAAATCCAAGTAGAAAATCCTGACCCCACTGTTGGAGATATAGAATATTTTTCAGATAGCCCACTTAGAGGAGGTGTTAGAATTGAAGATAATTTTCACCCTACCCCTGAGGTCGAAGAAGTCAAGGAAGTCACTGAGGTAGTTGCTGTTAACCGTGAGCTATTCCCATCCACACCTCAGGCTGATGTTCAATATATTCCTATTGTTATTCATACTCCACTTCCACCTCTCCCTCCATTTGTACATCAAATTGTTGCACAACCTCCTCCTCCTCCAATGGCTAATGTCCCAGCCTTTTTGTTGAATAAATATGCCCCCCTAGCATTACCCCAAGTGTTGAATGATATGCCACAGGATTATTTGAAGATCTTGCCCAGATTCACTGGGGAAAATGAAATTGATGCTCAGAAACATCTTGAGACTTTCTGCTCTTTCAATGTAGAACACTTGGATGTAGTCTTAAGACTATTTGTGCAATCTCTGGATGGTGAAGCCAGAAAATGGTTCAAGACATTGGGAAACCGTTCCATAGCCACCTGGGACAATATGGAAAATACTTTTCTTAGAAAATGGGGAGAAAAGAAGGATCACGGTCAGTGTCTTACTGAGTTCAATACACTCAAGAAGAAACATAATGAAGGGGTGTCAGAATTTATCAAAAGATTTAATAAGTTATAGCTAAACCTCCCTGCAGATATGAAGCCTCATCAGAATGCTGCCAAAGTTGTTTTCATAGCAGCCTTTGACTCAGATTTCGGTTTCTCTCTCAGGGAAAGAAAGTCTGCCACCCTAGATGATGCTCAGTCAGATTCTCTTGAGTTGGAGGAAAATTTTTCTTCCACTGGAAAATTAAAAGGGAGAGCTGAACTGGACACCAGAAGAAGGGGTAAAGAGGAAGTATCCACTTCAAATCAAGACAGAGACCCTGACAAGATGGAGGAAATAAGCAAGATGATTAAAAAGCTGGTTAAGCTTGAATTGGAGGCCAAGAATGCAGCCCCTAAGAATTTTCAGAATACTCCAAACAAAGGTTACAATCCTCAGTATAGAAGACCACCATTGAAAATATTGCCAAGGGAAGCAAAGGAGTAGCCAGATCAAGTGCCACACCCATTATACCTGGAAGGCCCAGTAGAGGACTCCACTGAAGATGCTGCCTATGAACTCCAAGATGCAAATCTTGCTTTCTCTAACAATGATGAAGTTGAATGCCCATTGCATGAAGAAGGAGAAGAGATCAGAGACATAGAAGATGCAGAAATTCATCACTGTTGCAAACAGTTTAATGATTTCATGCAAGCACATTTTAACAGAAAATATGATCTCAGATCTTCCAGGAAGAGAACTCGGACTCAAGAACATGAAGAAGAGCCACCCCAGAAGGAAGCGCCTGCTCAAAAGGAACCACCAATGCAGAAAGTCACAGACAAAGGTAAGAGTCCTCTAAACAAACCTCTGCAGTCTAACGATCAAACTCCTTCTTCCTCAAAAGTAGTCACTCCTCCTAATGTTGAGTCTGTATCAAAAGAAGTTAAACCTCCAGCTGAAAATAAAGATTCAAAAGAAGTTGCAATGGAAAAGCCCCATCTTGCGTTCAATCTGCAAAAGGAACTTGAGAAAGTCAAAATCCCAGTTCCCCTGACTGAACTGTTGAAACAACCTGTATATCAATCTCAAGTCACTTCTTTATTGTTCCCTTCTGAAACACCAGTCATTCCAGATAGTCTCAACCTCCAAGAAGAAAGACCCATGGTAGTCTTTGGCCCACATGTCGAGGAGATAGACCCCTCTACTCCTCCTTTCTATGTGTCTCTAGTGATTCATGACCTGCTATTGCACAATTGTATGTTAGATTCTAGGGCTTCCCATAATCTTATGCCTCCATCAGTCATGGAACAACTAGGTTTACAAATCACACGCCCATACAAAGACCTATATTCATTTGATTCCAAAAGAGTTAAATGCTTGGGGATGATTAAAGATTTAGTGGTCAATCTGGCCCAAATTCCAGCAAGAAGTGTGGTAATGGACATTGTGGTCGCTGACATCCCAGCCCGCTTTGGCATGTTATTGTCAAGGTCTTGGGGAACAAAAATTGGTGGCTCAATTAAACTGGACTTAACATATGCCACTATCCCTATTTTTGGTGGCCAGGAGAGGAGGTTATACAAAGAGACCAGATTTGTCAAAATGGTAACTAAGGCAGATGGCTTTGTCAATTCCCCAGTCTACAGTAAGGAAGGAGATTTCTCATGTTTGATGTTAGAAGAAGATCAAAATTTTGCTCATGAACCCTCCTTCTGCAAAATCAATACTGAGCAGCCTTCAGAGAATCATGAAGCAGGAGTATGGACTTTACATTTTTATGGAGCAAACTCAAGAGAAGGTAATGGGGCTAGAGTATTATTAATATCCCCTACAGGAAAATGGATCCCACTGTCTTTTAAATTGGAATATGAAGCTACTAATAATGTAGCTGAATATGAAGCACTGCTATTGGGACTGCAAACAGCCAAGAGCATGGGCATACAGTGTTTAAAGGCTCTGGGAGACTCTGAGCTGGTGGTAAGACAAATCAGAAATCAATGTCAAACTAAACATCCTCGATTGAGGTCATATATAAATGAAGTATGGGACACGGTGGAGAACTTGTTCTCAACATTTAACATCCAGTTCATGCCTCGGGAGCAGAATAGAATGGCAGATTCTCTTGCTGTAGCTACCAGTACATTTCGTCCTCCTCAAAATCCTCTCCTGAGGTATGAAATTGAGGTACGTTATAGACCATCTATCCCAGAAAATATTAAGCATTAGCAAGTATTTGAAGATGAGGAACAGATGAAGAGATTCTTGGAAACAATGGGAGAATTTTCTAATATGGAGATTGATGGTTGTGAAGAAGATGAGGCTGAGAATGTTTCAGAAAATAATTGGGAAGAGAAGATGGCAGGCAGTAAAGTGCTGCAGCTGAAAGGAAATGTCATCCCTAGAGGGTTGGTGCCTCTAGAAATATTATTTGATAAGAATGATGTCCCATTGCAGCCTCGTAAAGTGGTAGAAGAATATCAGGTGGAAGATTTGAATCTGGGTACTAAGGCTGATCCTAAAATTGTCAAACTATCTAAGAAGGTCTCAGAAGAATACAAGCAGAAATACCTGAGATTGTTTCAATCATACAAGGATGTATTTGCATGGTCCTATCAGGACCTTGAAAATTTTGATATTAGTATAATGCAGCATAAAATCCCTCTGAGGGAAGATGCAAAACCTTATAAGCAAAAGCTCAGACAGATAAATCCTCTGCTGCTTCCCTCCATTGAAAAAGAAATTAAGAAGTTGCTAAAGGCCAAAATAATTGTGCCATTAAGGTACTCAGAATGGGTTGCAAACTTGGTCCCTGTCCGAAAGAAAAATGGAGAAATAAGGTTGTGTGAGGATTTCAGGAATTTAAACAGAGCATCTTTAAAAGACAATTATCCACAGCCCAAGATGGACCACATCCTGCAGAAAGTGGTTGGAGCCCCTAGAATGTCAATGATGGATGGTTTCTCCGGGTATAAACAGGTGGCTATACTTCCGGAGGATCAGAAGAAAACTGCTTTCACCACACCATGGGGTACATTCATGTATTCCAGGATGCCTTTCGGACTGATTAATGCAGGGGCCACTTTTCAGAGGGCCATGGACATTGCCTTTGTTGGGGAGCAAGATAAATTTCTGGTGGTATATCTTGATGATATTACAGTGTTTTCAAAAAATGATGATGAACACATTGAGCATTTATGAAGAACTTTTGAAAGATGCAGAAGGTACGGCCTTTCTCTCAATCCACAAAAGTCTCTATTTGCATTAGAGGAAGGCAAACTTTTGGGACATATTGTAACTAAAGATGGGGTAAGGATAGATCCCAAAAGAGTAGAGGTTATAAATAGCATCCCTCTCCCCAGAAATAAGAAGGAAGTGCAGATATTTTTAGGTCGTATAAATTTTCTGAGAAGATTTATTCCTAACTACGCTGAGATAGTTAGGAATATAACAGATATGCTAAAAAAGAACAATGAAGTAAAATGGTCACAAGAATCGCAGGAGGCCTTTACTAGAATTAAAGCTGCACTTGTTGAAGCCCCTGTATTAGCTGGGCCAGATTATACTAAACCATTTATGATCTTTTCTTTTGCATCACCTCATACAGTAGCTGGAGTGTTATTACAGAAAAATGAAGAAGGATATGAGCAGCCCATAGCCTTTTTCAGTCAGGTGCTGCATGATGCTGAATTGAAATACAATATACTAAAGAAGCAGGCATATGCCCTAGTGTTGAGGAGGTAAATCCCCTCTGCGGACAGAGGCGATCCCTACTAGCCCAGCAGGGGTCTAGCAACAATCAAACAATGCTATGACGCAAGTTCCTAGTTACGAATGAAAAGACTAGGAATAGAAGCCTACCTGGATTCCAACGCTATGATCTGAAGAAGAAGCGTCCCCGTTCCTCAGCCTCGGCAGATCACAATCCCTCCACGATCTCCGCGGATGAACACCTGCACATGGAAGAAACGAACAGATACAAGCATAGAAACCGGCATACGTAACTAAACATCAGTCAGAAAGGACATTACTCGCATTAACATGATGGAAAACGGAGTGGAACCATAATCATAATCATCTATTAAATAATAAACGAAGAAAGATTACAACCAAGTTCTGACGTCGCGATCTCCTTCGGACGGGTCTCCGGTCGTCCACGTCTCGCAAAGCTCGCCAAGGAAAGGGAAAACCTCTCCGGAGTCTCGTGACAATGGTCTCCTTACTTGAGTCAGCCTTAAGGGAAAGAGGGGATTCTTTACAACACAAAGGCTTTTGGGAATATGGAGATTCAGAGCTTAGGCACTTCAAGACTAGCTTGCCATGGGATTGAGCAAGCTTTTATAGATGGGGAAGGAGGGAGTTGGGGTCCCTATTATTATGGGATTGGCCCTATCAACGAGGAAGGTTCCATGGGAGGTGGCAAAACCACTTCCCTTCCATAGAACTCCCGCAGCCAAACCTCCCAACTCAAGATAGGCAATGGTTTGTGAGTTTGTTGGAACTCAACTTCCGCCATCTTTATTTAAAAAAACAGTCCCTAAATTGGGTGGCGCGACTACTGCTCTATGACAGAGCGCCAGTTGGCGCGACCTCTTTGCAGGATTTTCCCCATTGGCGCGAGTACTGAACTGCCTGCCCGCGCCAATGCCAAAAGGGATGTTTTTCATGATTTTTGCAAGGAGATGTCTCAAGGGAAAATGAGGCTCATGCTTAGAGGAATGCATTGATGATGTTTTCAAGGCATGACAATGTTCACAGGTCACAAAATGGGTCCTCCATTGTGCGAGACGGGGAATGGTAAGGACGGTGACAAATTACTGTGTAACAGATGCCCCCTAAAGTATGAGGCCCGAGAGAGAGGGGTGAAATGCTTTACGAGAACATGTTCAACTGAAGGCCTGCCGTCGGAAAACCTGCGCAGAAAGATACAACTGATATCTCAAGTACATGATGTATAAGCGGCATGGACGCAGCCATCCGAAATAGAGTATGCTATAATCCGGATCCAGGGTATGGGCGCAGCCATCCAACTAAGATCAAACAAATAGACTCAGGTATGGTCGCAGCCATCCAATCAGTGAGTCATGTACATAATGATAGTAATCCACAATCGCAGCCTGGATTACAACAGACACAATCCAGGGTCTTGCGCTCCATCTCGACCCAACAAAGTACAAGTTCAAGCATGTGAATATGTGAGCTGAAGTCGAACATGCAAGAACATCGTCTGATTACCAGCCAATGATGAAAGCCGTTAACAGACGCGAGAGAAACCACCAATAATGACAATGGTCCTCAAGGTACTAAGGTACAATCTACGGCGTGCGAATAAATGAGTTGACGTCGAACACCCGTGGAATCACTCGATCGGAGGCCATTGATGTAAACCTCACGTCGAATGCGACGAACCTGCCATTGAGGCATGCAGGCTCCAAGGTACCATAAGGAGTCTCTAGACCAACTTCCTGGATAATGAGTTGATGTCGACGGGAAGTGACCTTGATCGAAGGTGGGCCATAATGATTCCCACATCATCGACACGAGACAGAGGAACATGATGTTTTGTTGTGAATCAGGATCGTATGAGAAATAGAGGAAGGTTGATATTTGCAGAGGCCAACTTCTCTTGAACACATGAACGGCACGACAGTGGACTTGGCAGTATTTGACATCAACGGATCAGAGGTCATGGTGACGAGGCAATGAACAGATGAGAGGTCAAAAGAGATTACCCAAACCCACGGAGGCAAAGTGAAGCAGCGAGATGAGATGTCCCCAACCCGACACGAATGCAGACAAGTGCCATGTTCAAGAGTGACATACTGCCGACGACAACGACGATGGTTCCATTTTCCCCCCACCATTTCTGGCGAGTACCCCAATTATTTTTAATAACAAGCTTGAAGGGGATAGCATATTCTTGCGATATAAGTCCGCCCTTCGGGCGAATCCATCCTAGTGCATTTAACGAGTCCTAGGAAGGAGAAACTCAGAGAACGTCATTTCGACTAGATCCGATGTCATCAGGGTTTAACGAGTCTGACAAAGGAAGAACTCGGCGTCTTTTCATGTTTAGAGAGTTCGAAAAGACAGCAGAAAAGAAAACTCCACAGGTCCCTTTTCGTAAACAGTTCCCCAGATCCGAAAAGGTAGAAAACAATATTCGGGAAAACCTCCTAGTCGCGATAGGCTAGGGTATTCCTTTTTCGTAATCAATCCATCCCAGCCCGAAAAAGGGTTAAATTTATACTGGGTGGATGTCGATTCGTGTCCAATTTAACGAGATCGAAATGACAAGGGCCTCGGCAATCTTTTCATATTTAGAGAGTCAGAAAAGCGCTGAAAGATGACTCCATAGTGACTTTTTCGTGTATTTACCGAGTCCGAAAAAGTATAAAATACAACTCGTTTCCATCTTTTAAGTCGCAAAAACCTGCTGCTGCACATACCAAGCAAGCGTAAAAATCCATTTTCGACATAACATATGCAAATATTTGATAAAAATAACTTTCAAAACTCTTTTAACGTCGAAAAAGTTATAAATATGTCAAATTGGTAAAAACAAAATTACTTTTTACTATTTACCTTGGTAGAAAGCAACAGTGGTCCATTTGGAGCAGAAACTTCCGTCGATGATTGTGACCAATCCAGGCAACCATTCAGCTTCTCGTCTATCACAGGTAAAAGGCGCTCCCTTGCTCTACATTTTCATTCTTTTTTTAATGATTTTCCCTTAAAAATAAGTTTTGTATGGCCATTTTTAGAATTTTAGGGCTGCGCCCATTGGCGCGGGTATCGGGCACGGACCCGCGCCAATGAGCTCTTTTTTACAAAGGGCTCGTGCCATGTGGCGCGACTGTTCACAAAACAGCCGCGCCAGTGGCCGAACCTCAAATTTCGCCCAAAATTTCGATATTTAGACCAAAATGCATGGAATTTGAAGCTCATCAAAGATCTAACTAAGGGTTTTTGGCCATGTGAATGCAGATAATCACTCAAAATGGCAATCGAATGGAAAGAACGAGAGCACGGAGAAGAGGATGAACAGGCCATGCAAAGCCAAGCTTGCATGAACGCACTTAGAAACTGTGGATTGAAAAATTTCTTCCTCACGCCATGTTTACGAGCTCAGCCCAAGCTCCTCCAGTACTTAATCAGTATCTGGGACGAACAGGAACAGGTGTTCAGGTTACGAGACCAGGTGTTATAATTGGAGGTCACCGACGTTTATTTCATCACTGGATTGTCCCGCAGAGGTCCAATCCCTGTACTGACTGGAAGCAGACCATCTGGGGAAAAGATGGAAGAAGTAATGGCACGGGTGTGCCGAGGGGCACAAACAGGATCAGGAAGCAAAAAAGTGGACATCCACACCATCCCTGATCTAGCACTGAGAGTAGTTCTCCATAAAATTACGCGGGCTGCTGGGTCGCAGGCTCCGCACGAGGCCACGAAGACCCAACTCCTGCTGGCCTCAGAATGCATGGGTCCCTTACTGTTCAACTGGGCAGAAGCAGTAACTATCAATATGAAAAGGCAGCTCACAAAGTGCAAACAGGGGAAACTGAAGCAGTTCGGTTATGGTTCCATCTTGTTATCGTTCATTCTGGAACGCTTACCAATCTTCCAAGGCCAAGGGGCCGCAGTGGCGAGTCCGATACCACGAGTGCCACGAATGGTTCGCTGGGCAGCATTGATGCCCAGATCTGGTATATGTCCTGGAGGCCAGAGTTTTTTAGGTGGTTACGGCGCCAGCTGATTGTCATGGAAGACTGGCCCTATTCGGGAACTGACTTTACTGGGGACCCAGACCTCCCACTACCAGAAGGAGATGACTGGGACGAGGAGCTGGGTAAGACCTCATATTTTTGATTATATGTTTTTTTTGTTAATACACATTCGTCTTAACACAATTATATATGCATGCAGATGTAGGACCTGAGAGACCAGCCGGGATGTCTCCAATCTCCCGGAGGACACAACTCGCCCCAGAGATCCAGGGAGAAGGCACCGGAGGAGATGAACTGATCCAGAACCTCGAGGGGATCGCCCACGGGATTCCAGACTATGCCCGGCTAGCAGACGTACCGATGGCATACCAGCGCCATACGGTGGGAGTCCCGAATCGGATCCACCGAATCCTGAGGCGCTTAGTGCGTGCAGTCACGTGCTATCATGAGCACCATGCGGATTAGTCCTTAGGATTTATACCACACCTATTTTTTGAGAGACATAGCGTCTCCGGATGTACTAAGACGTTTATGTATATTTTTGAGTTTTATGATGCACATTGTGCAAACATTTCGACACACATATATATATATATACATATGACTATTTTGGATGGATCTTTCTTTACATGTGATGATGTTTTCTATATGTCATGCAAATTTCTAATACAAATGTAATATAATGTATCAATTACATAACAAACGACCCAATGCGAAATGTATTCACACAATGTATCTAATCACACATTTCATTTTTACGCAAGCTTAAAAGCACACATGAACACACACATATGCAAACTATGCTTGAAATGAGGAGGACGGGCATGCCCCCCAGCATGATGTCTCAATTCGAGGTGCATGCCCCCCAAGCTTCAGTCCATTGAAAGTGGAGTGAAGGTTCAAAACAAAAAGTCGAATTGAACATGCTTGTGTTTCATTATTTTAACGAGGTTGACACACTCTTAAAGAACTATCCTCAAACAACTTGTTTCATTGTTTTAGGAGCTTGACACAAGTGGAGGAACTATGCTCCGGCGATCTTGTTTCATTTTTTAAGGAGCTTGACACAAGACAACAAACTATGCTCCGACAACCTGGTTTCATTTTTTAAAGAGCTTGACACAGGGAGGAAACTGTGCTCTTACATCAAAATGAACAAGAAGGCGGCGCTTCCAAGAGTTCCACTCCTGATGGAAGGAAAACATCCTGGAAGTCAGGACCCAATTCCCCCAGCACACTATGCACAACGGCATCATCACTGAGCACAGGCACGGGGTAAGTAGCCACATAGTTGACCTGCGGTGGGGCAGATACAACAGGTGGATAAAAACCAGGAGGGGGTGGCGGCGGACCAGTTGCCACATTAGGACCAAAGAATGACAGCTGATCAATGGTCATGATCCTTCCTTCATGCGGAAAACAGGCCACACGAAAGAGGGAGGAGACGAGCGCTCCCATGGCATAGGTGTAATCCAGCCAGAAAATAGAAATCAGGGGCGGGAACGATATGGGTCCAACTTCCGGTGGTTTACCTCCCAAAGTACCGGGTAACCTTGGAAGGATCCCCAACGGTTGATCGTTCTTCTGACGGATGTCAATGGATGCAAGTAGCAGAAGGCAAGCGTGAACCAGCTTGCAGATGGTTGTGTGAATACTAATAGAGGCACCTTCGTCTATAATGGTGCTGGGTACAACCAGACCAAGAGCCTGTATTGTGATCTCGAAAGGCACATAAGACGGAAGGCGAAATCCTGCAAATCGATTCCAGTCAAAGGAAGCGACCAAACTACTCGGAGGGGCTACCATCGACAAGCGAAGGTCTTCCCCTGATGTTACGGTAGAAGAAGCATCCTCCATGACCTCCATCTCGAAGGCGGGAGGGATATCCTCTAGAGCCTCCATCATGGGAGGCGGAGGAGGGGCTTCTTGAAGTACAGGGACAGGAGAATCTTTCTCCAAGTATGAAGAATCTGAAGAGATCAGAAGGACATGGGGGGTGTGAGATCCACTCTCGACAGAAAAGACCTGGTGCACCGCGGACGGGGCCAGTTCAACCGATCCTACGACCAATGGTTGGTCAGGGACAGATTCGTGAATTTGAATTTCTGGGGGAGTGGGATCGACCAAGGATGACTCTTGACCAATCGTAGGATCAGCTGGCGGAGGACTCAAAGAAAGCCGATTATAACCAGGTGGAAGGCGTGGCGTAGAACCGGTTGGGTTGTCCAAGACTTGCTTGGCTTCATCCATATAAGGACAAAGGTGAATGGCATGGTGCCCTTCACACAACTTACAGGGATTGGTGATCTTACCCTGCTTCTTAGAATTCTTATCAACAGCAGCTGAAGACGTGCCCCCAACTTGACTCCCGGAAGCCAAAGGCAACGGTGGACGGCCGTTGGACCATGCTTCGAGCACCTTGGGGATGCCAGGGCAATCTCGAAGAAGATGGTCTCCCGTGCACAACAGGCAAGGGAACTTGAATTTCCGTGGAGGGTTGGAAGGTTTATCGGGAGGAGATATCTCAGAGACAGTAGCTGTACATTTAGCCTCTCGCTTATCGGACTTCTTCTTCTTTGTCTTCTTCTTCTTCTTCTTAGCCACCTGGTTACTTGAATCCAGACTTTCACCAGGCGAAGTAGAGGAGGAGGACGCAGAAACAGGCGAAGAAGGGGAGAGGTCCACCTTGGAATCAACATGAGGTTGTTCAGGTGGAGGAACTGATTGAACAGTAGTGGAGACATTCGGGACCACAGAGGTTGAGAACAACCAAACAGGCAACCCAACAGTTAGCCCAGGGAGGGACAACGTCACCATGTAAGGAGCACCAACATTTCCAAAAGGAGGAAAATGACCGGGATTCCCTTCTGAGGGGATTCCTTGGTTGGTGAACTCTGAAAAAGTTGCCATCAAACTCAAAACCACACACGGGCTGAAAATGAGTTAAGACACACGATCAAACGGTCAACAAGCAATGTCTAAACGGGTGTGTAATCGTGGGCGATTAATTTTACCACATTGGAAAGTAAGAAATTCTACCATTTCATATTTTAAGAGTCGAGAAACGATAAAAAGATGACTCTATCTCTTTCAGAGTTGACACAAGCGTGAAAGGACAAGCGCTTGACGATCTTTTCAAGTTTAGGGAGTCAGAAAAGACCAAATGACTGCTCAGGAAAAAACTAGGCACAAAGGGTGTACCAAATATCCGTGAACTGCAATATACACCTTGGTTTCAATAATGAAACAGAAATCGACCAAGGACTTTCCGTACGTGCAGGTAGTCTCCCCGAATGCTGTGTTAGGTGTATCACGGGTATAGGGCGGCAGACTCGGCTTCCTGTGGATAAAGGATTGAAAACCTAGAGGGGTCTCCCTTTATATACGCGACGGTACGGGGAGCACAAGTCCGTACTAGCGCTGTCTAAAGCCTAAAGGCGAACGACAGCTGCTAGGTTTAACGACGCCGGAACACGTCTCTAGCCTAGACCTTCTAAAAATGTTTCGTTAAGTTCCAATGCTGCCTTAGGTTAATTGAATAAATTTTACAGTTGATCTTCAATTAAGTTCCAATTTTCAAGCCCTATCGTATGTAGTGTCTTAAAAGACTCCTAAATGCAAAGCTACATGCCACAGTCCAACATTTCGTTCGATGAAAACTAATTAGAGAAGAGTTGAGAGCTTTTACACAAACGAAATGAACGGAAGACAAACAATGAGATCTCTAATGCAACTAATGAAATTGAAAACTTTTCATTCAAAACACTAATCACTAGCGATATGGAAAAGATCACAATTTGCACTAATTAACAAAAGCAAAAGAGATTTTTTTTTTTTTTTTCAATGTTCAAGAGCCAATATGCACTAAACAAACGGAACAACTTGAGAAACGATTTCCAAGAGAGCGAAACAAACAAATTTCACTCAACAACACAAGCAATCAGATCCCCAAATCGACCAAAGTCTCTCAAAACGAAGAAAAGACTCAAAAGCTTCCAATGGACCGTGTGATCTAGGTCCAAGGCAAGACCAGACGAATTTCGAATGAAGGAATGAACAATCACCCAAAAATCGCAATAAAACAATGAACAACTACTTAGAGGATGCGGAGAATCAATCAAATAGTTGACAGGACCATCAAAACACCAAAACTCCCAAGGAGGGCTCGATACACTAAGCCACTAGATGCCCTAGGGCTTAAAACGTGAAATCGGTAGATAAAAGCAAACAACCAAAGGACAGAGGTGAATTCCCAGTCAAACAGGACTCCAACACACTCAGGCAGTCGGAAAATCCAGAAGAAAAACACTGATCAAATCCAGAGAGCTCAAAAATGAAGAAACTCAAAAAACTTACAGGGGTGGCGCGACTGTAAGTGTGAAACTGGCACCAGAAAGCAATTGGCGCAGGCTGGACAAAGGCAACGTGCGCCAATTGGCGCGAATGTCGGGTTTAAAACCGCGCCAGTCGAGTTTCTCAGCCAAAAATTAAAAACAAGCTGCTCCAGAAGCAGACCAATGCAAGCTAAGCAAACTAAGAAGAAAAAACAGTGAAAGAACCCAACCCAGAAGGTTCATCAAGCAAGGGAAAACATAAAACAATCAAAGCGAGACAACACAAACGAGACAATGAAATCCGGACGATCCCCAGTGGAGTCGCCAAATTGTTGAGGAGGTAAATCCCCTCTGCGGACAGAGGCGATCCCTACTAGCCCAGCAGGGGTCTAGCAACAATCAAACAATGCTATGACGCAAGCTCCTAGTTACGAATGGAAAGACTAGGAATAGAAGCCTACCTGGATTCCAACGCTATAATCTGAAGAAGAAGCGTCCCCGTTCTTCAGCCCCGGCAGATCACAATCCTTCCACGATCTCCGCGGATGAACACCTGCACATGGAAGAAACGAACAGATACAAGCATAGAAACCAGCATACGTAACTAAACATCAGTCAGAAAGGACGTTACTCGCATTAACATGATGGAAAACGGAGTGGAACCATAATCATAATCATCTATTAAATAATAAACAAAGAGAGATTACAACCAAGTTCTGACGTCGCGGTCTCCTTCGGACGGGTCTCCGGTCGTCCACGTCTCGCAAAGCTCGCCAAGGAAAGGGAAAACCTCTCCGGAGTCTCTCGACAATGGTCTCCTTACTTGAGTCAGCCTTAAGGGAAAGAGGGGATTCTTTACAACACAAAGGCTTTTGGGAATATGGAGATTCAGAGCTTAGGCACTTCAAGACTAGCTTGCCATGGGATTGAGCAGGCTTTTATAGATGGGGAAGGAGGGAGTTGGGATCCCTATTATTATGGGATTGGCCCTATCAACAAGGAAGGTTCCATAGGAGGTGTCAAAACTACTTCCCTTCCATAGAACTCCCGCAGCCAAACCTCCCAACTCAAGATAGGCAATGGTTTTAGAGTTTGTTGGAACTCAACTTCCGCCATCTTTATTTAAAAAACAGTCCCTAAATTGGGTGGCGCGACTGCTGCTCTATGACAGAGCGCCAGTTGGCGCGACCTCTTTGCAGGATTTTCCCCATTGGCGCGAGTACTGAACTGCCTGCCCGCGCCAATGCCAAAAGGGATGTTTTTCATGATTTTTTCAAGGAGATGTCTCAAGGGAAAATAAATCTCATGCTTAGAGGAATGCATTGATGATGTTTTCAAGGCATGACAATGTTCACAGGTCACAAAATGGGTCCTCCATTGTGCGGGACGAGGAATGGTAGGGACGGTGACAAATTACTGTGTAACACTATGACGTATTCTTTGGCTACAAATATGTTTTATCAATTTATTTTTTTTGCAAGAAGAAGAGAGGGAGCGAGAATATTAACCTATGTGGAGGAGAATGGGATCAAGTTGAAAGCATCAAGCTCTGAATGGAAACTGACCAAAAAAATTCCTTGCAATGAATCTCTTCCAAGATAATAATCTTTTGGGGCATTAATGTTAGCTAAGGGTTTATCACGAAGGTTGTGAAACTATGGTTTTCACAAGCCAGGACATTATCTTCATACATGCTTCTAGGACAATTTAGCAATACCAAAGACACAACATCGTAAGTTGGTTGTAAGATCACTTTAATGAAAATAAGGCACAAAGACAATTGCCACACATTCTGCAAGGGTTGAGATCAATTATTATATAACTAATCCATATAGATTCCCAAGGAATTATGTCTACCAAGTTGGGGAATGTTGATATTGGTCTTAAAACTCATCTACTTGATGAAAAATGTAGTAGCAGGAAAATGTACATTCAATACAAAAAATGAACATCAAAACTCTTCATCATCTCATGAAATCCTCCATAATTTTGAAACAACATTGGAAACAAATCATTTAGGATTCAAAATAATCATCTCTACTTTCCTCATAGTTTCTCTCCTCTCATAGTGTAAACACTTTTTATAATAATCTCAATAGAAATGTTAAGATTGATTACACATGTGAGAGTTATTAGAAATTATAGATTCATGAAGAATTTCAAGTGTCATGAGTGTAGGTCAAAGTTCATGGTAGATGAACAGTCACCTCAATTCTATAAATATACCCTCATGTCTTCTTTGTCCTCATGTTGGCAAGTTGAAGTTGAATTAGATAATATTTTATGGCAAGTTGAATTTGAAACTTTTGAATCAAAAGAAACAAAATGCCAATAATAATAGCCAATCAAAGTAGTATAGCAGAAGTTGTGAACATTTTACAATTTCAGCCTCAAAACATACCTTGCACAAGTTACTTTCTTTCTATTTTGGGATACCTTTCCTTTGGTTAGCAAGCTCATATATATTTAAACTTTATTTTTGGATTTTTTTTAATTCCATTTAATAACACAATGATCTATCCATTACTGGGTAATACTACAGTAGAGGAACAATAAATGTAGGAAATAAAGTGGAATCACATTGTGTGAAACACTTGTAACCCTTGCTAGTATCGCTTATAGTACTACGACATAAGACAATACTTGTAAAAAAAATCTCACTTCCATGTACCTTTAGGAATATATGAGTTCCCCTAGATATAATTGAAGCCCTCTTTCGATAGGCTATCCAACCATCCTATTGCTCCAAAAGACGTAGAACAACACTCAAGGAGACCAATCACTAATACCTAGGTAGTCAAGTTGTACAACTAGAGGAACGATGGACACACCTTAGTTATTGCCATGAGATATTATGCCATGTACTATTGTCGAGAACTTGTATGTCAAGGAGCTATAGAACCTGTTATCCATTGGTCGATGACATGACTAATGATTAATACTTTATTTTCTAATTTATTTATGAGGGGTAGAAATTTTATTTGATACTATAGAAACAATGGCATCAGGAGAGCCCTCAAGAGACCCCTCCATGAGAGGAGGATTATCAGGTACATTGGTTGTTTAGTTATGTCATGTTTTCAAGTAGGTTATATTTATTGTTCGTTGTGAAAAATTAATTAATGTGAATTTGTTTGTCCTGCACAGGTGGACGCACTCATATGACTCGTGCACCCAGACACCAAATCGAACAAGAGGAGCCCCATAGACCTGTTCCCATTTGTCCCTAATTTCATAGAGCCCATTCTAAGGGATATATTATACATGGTATAGGTACACATTAGATCAATTTCTAGTTAAAATGTTCAAGTTTACGTTATACTCAATGTTGAACAGGTGAATTTTTTTTTTCAAATGACATGTGTTTAATGTGAAAACATTATGCTCCCTAGGTGAAAATGTAGGAGTTGGGGTTGGCCATATTGTTGGTGAGGGACAAAGGAGAACAATGACTTAGCCTATGGCATCCATCCCACACTTGGATAGTTCTCGTTCAGGTAAAATATAAAGGAAAATTTATTGTTTGATGTATGTTTAATGTGAAAATTATTGTGTGTCTCATGTACTTGTGTTATAAAACAATTTAATGTTTTGAACAGTGGCTTATAGAGACCTTCATTCCTCGGAAGGTCACAATTCTAGTCCAATGAGAAAAGTGGATGAGAGAGTCTCTACACGAGGTATTTTCAAATGACTAGAAAAGTTTTTTAAATACAAATTTTCCTTATAAATTATTTAATTTTTAATATGCGCAATAATTTAAAATGTTACAGGTGGCGGTCATCACCCTCCTAGGGGAAAAGGTTGTAGCGTTCATGATTTTTCTCGAAATCTGAGCTATGATCCCCTTTACACCCATCCCAGTGATATTCCTGAGGAGATGGCTTGGGAAGATACCATATCCTTACTTACTGTTGATGGGATGAGGGAGCATTGCATGAGATTGCATAATGAATTGCAAAGTTGCAATCTCTTTGCCCCTAGTCGAGATTGTCTCCAAATTGTTTTGCACAATTTAGAGAGTTTTATAGAGACTTATCTTGGGGTTGGACCATCAACCCAAGTTTTTTTTGACATGATGCATAGGAGGAGAGTGTCAGTGATTTGTATCTACTCTTAAAATGAATTTAAAAGTAGGGTCACTAAAGAAATGGCCTTGTCACTATTTGACATGCGGCCTGAAGGCTAAAATGTTTTGAAGATTGCAAGATTCAATGATCCCAATATTGCACATCATATTTATGAGAAGTTCCTGTATGCATACGGAAAGTTCCCAAATAATGATGAGGTGGCACAATATTTTGTTAGGATGTTGTATGCTCAATTCTGAGAGCACATGGACCCTAAATATACAGATATGAGATCCAAATTTTATGGAGCTAGAAAAGGTCGTACATATGAAAGACCTGTTGTTATGTGAGATGTTGGGTTTAGGCCTCCAGCACCTCATTTAGCACCTCGACCACCTAGGGTAGTTACTCTTCTAGATGATTTAGCCCTTAGCTCAAGTTTATTTTGCTTTAAGAGGGGTGGAAGTCGGCTTAGGGACAAGCCAACCTTCATCTAGTGTAGGAGTTCGTTCATTTGTGAGTATTGCAGATGACGTGTTGAGGGATATGGAGTGAGATGAGAATCTAGAGTATGCATCCTCCTGTAGAGACCACTATGAGCGAGACATTAGACAACAAGTGCACACCATGGGCGAGATATGTACAAGTATGTTTTGATCTATTTTAAAATACACATTTATAGGATGAGCTACAGTGCATGTAACATGTTTCTTTGGTGTATATACATTTAGTCTCTACAAAATTACACCAATATATTTATTTAACTTATGTAGTTTACAACATTCTTATAACAACATTTCTTTTCCCCTAATCCTCATTCTGTAGATCATGGACATGATCATGTACATGTGCCACATTCATTACTATATATCTATATTTTTGCACGTCAAATTGAAAATGAATTTATGTCACATAATTTTATATGGTATGAATCTTAACATTATGGAAATTTTAGGTTAGTGCTACACATGAAGGGCTTCCTGAAGACATGATACCTTCATATGTTCCAATGGTCTCACAGGTATTATCTATCTATATTTTTTATGTTAAATTGCAAGTGACTTTATGATGAACATAATTTTATATGGTGTGGTTCTTAACATTATTGAATTTTCAGGTATGTGCTACACATCAAGAGCTGCCTAAAGAGATTATTCCTTGTCAGGTTCCAGTCGTGACACAAGTATCGATACTTTTCGTTAAGCATATTTATTATGTTTATTATATTTCTTTTCACAAACTTTTCTATTAACTTTGGTTTCTACTTTCAGGCTACAGATAATATTGAGATAATGCAAACTGAGCCCTATGAAGATCGTGTAGGCTTTGGGTCAGAGAGTCTACATTAAACCATGGTAACCTCTTACCATTTCTTCGTTGGTATCATTGCCACGTTATAAACAGGATATCACAGAATAAACAATATGAATTTACTTTTGTTGCCAAAGGTTAATTGTTGTCAATGAACTGCCATTTTATTTGTGTTTTTTTTGTCCATCAAGCAGTTGACCATTGGTTTTTTTTTTTGACAGAGTATAGTCCTCCTATAGAGGAAGTTATTGATGTAGCTGCTAGCCCAAGGGATTCTCTCAACCATCTATCAGCAAGGTTGCTAGGCACTTGGTTAGTTTTTATACCAATCATTTTACTAGGGGTGTCATCCTCAAATGTGGGGAAGAATCCCTTGAATTTCACTGTGATGTTTTCAATGGGAAAAAAATAAAAAATATAGGCATGGTAAATAAGGGATAATTATGCTTAATATTTAAATAGAATCAAATGAAATATAGGTAGTATGAAACCTATGGCAATATACAAGATAAAAGTATGTCTGCTACAAAGAGAATGAAAGTAATATATTAAGAAAGTAGGATAGGTACCATTGAGTCATTTTCTGGTAGACAAGTACGATAGGTAACATTGTAGGTGTATTATGATGTAAACATTGCAATTATATGACCTTATACACTGAGAACTATTTTTACTTTGTGGTTCTTTGTATTGCTAAATTAGGCCAAGGCTACTTTTAACATTGAAAAGTTCACATAAATTAGTCTCCTGAAATGTGAATAATTCCGTTACAAGTCAGGTATATACCTTCCAACATTTCCAGATCACCATATTTGACATTAAATTTATTCCTATTGATGTGGAGGGTTGTTTCCTACTCAAATATCTCTCTGGGGAGCTTCTGATTTCCCAACCATAGATAAACCTTTGAAATATGGACCTACACCACCTAAACTAGCCCTGGGTATGAATTGTTATTCTACATGTCTAACAAAAACAATTGTTGCACTGGTATCAGGAATATTCAGGCTTCTAACAATGGTGTGCTATCTAGGAGCTATATGGAAAAGGTGGACATCATACCACTATGAATAACATGGGAGGAAATCTAAAGATGGACCTGAAATTCTTTCCATAGTCTTTCTTTTACGAGATCATCATCTGCCATCCATGGTGTGATTGGAACATCCATTTTTGTTCTCTGGCATACATCCAGCCACGTTGCTACAAGAAAAGGTCACTTGTTCATATTCTGATCCATCCCATTGAGTTGGGTGATTGAAATTATTTTAGAAACCAAATGCAAATAAGTTGTGTTACTGTTTCCCAATTGGTTAGCTCAACCGTTT
The DNA here is from genome assembly GCA_034641835.2 of Pinus albicaulis. Taxonomy (NCBI): domain Eukaryota; kingdom Viridiplantae; phylum Streptophyta; class Pinopsida; order Pinales; family Pinaceae; genus Pinus; species Pinus albicaulis. Next base: position 80,164 of record JAXQQM020093305.1, on the reverse strand, counting down.
GTCACCAATGTTGCTGAGCATTGGCTAGTTTTGTGCCATCTGGTAAATTATTTGAATCCCCCATGCATGATAGGCACTACTCTATGCTAGCATATTTATTAGGGTTGTTGTGCAGGAACATAGGGAAGCATCTCTTGGGTTTCCCCATGAGGTTTTCCTCGGAAAAAAACAATAGTTCTATTTGATTGGGAAAGGAGAAATTTTTTTTTATTGTATCATTATTACACTAAGTGTGGTCATGAAGCATCTATAAAAATGACTAGAGAGGGATTTAAAAGGAGGGAGGATGGAAAGAAATGGGAATAGTGGAAAAGTTTCCTATTCGAACTTTGTGACAACTATAAATTTTGCCACATGAAGAAAAAAATATAGTAAACATTCATAAAAGGTTTAAATTAAATTCACATTCACATTGGTTTGTACCCCTTTGCTATCATAGTAATTCTTTGGAGGATTCTGCACATTTGGATAATTAGGTCTAGGAGCTTGGGCATTTCGTTTTTGAGGTTCTCTTTGGGTGTTCATGATGGGTTTACAATTTTCTAATTATTAGGAGTATGGTTCTATATAGCTAGGGTTTGGATGTAGTATGAAAATGTAAAAATTCAAAGCCAAGACATGGATTTTTTCTATTTGATAGGCAAGAACATGGCCTGATCTAAGGTTTGTGGCTGATATCTCATCACTTAAAGCATAATATCTTCTTCAACCCTCAGTGAAAGCTTCTCTCTAAGTGGCCTTAGTGACATTATCCTTAATCCTAGATTGGAGTTCCTACCATCTATTCTATTGTGCCGATATTGCAATCCTAACTCTCCTGTATTATATTCATTAGCTAGGTAATGGTGTTCCATTTTGTTGTAGTTAAAGTATATGAAAAATTGGATTGTTGGATGAGTTGTCTAAACTAGTAAATGGAGTTAGGATTTATTTTATTAAACCCATTATGGGCATCAGTGGAGATTCCATTCTATCCACTTGGACCTAGTCAAATTGGATTGGAAGGAAAGAACTTAGTTGACACATCATTCATTAGAAATATTTATCACAACAACAAACCGATATGCTCTTTTGGATTCTCAGATCCATCATACCTAGGGACTTATGGCATATATATGGGAAACATATTTTATTTAAGTCTAATTGTGGAGGGGTACTATTAATCAATCTTATAACCAAGGTAATTAGTGGCATCTTTCTGTGTTTAAGGCATAACCACATAGGGTAAGCTCACATTCACACTATGTTGAAGGGGTATAAAAAGAGATAAATGAGTTCTAATTTGAGCAACCAATGTTTGATCTAATTGTAACATATGATAAAGTAACTATGAATTAGCACTCTCATGGGAAGATGTCTGATCAAGTCAAGTCTTCAAGTTACATTAGGATTAGCCTCCTCAAGGCTTAAAGGTGTTTGTTCACAGGTAGGCGGAGGTTTTTGACCCCTAGGGACATAAACACTCTGCTTAATGTTACCTAATTATTGTATAAAAGTCGTAAAGGAGTCAGACACAATTCCATTTTCAAATACAAAAAGGGGCAGAGATCTCTCGTAGCCTCCCCCTTGATTAACCACATTGGAAATTTTGGCATTCCCGTCAGGTAAATGATTTGAATCCCCCATGCATGATGGTCACTACACTATGCTAGCAGATTTACTAGGGATGCTATACAAGAAAGTAAGGAATCATCTCTTGGGTTTCCCCATGAATTTTTCCTCAGAAGACAAATAGTAGTTCTATTTTATTGGGAAAGGAGAAAGTTTCTTTTATTGTATCATTATTACACTAACTGTGGGCAAGAAGTATCTATAAAAATGACTAGAGATGGATTTAAAAGGAGGGAGGATGGAGTATGGTCTTTAAAGTATTCCTACTATGGTTGTAGGAGTATGGTTTGATGAACCTAACCTACAACTTGAAGCAACTACCCAATTCCAAAAGTTGCTTTCAATTGGTATTTACATCAAATCTTATGTATTAATTGTCAAATTAAGCCTGCCATTTTATTTGTGTTTGTTTTATCCATCGAGCGCTGACCATTGGTTTTGTTTTTTTTACAGAGTGTAGTCCTCCTATAGAGGAAGTTATTGATGCAGCCATTGTTCTTCTCTTTGTTGAATTCCTAACGAGGCATGATTTTCCATAGTTGCAGGTGAAAGCCCTTATTGTTTTATCTATAGATGATAGAAGGCAATAATGTAATTGACTGATTATTTCATGAAAGGGTTGAGGGATTATGTTTTCTTTCAGCCTCAAATGTTAGGAGAGGTGGGTCGATCCTTAGACCCATTAGCTCTTAGATTTTTATTTTCCGGGGCATTCCATACATTGTATTTTTATGTTCATGCATTGTACCTTGTATATTCATGCTTTGAATTTTTATAGGAGAGCGAGTTTGGTTCACACGCATTGTATGGACATCATTGTAGTCAACGAGTCCCTTTGACCTGCTTTGTCGTCATTAGTTGGACATAAATATAATTATCTTATCTTATCTCCTAATAGGAAAGTGTTTCGATTGAGTACGAAAGTGGGTTTGTGGTTTTTTCTGCTTGATTATAGTTTGAAGCCGACATGGGCTATGACAAACATAGCTTCGGGGAACATTAGAGCATACAAGAGTTGTGATTGACCTTGGAGTTGTGCCAATATTTGTAAAATTGCTAAGTTCACCAAGTGATGATGTTCGTGAGCGAGGTTAGAAACTATTTTTTAATGTTTCTTTACTTTGTTTTACGATCGAGAGTTTTTGTCCAATATTTCTATTACGTAATAGAGCATTTTTTCAAGAAATTTTGTCCAAGTTTTTGTTTCTACATTCGGACCTATATTGTCATTGTTGTTTAATATCTTGTCCTTTTATTTTAATAAGTTGTTTGGGCATTGGGAAACATGGCCGGTGACTCGCCCAAATGCAAAGATCTATTTCTCGGCCATGGTGCCCTGATGCCACTCCTTGCTCAACTGAATGAGCACGCTAAGATTTCTATGTTGAGAAATGTCGCTTGGACCTTGTCTAATTTCTATCAAGGCAAGCCACAACCTCCATTTGACCAGGTAAGGAATTTATGCCGCTGATTCTTTAAATAACTTTTCCTGGTTAGTTCTATCAATTTGTCATCCTTAGCCATAGAAATACATTTTGCAGGGCTAAAATTTTCATGAACCGTTTTCTTGCAGACAAAGCCAGTGAGTTGAGGTGGTGTTTGTCGAAAGATTGGTTGAGCTTTTATTGTAAGCATAAATACGAAAATTTGATGAACATTTTTTTAGCTTCTACCTATTATTAATGTTGTAGATAGGTGTATTTCGTGCAAGGATATTAATTTTATGGTTAAGAATGTGTTCTATTAGTTCCATATTTATTTTTTTAGATAAAGGTTAAAGATTGACCAAAGCTATTCTTTTGCTAAATGCATTTTAAAATTTCAATTCTAGATGTTTTGTCTCTACAATCATCCATCTCCATCTATTCTTATCCCTGCTCTCCGGACTACGGGCAATATTGTGCTTGGAGACGATGTATAGACTCGAGGTATATCCGGTCTCTATTGGCATGCTGGATTTTGAAACTTGAAATATTGCAATTCAATCTATGGTGTACAAATGCAAGAGGAGATTTAATTAGTCTTATAAAATTTATACAATCACACATAAACTAAATGTTTAGATGAGTTCTTTGGGATAGAGTGAATAGTTATGTTTTTATTTGATAGATTATGTTCTCAAGTAATTTTGTGGGGATGTGTGTTGCCTCAATACATTATCAACAATCAGTACTTCCTGCCTCTTAGGGAAACAAATATCAAATACGGGTTCCTTAGCTACAACTTTATAGATTAAGAATGACACTTCATTGAATGTCTTATTCCTTGTAAAATGTTGTTTAAGTTCATATATCCTAAGTTTGGATTTGTTTACACGTTGTGATTGATGCAAACATTATTCCTCCTCTTGTACAATTGTTGCAAATTTGTTGAGTTTGATATCAAAGAAAAGAAGCTTGACATGGGTTATAACTAATGCTACTTATCTTGGTACACATGATCAAATAAAGTATGTATTTAATGAATATATACGATCAACACAAGCATATTTCTAAAATGGGTTGTCTATTAATGAATAAAAGGGGTCAACTTACAAGATGTGATGTAATGAGATGTGTTTGCTTGATAATAGTCGGTGTGATGTAGATGTTCAATAATTTTTGTCGGTTGATACAATGAGACAAACTATTGATTCATGCTTTTGGTTGCGGAATATCTTGTGAATCAAGGATGCATTAAGCCTATATGTGATCTTCTAGTCTGTCCAAATGCAAGAATTGTAAGCTGTATTTGTCTTGAAGGGCTAGAGAATATTTTGAAAGTTGGGGAAGCGAGAGAAAGAATGCAGGCAACTTGGAGGTGTAAATCTCTATGCACGGTATATTGATGATGTTGAAGGACTTGAGAAGATTGAGACACACTGCAAATTCATGACAATAATAGAAATTTATGAGAAAGCGAGTGAAAGATTCTTGAAACTTACGTGTTTGGAAGATGATGAAGATGACTAAACGAGTCAAATTTTACCTCTCATATTTAACATTTTAAGTGACCTATGATATGCCACCAATGGAGGAACACTTCATTTTCCTATAGTCGGAGAGATTTACATAGTCAAGTATTCTTGCATGCATTGTGTATACTCTATGTCCACATGCTATCAAATATCTTTTAGGTTCAACATGAGTACTTTATTTGACATTGCCATCAAAATTACAATTATTTACTATTTTGTGGAAGCTTGGATGGAGCCTAGTTTCCCGAGTTGAAAGAAATTTCTAAATATGAGTCTTATGTTTGTCATCAAGAGAATAATTTCAAGTGTTATTCTAGCACTAATGAAAATTAATTTTGTAATTATATTTTTCCACCAAGCTATATAGATTCCAATCAATCATCTAATATTTCATAAGAGGCAAGTGATACATTGGAAAATGTTGGTTTAAATGTTTTGTTGCTTATCAATATCCTTGGTTGTTGATAATTTCCTTTAAATTTAATTTTAACTTTGATTTAACCCTTATCATTAGGAATATAGAAATGATGAATCGGACACTAGTAGCAAACAAGGTTCTCCAAAGATCATGTCTACACCTTTAGATTCAAATGAAGCAAGGGTGAAGGGCTATACACATATATGCAAAATATACATGTGTGTTGGGTGTCTTCTTGTGTTTCACTTAGTACTACTAATGATCTTTGCAACAATGATATACCCTTCATGCACTTAATATAACTTGCAGCAAGGTTTTGTGTCCTTTATTACCTTAGGCTCATTGCATGGAGTTGTTTCTTCTATTTTTTGTAGATATGTATTGCAGCTCGAGGCTTAAATTTTTCAATTCTACCTTCAATGTGGCCTTTGATCAATAGTCTCTATGAGTTAGGGTAACTTGTATCATTTATGGGATGAATGTATCACCTTCTCATTGTCTATCCAGTTCATTTTGAATGTCTCATGTTGACCCCTTGCAACATTTTACTTGCACGTTAGTGTATACATTGTTGTGCTTATAGTATTTATTTACGTGGGCATTCAACGCGGCTCTTGAATGAGGTCTCAATAATGATTCTTAATTCCACCCCATCAACACTTGTTGTTTACTTCACGTTATCACCTTTGCAATGACATTCATGTGTTCATTCCATAATATAACGGTCTTCAATTCTTTGTCTTGTTGATACATAGAGGCTGTGTGCTTTATGACAATCTTGTTGCATATAAAGTCTCTAGGTAGTTCACAATTTTGGAATCAGTGTGATTGTGTGACTTGCAATATGAGGATGGTCACATAGTAACATTGTAGCATAGATCATATCTTCTAGTTGCTTCCCTAAGACTCTAAAATTAGTTTTCTCAATTCCTGGGAGATATTGTGACTTATGGGAGATATTGTGATTAGTGGAAGATATTTTGACTTGTGGAGGTCGCATAGTCACATTCCAATGGAGATTGAATTTTACGGTCACTTGTCTAAGACTCTGAAATGTGATTTTGTGACATGTAGTATTGACAGAGTGATATATTCACAAATATGGAAAATAAAGATGATGATTTTCCAAGTCATGTTTCGGAAGTGCGGCCTAATCAAACCGTGATCTAGAAGTGTGATTGTTCACATTGTAGTCTCTGGGATTGTTGTGAACCCAAAGAAAATGACCATCCAAAATAAACATCCATTACTCTCTCTATCATCAATTTCATTAACATGTTGGCCTTTGACATACAGTCACCTTGCAAATGGTCCCATGCTTTTGTCAGTTGGTTTTACGCTACTATTCACGAGGGAAGTTGTCTCATCCAAACACATCTTGGTATCAAGAAAAATATCACTACAGAATGGGAGAAGGCCCCCACCACATCATACAATGCATTTTTTATGGTTTATAATACTTTTTTGAATCATCTTTTAGCGCGGTCCCTAAAAAATGTTGCAAAGGAATGGCATTCTATTTAATGGTTGAGGCCAAATCCTTTCAACACATTTGACATGTTTCCAACACAATTTAATTACATTATTCCAATGGTTATAAAAACGTTATTCTAATGCTTCAAAAGCTATCATCATTTCTTTTACCCATTGCATTTCTTTTCTCCCTATCCATTACTTCATAGTTATGTTTTAGTCAATGTGATGGATATATCTAGTTGCATATCCCGAGGTAATGTGTCACACATATGGCTTCATGGATAATTGTGTGGTATGTATTGGATTCCAAGGCTCCCATCACATTTGGTAACACATTTTTTCTCTATTGTAGTTCAATTCTCTTCCTGTATCTTCCATTTATGTGATGCCCACACAAACAACGCATCGTTTTAGAGCCAACATCCAATGTCCAACACATGGGATCAACATGATTTTCATATGATTCCCCTCATGCCTCCTTTCTTCTTGCGATGTCCATTTCTCTTCATATTAATAAACCGAGGGTTAAGCGCTTCCTTATTTTATGCGATATTTTTTAAAAAACCTTCCACACGTAATGTATAAAAACAATGGCTTGTATATATATGTCCCACATATATACTCTTTCGAGCCTTGTGTCCATCAAAAAAAAAGTGTTTCTTCTTGGATCATATGTTACACATTTCGAGTTCTTTGCATATCCCCATCATGACAAATTTTCAATCTATTCTCCACGACCCAACCTACATGTCATATTATAACGTAGATTTGTCCAAGGGTTCTTCACATGATATGTTATGTAATTTGAATGTTAGAACCTTTCGTGTATGGCAAGAATTTTAATTTTTATTTCCATTATGTAGGTCATGTTGTTGCACATGCTCTTAAATCACATAGAAAGAGAGGAATATTGAGAGTTAGAGGTAAACAACATAATCCACCACTGCTCAAAACAAAGAAGATAAGGATGATAAAATTATTTCCAATGGAAATTTCCATACCACAAATGTCAACGAATTAGACAATCCAAATAATATTAAGAGAAAAGTTGAATACCAAGGGTAAGTATTAATTTTTGGTTAACATGTTCTTTCTTAGGTCAATTACTTCAATGATCCACATCAGCCCAACTTCAATTTCATTTCTTTCATTAAAAATCACATAATCCACAAACATTCAAAAACAGACTTTCCTTACTACAAGGAGATGGAAAATAAAATTAGGAGACCTCCATCATGAGAAGAGACAATAATGAAGAGATTAGCCACATCAAATATAAACTAATATAAACTAATGAAGAGATGAAAATATGATGGCATTTGATATCAAAACTAAACTAACAATACAATAATATATATGTAATTTAATATTCATTCATCACCATCATATCCATGCAAAAAAAGGGGCGAGTTAAGATCATCTAGGAGTAAACATCATGGACACATTAAATCACCATAACTTAATTATCTAACAAAGCACCCTTTTCTAGTAGATCATAATATATTGCTCATACCAACACACATCTAACCATCCACATGTCCAATTATTTGAAAGAAATCCACAATATAATCTTAAACTATATAAAATCCAATGCATTGTAGCAATTATATGTTCTAACCCTAGAATCAAAGTTCATTGTTCATCTTGAACAATGTGTTCCACCCATATGAAATGTGCTAGTGGAAGATTTTCCAGAATGGCATCATGATTATCTATCGATAACCTCCATTGTCACTGTTTTTTTCTACTTTTCACTTGCTTCAATTGCAACCGAGTTGCTATGATCAAGTGACTATATTGGGCATAAATAACCTCTGGCTGGTAATCTTGAAAAATAATATGATCTTTACATTTCTTTACTTCTTCAAAGAAATGTCCCATTAACACCATTGAACCAATTGGGTATGTATAATTTGATGGATATTATACTCTTGCAACAGCGTGGATTTAGATATCTTGCATCGTAATAAATAATAATGCACTTTTTCTTGATTATTTTTTTGGTGCAATAACAACGGACATCACCTTCTCTAACCATATCAGAAACACGATCACAATCATTGTCAATCACAACCACTTAATTGTCCATCTCCTTGTCAGTCACGTTTCCAAATGGGGGAAATGGTGTCAATTCTTCGTGTTTCCTTGGTTTAACAAATTTCTTAGTTTGGTTTTCACAGTCATCGATGGACTCAATCCTATGTATTTATTTCACAAAAGGCTTTACTTTGAGCTCTGTGATGAAGTTCTTAATCACAACATTGGGGTCATATGGCCGCTTTTGCATTACAAACAAATTCAACAAATTAACATTTGAAACTTCCTTGTAGGCATGACTAATATCACAAAGTGAAAAAGTACAAAATATAAAGGGAAATTAGGCCAAATGACCTTCTTAGCATCTTTAAGTCTGTTTTGAAATACCATTTACAACAAAGCTGGTAGGCAATCTCTCTAGCGGGGTAGCTTGTCATGAACATAATATGGCGGGGACATGAGGGGAGAAGTATAACTCCCAAAAACTACGCGTAGGTGAAAATTTCTTCGGAAAACCATGCGGCAATGGGAAAAATGTACTGTACTAGCCTCTTTGGAAATCACGGGGGCTTTCTCATTGAATATAATTTGGTGCATAAGCGGTATGACTCTATGGAATTTTTTTTTAAATGTAGATGAAAATCGGTTCAAAGGGCTCACATAGTAAATTTGAATTAGATTAGGGTCTTGGGTCGTCATTTCCATCCCATGGTATGAAAACTTGAAGAAAATAAAAGAAAATTGTGTCGATGACATAGGAACTCATGTAAAGGGGGAGTATTTCTTTAGATGAAACACTTCTTTTACTCCTATACTCCATGATATTTTTGGCTAAATTATCAGATAGGATATTTTCCCAATTCAAAAATTAAGGAATTGATGATTGCATCAATTAATGGGACCCAATCTATAGAAAACCTAGTAGTATCGGGTTTTGAAAATAATATACACAACATACGCAACATCATAGCGGTAAGGGGGAAGGAATTTGTGCTATTGGATACGTATCGAGTTTATCTCCTTTAATATTGCCTTGTTCATCCTTCCATTCCTTTATGACTTTCATCGGTACTGTATTTTTTTGTTTTAAAGCTTTGAAGAAAAGCTTTGTCATAGTTCTTTGTGGGACGGGTAAGTGGTGACCCCATACCCTGAGACAATGCTTACCCTTACCGTCCCCACGGCTGAAGACTATGACAAAGCTTTCTTCAAAGGCTTGAAACAGAAATGCGTTTGATGAAAGTCATAAAGAATGGAAAAGGATGAAAACAGGCAATATTAAAGGAGATAAACTGATGCGTATCAATAGCACAAGTGCTGCTATGATATTCGATATTTAATATATATTATTTTCAAAACATTCTCTTGCATTTTCTATAGGTAGGTCAGTAGTGATGCAATCATCAATTCCTTAATTTGAGTAGAAAATATCTATCGAATAATTTAATAAAATATCATAGTATAGGAAATGAAATTATTTCATCTAAAGAAATACCCCCTTTACATGATTCCTATGTCATCGTCAATTTTATTTTCTTAGTTTCATCCATTAGAAAACAAATAGATGACCCAGACCTAATCTAATTCAAAATTTACCATAGAAACCCTGCTAGATTTCATCCTACATTTAAAATTCCATAAATGCTACCTTAAAACAAATTATGTGTGAAAACCCCGAAATTTCCATAGAAGGCAATGAACATTTCCATTGCAGTGTTTTTCAGAAATTTACTGCCTCTCATCGAAATTTAAGATACTCACCTCCTCATATCTATATAATATATTCATGACAAGCTACATGCAGCTTATTCTCATCTTCAAAGCAGCTTAAAGAATGCTAAGAAGATCATTTGAGTCTAATTTCACATAATTTATGCCCTTTCACTTTAATCTGAAGTTCAAATATTAATTTATTTAGACTATTTGCTTAATACAAAAGCATCCATATAACCCCAATATTATGATTAAAACTTCATCCGCAGCTCAATAAAGCCTTTTGAAATACATAAATTTAAGTCAATCGATAACTGTAAACCAAACTAAGAAATTCATTAAACCAAGGAAACACGAAAAGTGAAACACCATTTCCCCCATTTAAGAAGCGTAGCAGAGATAGACAATTAGAAATGGGTATGATTGAAACGTGGTGTATGATAAATATTACAATATGGTAAGAGAAGGTGATGTCTTGACATTGCAAATAATCAAGGAAAAGAGATATTATTATTTAATGCGATGCGTATATCTAAATCCATTCTTTATAAGTATAATATCCATCAAATTATACATACCCAATTGGTTGTAGTGTTAATAGGACATTTCTTTGAAAATAAAAGAGAATATAAAGATCATATTATTTTTCAGATTACGTATAAGGTTATTTATGCTAATATAATCCCTTGTCCATAACAACTCATTCTTATTAATAAATGAAAAGTAAAAGCAGCTAATGGAAGGTGCTCGATAGATAATCATGATGTATACAGAAAATCTACTAGCACATTTCTATGGAAGTAAGAACACATTCAAGATGAAGCCGATGGGCTTGATTCAGAAGTTAGAACATATAATTGCTACAATGCATTAGATTTTATAGTTAAGATTATATTGTGGATTTCTTTCAAATAATTGGATACAATGGATAGTTAGATATGTATGAGCAATATATTATGATCTACTAGAAAGGTACTTTATTCAGATGTAGATTATGGTGATTTAATGTGTCCATGATGTTACTCTAGATATTCTTCATCCCTTTGCATGGAATATGTGTGATAGATGAAAGCTATTAAATTACATATATTATTGTATTATTGAATTTGAACATTATCAAATGCCATCATATTTTCATCTCTTCATTAGTTATATTAGTTTATATTGTGTAAATAATCTCTTCATTATTATCTCTTCTCATGATGGGAATCTCTAATTTTATTTCCATCTCATATGTAAGGAAATACTGTTTTGAATATTTGTAGATTATATGATTTTTAATGAAAGAATGAGAATTGAGATTATGCAACAATGAATCATTGAAAGTAATTGACCTGGAAAGAACATGTTAACAAAATTATCACTACCCATAATTAATTCAACTCTCTTAATATTTAGTTATCTAATTAGATTATTTTATGTATAGAGAGCTACATTGAAATAATTCATCTTATCTTCTTTATTTTGAGCGTGTGGATATTTATTTTACCTCCCCAACTCTCCTCTCTTTTCTATGGCGATTTAAAACATGTATAATGGAAATAAAAATTAAAATTCTTATATCTACTTGAAATTCTAACATTCAAATTACATAACATATCATGTGAAGAACCCTTGGACAAATCTGCGTTATGACATGTAGGTAGATTCGTGGAGAATGGAATTGAAAATTTTCATGATGAGGATATGCGAACAAATGTACATGATCAGAAGAACACTTTGATGGACACCAAGGCGAAGAGTATATGTGGGTTATATATATAAGCCGGATACACGTGTAGAGGACACAAATATCGTAAATAGGCAGCAACCCTCAATTTAATTATGAAGATATCATAGAAGAAAATTAGAAGTATATGAAAATCATGTTAATCCCATGTAGTAGGCAATGAATGTTAACTCTAAAGCGATCGTGCTAATGTAGACATCACATAAATGGGATACGATAAGAAAATTGAATACAATAAGAAAATGTTGCAAATGGGAGCCTTAGATAATACATACCGCAATTATCAACCATATATGTGACCTGGATATGCAACTAAATATATCCATGCGATAACTAAAACTATAGCTATGAAATGGATAAAGGAAAAGAATGCAATAGGCAAAAGAATGATGATAACTTTTGAAACATTAAAATAGCATTTTAACCATTAGAGCAATATAATTAAATTTATTGTTAGAAACATATCAAATGTATTGAAAATTTGTATATTATTAATAGAATGCCATTCCTTTGCAACATTTTAGAATATAAAAGATGATTCAAAGAACATTATAAACCATAAAATGCATTGCTATGTGTAATTGAGAACCTTCTCGACCCCTGTAATTTCTTGATACCAGATAATCTGTGTTTAGTGGTGGAGATATTAGCGTAAAACCAACGACAAAAGCATAGAACCACAGGTAACATGTCAACATGTTAATGAAATTGATGATAGAGAAAATGGATATTGACATTTTGGATGGGAGGTCGGCCTACGGAGTTCACAACAATCCCGAAGGCGCACTTCTAGATCCGCTGATTTGATAGAACGCCGAAACATGACGGAAAATCATCATTTTCCATGATATGAATATATCACTTGTCAATACTACATGCGCAAATCACATTTGAAGTCTGGAACAAATGTGAAAGGTATCAATCTCCATTGGGAATGTGACTATACGACCTCCACAATTCAAATATCTTCCATAATCACAATATCTCCCATAATCTTCGAATTAATTTTAAGTCTTAGGAAACTAACTAGAAGATATGATCTATGCTTCTGATGTACTAATGTGTATACAAGTCACCATGATGCAATTTAAAATTGAACTACCTAGAACATATGCAACAAGATTGCATAAAGCACCGCGATTGTATCAACAAGACAAATTGAAAACTGAAATACGAAAACGCGAAATAAATACTATAAACAGCAATGTATACGCCTAGCATTAAATAAAATATTGCAAAGAATCAACATGGGTATTCAAAATGGCTAGATGATGATACATTCATCCATAAATATTCTGAAATTTACCTAACTGTGTCGAAAGTACATTAGTAGAATTGAAAATTTAAATTACTAAATTTACCTTCACATATCTACAAAAAATAAGAAGAAAGTAACTCCATGCAATGAGCCTAAGGTAATGAGACACAAAATTTCTTATTACTGCTTATTACTATTAAGTATGAAAGTATATCATTATTTGCAAGAATCATTAGTAATTATAGATGAAACCTGAAGACTGTATATTTTGCATATATGTATAGCCCCTTCTGCCTTTCATTTGAATGCAAAGTGTAGACATGATCTTTGGAAGAGCCTTGTTTGCTACTATGTCTATTCATCATTTCTATATTCCTAATGATAGGGGTAAATCAAGTTAAAATTAAATTTAAAGGAAATTATCAACAACCAAGGATATTGATAAGCAACAAAACATTTAAACAGCATTTTCGAGCTTAATCACTTACCTCTTATGAAAATTTTAGATGATTGATTAGAATCTATATAACTGAGTAAGAAAATATAATTGCAAAATTAATTTTCATTGAATGCTAGAATAACACTTGAAAATTATTCTCTTGTGTCAAACATAAGATATATTTAGAAATTTCTTTCAGCTTAAGCTTAAAATGGCTCCCTCCCAGCTTCCACCAAAATAGCAAATAATTGCTGAGCTGATAGCAATAATCCAAATAAAGTACTCATGTGTGGCATGGGTATAGGTATACACAATGCATCTGGAATACTGACTATGTAAATATGCCATTTATGAGAAAATGAGTGATACATTAGTAATGTATATGGAATTAAAATATTGGCTTCATAGTAAATTTGGCTATTTGAATCATCTTCATCATCTTCCGGCAGTAAGTTTCAAATCTTTATTGCCTTCTCATATTTCATTGTTATCATAAAATTTCATTCTCAATCTTCTCAGAGTCCTTCAACATCATCTATATAGAAGATTGATATTTATATGTAATTCTTCTGTCTCTAACTCAAAATATTCTCTAGCCCTTCAAGACAAGCGATTTACAGTGCTACTTTAGACTGAGCCTAGAAGATCACATATAAAATCCTTGATTCACAAGATATACACAACCAAAGCGAAATCAATAGTTTATCTCATTATTATCAAGCTGACAAAATTATTGAGAACATCTACATCACCTTGACCTATTATCGATAAACACATCTCATTACATCACATCTTATGAGATTAACCCCTTTATTCATTAATAGACAACCCATTTGCTGTATACTTTGTGTTATTAAATATATATTCATTATACTATTTGATCATGTAATACTGACATAAGAAATAGCATTAAGATTATAACCCATCTTTACTTCTTTCTTGATAAACTCAATGAATTTGCAACAATTATGCAGAGGAGAATATGCTGCACTCAATCCTGGCAATGTAAACAAATCAAACAAGATATATAGTACTTAAACAACATTTTACAGGAATAAGACCTGAGAGTATCATTCTTAATGCATAAAGTTGCTTAATTTAAGGAACATATTTGATATTTATTTCCCTAGAGAAGCAGCAGAAGATGCAGTTGTTGATAATGTATTGAGTCAACACATCTACAAAATTGCCAGAGTATAATCTATCAAATAAAACATAACTATTCACTCTATCCCAAAGAACTCAACTAGAGTATTTAGTTTATGTATGATTATTATAAATTTATAAGACATTAAATCTCCTCTTGCATTTATACACATAGATTAGTTGCAATATTTCAAGTTTCAAACCCCGGGTAATAGAGGCTGGGCTGAGTCTATACATCGTCTCAGTCCCAATATTGCTCGTAGTCCCTGAAGGCAGCGTAGTACAAGAAATAGATGGAGATGGATGATGTAGAAAGATAAAACATCTAAATTGAAATTTAAAATGCATTTAGCAAAGTAGCTTTAGTCAATCTTAACCTTTATCTAAAATAAATATGGAACTAATAGAACACGTATAACCATAAAGTATATCCTTGCACGAATACACCTATCTACAACATTAATAATATGATAGAAACTAAAATTTCATCAGATTTTACGTATTATGCTACAATAAAAGCTCAACCTTTAATACTATAAACGATTCATGAAATTTTAGCTGCACCAAAATATATTTCACATAGCTAAGAATGACAAATTATTAGAACTAACCGAGCAAAATTATTTAAAGAATCAATCTATAAATTCCTTACTGTCAAATAGGTATGTACTACTTTAGAAATTGGAAAGAGTCAAGCGACATTTCTCAACATAGAAAATTCTGTGAAAACAGAGTAGCATCAGTACCATAGACGAAATAGATCTTGCATTTGGCAATCCTTGGCCATGTTTCAATGCCCAAGCAACTTGGCCAAATAGAAAGGACAAGAGATATTAAAACAACGATGACAATAGGCTCGAATGTAGAAACTAATGAGAAAAATGCTCTATTCTGAAGATAGAAATGTGGATAAAGAATACATCAATAAAAGTAAACATTAAAATAGTTTCTTTGCTCCACGAACATCATCTTGTGAATAGCAATTTTGCAAATATTGGCTTAACTCCAGGTCAATCACAATGCTGTATGCTCTAATGTTCTGAAATATGAACAATCATAATTATCTTTATATTTTCAGAAATCAAGGAAAAGATACAAATGACACTTTCCTATTAGGAGATAAGATAAGATAATTATATTTATGTCAAAGCAACAATGACAAAGCAAACCAGGCATTGACTACAGTGATGTCCATGCAGTGGGCAAACATGCTCTATAAAATTCCAAGTATAAACTGCTACAAGGTACAATGCATGAACATAAAAATGTATGGAATGCTACTACAGAAAATAAAATCAAGAGCTAATAGATGCAAAGTCCGAACTTATCTCTAACATTTGGTAGAAAACATAATCCCTCAACCTTTCATGAAATAGTCGGTCAGAAACTACATTATTGCCCAATATCATCATTAGAAGCAATAAAGGCACTCCTCAACATGGAAAATCATGCCTAAAATTAGAGAATTCAACAAAGAGAAGAACAGAAACTGCAGCAATAACTTCCTCTAGGAAGGAACTACTTCTAGCAAAAACAAAACCAATGAGCCATTATACAATAGATAAAACAAACACAAAATAAAATAGCTGATTATTGACAATTAATACATAGATTGTCAAATACCAATTGAAATCAGCAGCAAATTAGTAGTACTTTCAGGTAGAGGTGGAAATTTCATCGAGCCATACTACTGCAGCCATGAAACAAAAACCTCTGTCCTCCCTATCTCTCCTCTCTAGTCATTTTTATAGATACTTCTTGGCCAACATTAATGTAATAATGATACAATAAAAGAATCTTTTCTCCTTTCCCAAATGGAAATTTCTTTATTTATTTATTTATTTTATTATATATATATATATATATTTTATTTTTTTTCATTTTTAATTTTAATTTTTAATTTTAATTTTAATTTTTTTTAATTTTTTTTTTCCAAGGAAAACCTCATTGGGAAATACAGAATGCTTCCTACTTTCTATCACAGCATTACTATGCATCTGCTATCATAAAATGTGACCATCATGCATGGAGATTTCAAATCTTTGATAAAGATAAATTTTCCAATGAATTAATCAAGGGAAGGCTTCTGGAGATCTACGCTACTTTTGTATTTATAAATGGGGTATGTCAATCCCTTTACCACCTTTGCCTCCTGTAATTGGTAACGTGAAAAATTCGACAACCTCTCCTGCAGGCGCCTTGCGAAGACTAATCCTAATCTGCTTTAGGACTGACTTGACTAGACGTACCCATGAGAATGCTAATTCATAGGCTACTGCTCTGCATATTTTTGAATTAGGTAAATCCGGGGCTCATTTATCTCTTTTTATACCCCTTCAACGTAGTGTAGTAACACCTATGTGAACATTTTTTAGAAACCTGAAGGATACCCTTTGATTACCTTGGTTATAAGATTGTTAATACTACCCCTCCACACTTAGACTTAAATAAGATGTTTTACATCTGCATGCCATAACCCCCTAGTGTGATAGATCTGAGAATCCCAAAACAGTGACCACGATAAAATTTATAATGGGCATCAATGTGTTAACAATTATTTCCCTTCAATCCAATTTGCCCTGGAGTCAAGTAGATAGAATGGAATCTCCAGCTGATGCCTTATAATAGGTTTAATAACATAAATCCTAACTCCATTTGCTAACTGGAACACATCATCCACCAATCAGTTTTCAAAATACTTTAACTACAATAAATGCTCATTGCCTAGGTTGTGGAAAGCAAAATTTAGGATTCAAGATTGCTATAATAGAATAGATAGTAGAACTCAATCTAGGATTAAGGATAATATCACTAAAATTACTTAGATAGAAGCTCCTTGGGTGAAAATCTTAATACTGTGGCAGACAATATATGGAAATATCAGTTAAAGTATTCTGCCTATCAAATAGCAAAATCTGTCTTAGCTGACTTGCATTTCACTTCATGCAAACCTAGCAGATAATTTTATACAATAATTAGAGAGTATAGGTATCGAGAACACTGCAAGAAGAACCTCAAAAACAGAAATATAAGCTCTAGACAATAAATCCAAATAACATAATCCTCAAAAGTAATAGGATTGTAAGCCAATGTGAATGTAGTGATTCAAGCCTTTTTATTATATTTTGTTCTTCATGAGGAAAAATTTATAGTTGTCACAGAAATTCGAATGGAAACTTTTCCACTACTTCCCCGGCTATGCTCCTCCCTTTTAAATCCTCTCTAGTAGTTTTTATAGATACTTCATGACCACACTTAGTGTAATAATGTGCAATAAAAGAAACTTTCCTTTCCCAGATAGAACTACTATTTTTTCGAGAAAAATTTTAGAAGCCCAAGAAGATGATTTCATTCTGCTGCAATAGCCTACAACCAAATATGCTATGAAACAATGACTATCATGCATGAATTCAAATCATTACGATAACCTAAAACTGTAATGCTCAACACAACATTAGTGACAAATAGTATCTTCAACCAATTAGACTATGTAAAACAACTTATTGCATTTGGGCATTTCTAAAACAATATCACTCACCAAATATGAAAAAGTGACCTTTCTTGTATCGGCGTAATGGATATATGCAGAAGAACAACAATAGATGTAATCACACCATGGATGGCGGGTAAAGGATCATGAAAGATTATGAAAGAGCCTGTCCTATCTTCCTCCTAGTGTATGATATCACCTTTCCTGCAACTCTTAGACAACACACCATTAGTAGCGACATTCTTATTACCGATACAAAATTCTTGTGTGTAGAATAGCTAGTCATACCGAGGCAATTTAGGCAATGTGTCTATGACTGAGGACATCTATTGGTAGGTAATCGAAGCTCCCAAGAAACTATTTGAGACACAACCTCACATCAATAGAATGAGATTTACGTCAAATATGGCAAAATGCAGAAAATGTTAGTATATGCGATAACGTAAAATTCTTCGCATTCTAGGGAACTAGTATGAAATTTTCAATGGTAAAAAAGTAGCCTTAGCCTGATTTAGCAATATGAAACACGCATAAAAAGCGAAAGAATTTTCGATGTATAGATAAATATAGTACATGTACATCATAATACACCTACAATAATGCGTATCCTACTTGAGCTCTCGAAGAGCTCAATGTACCTATCCTACTTAGCAACTCTTTTCATTCTCTTTATAGCTGACATACTTTTATCTTGTATGTGCCATGGAATTTCATACTACCTATATTTCATTTTATTTTATTAATATATTAGAATGTAATTATCACCTTCAATATATATTTGTTATTTTCAATGAAAAATTCACGTGAAATTCAAGGATACTCTTCCACATTGAGATGACACCCTAATAAAGCGGTGAATACAAACTAGCAAGTACTAACTGCTATTTAATAGATGTGAAGAATCCATGAAATATAGCTACATCAATAAATTCCTCTATAGAATATACTCTGTCAAAAAAACAAAACCAATAATCGGAGCCTCACGATGGATCACACAACAAACACAAATAAATAAATTCATTAACATGTCTTAGCAACAACAAAGAGAAATAAATTCATAATTTTTATTCTACATGTCTTATTTACTAATAATATGGCCACCAACAAAGAAATAGTAAAATTTACCATGGACAATGTAGACTCCACGACCCCAAAACCTACACGCTCATAAATTTCAGACTATATCATCTCAATATTATCTATATACTAAAAAATAAAACAAGAGATTAATAGAAAATTTCTGTAAAAGAAATATAATAAACATAATAAATATGCTTAATGAAAATATCGATACATGTCACCGCTGTGACTGAGAGAATAATCGCATCCACTGTGTAGCACATACTTAAAATTCAATAATTAAGAGCCACACCATATAAAATTATGTTTAAATGCTAAAAAGTCACTTGCAATTTAACATAAAAATCTAGATAGATAATACCTATGAAACCAGCTGTAAGCGGTATATGAAGGTATCATATCTTCGGAAAACTATAAATAATAGCATAACTGAAAATTCCATAATGTAAGACTCATACCATTTAAAATTGTGTAACTTTATAGGGCATTTTTCAATTTGATGTACAAAAATATAGATAAATAGTAGTAGATGTGGTGCACAGCAGATAATCATGTCCATGATCTATATAATGAGATCAAAAGGCAAATATGTGACTAAGAATATTTAGCAAAACGCATAAATTAAATAAATATATGGGCGTAAGTTAAATGTATACACCAAAAAACATGTTACATGCACTTGCTTCATGCCCCATAAATAATGTATTTTAAAATAGATAAAACATGCTTACCTCACCCCATGAGTAATACATTTATTATCCTAATAATAGTAGTCTGAAGGATCCCGAAGCATCTCACTCCATATCCACAACCTTATCATCTAAGAACTCTCACAAATGGGCGAATACACTTGCTTAGATGAAGGTGAAAACATCCCAAAATTTTGACTTCCACACCTACAACATAGGCGCAATATGTTCTTGTATCTTCTTCCTCATCGAGATGCGTTTGCTGGAGATAAGGGCTAACTCCTGGAAAGTGTAACTACCTAGGTGGACGAATACTTCGTGGAATTCTCCTCATCCCATAAACAATAAGGAGATGAAATGCTCCCAAGGCATATCTGAATATACGCGAATAGCTATAAAGAAGTCACTGCTCGGATTTCGAATATTTACCTACGACCTCTCCCTAGGAGAGCGGCTTGATGCAACACTATGTATGTTAAATTATTGCACATATTAAAAAATTAAAATAGTATAAGGAAAATTTATATTTAAAAAACTTGTACGAGTGTTTGAAATGCCTCGTTGCAAAAACTATCTCATCCTCTTAAATCATCAGACTTAGAATTATTACCTTAGAATTGTGCAGTTCTCTACTAGCCTTGTAAAAAACATTAAATTGTTTTATAACACAGAAATTTTATGAGACCTACTGATAAGTTTCACATTAAACATACATCAAACAATAAATTTTCCTTTAGGTAGGCGAAGATTATCCAAGTGTAGGATGGGATGCCACTGGCTGAACATTGTTAAACTCCTTTGTCCCCTCACCAACAATAAGGCCAACCCCAACTCCTACATTTAGGAGAATAATGTTTTCACATTAAACACATGTCATTTTGAAAGAAAAAAATCACATTCCAACATTGAATATATGAACATTTTAACTAGCGAGTTGATCTAATGTGGCTGCCTATACCATGTATAATACCCGAATAGCTCTATGAAATTGGGGATGAATGGGAACGAGTCTATGGGGCTTCTGCTGACCGATTTGAATAATGCAAACACGCGGAAGTCATATGAGGGAATAAGCGTCCACAATAGCGGGGTAGAAAAATTTTCACATTAAATCATTTTTTCACAGCAGCAATAAATATAACCTATTTGAAAACATGACATAACTAAACAACCAATTAATACATTAATCCTCCTCTCATGGAGAACTTGGAGGCGCTTTGATGCCGATATTACTATAGTATCAAATCAAATTGCCCCTCATAAACAAATTAAAAACAAATTATCAATCGAGATAATCATCAACCAATGGAATGCGGTACTATATCCCTTTGACATATAGGTCTCGAAAAATAGTACATGTATAATATCTCATGGCATAACTAAGGTGGGTCAATTTTAACTTGATACCTAGATATTGGAGTAGTGGATATATAAAATCTTGGTACGTCTTTGGAGAATATGACGGTTGAACAACCCTTATCAAAGAGGGCTTCAGATATACTGTAGGGAACTCTATATTCCCTAAAGAATACGTAGGTGAATTTTGTTTTACAAGTTGTCTTGAAATAAATACAATCTTGCAACGTATACTGTACTGAAATGTTTCACACAATGTGACTCCACTTTCTTCCTGCATTTGTTGTTCCTCTCTTTATATATATTACCCGGTAGATAGATCCTACTTGTTATTAAAGAACATTAAATTGTCCCAAATAAAATTTAAATATATATGAAACTATAACAAAGAAATATCTAAAATAAAATAACTTTAATGTAGTATATTTGAAGGCTGAAATTACAAAGTATTCACAATACACTTCTTTGATTAGCTATGTGCGGCATTTTGTTTCTTTTGATTCAAAGTTTCAAATTCAACTTCTCCATAAAATCTTATCTAATTCAACTTCAACATGCAATATGGGTACCAAAGAAACATGAGTATTTATAGAGTGAAATTGGCTGTTCATCTACCATAGACTTTTACTATGCTCATGACACTTGAAATTCTTCACAAATCTCACGTTTCTGTGACTCACATGTGTAATCTTAATACAATGAATTATTATAAAAAATTTTGCTATGACAAAAGAAAATTATAATTAAATTGGTTAATTTTGGAATCTAAATTATTTATTTCCAATATTTATTTACAAAATTATGGAAGTTTCATGAGATGATGAATAAATTTTGATGTTCATTTGTTGTGTTGAATATACATTTCATTTTATACTACATTTTTCATCAAGTAGGCAGTTTTAAGACAATTGACATTTCAGTATATGAAATCTATATAAATCGTGCATATATTAATTAATCAACCCTTCACCGAAATAATATTAACAGTATCTTTATGCCTTATTTGCATTAAGAAATGAACATACAACCAACTTTGTGATGTGTACTTAAGCACAATATTGCTAAATTATCTAAATCATATGAAAACAATAATCACAACGAAAACTGGTGCAACCGTGATAAACCCTTAGCTAACATTGATACTCCCATAGTGTCTTGGAAGATCATTGCAGAATTTTATTTAGTCGGTAACTGTGGCCTTGACACTTTCCAACTTGATCTCACATAGGTGTAATTCTTGCTCTCTCTTCTTCTTGCAAGAGTACATTGACAATCATGCATATTTAATAACCAAAGATAATATTAGAAACATAAAAATAGATGAAAATTCTCTTGAGAACCCCTATAATCCTTTATGTACCACAATATTAATCATTTATATTTATGCATGCGAAGATCATTATGAAGTAGAAATGAATATAGATTATATTCCACGATGAAACGAACTACATTTAGCAGCTATGACCAATGGGCTAGGCATTAATTGAATAAAATTGAATGAATACACTTGAGCACATTTTACATGCATGCAATAAAATGGAGTTTTTCAATCTACTAATAGGCATAACAAATGAAATATGTGCGTATTTCTGCTAGTATGTTGAGCCCTTGTGATTCTTGAACTTCTATTTCAAGCATGTATTCCCATATACATGCATATCGATCTATATTTACTTGCGATGTTCACTTGCTCTTGTGACATTGTTTTTATCTAAGAAAATGTTAGTGCAATATGGCATATCTGTGATCCATACCAACTGATGTCATGAAAATTTTGGGATTTATTTCCCTCAGGAATTTTCCTTTGGAAATGTGGCCAAGGTGCGATCTATAGTTTTTCTCATGAGTAATAATCTTGCAGACTCCTACCACCACATTCTAGGAGACTATTACTACCTAATTAACCTTGATTCCCCTTGGAATTTCCTCCATTCCATGTCACATTAAAAAATTTCAACATGATCACGCAAGCCTGTTTGATATTTTAGTGAAGATAACTCCTTGGGAATGGATTTTATCCAATTTCATATTATTCCATTTTTCAATTGGAAATGTGAACAAACTTTAACTTGCATGCCTCATCTTTCGTAGAATAGTTTTGTAGGCCACTTTTCAATAACAACATCCTCCATTTACGATCATAGAAACTTATCCTTTAGATAATTTCAACCTACTTATAGAATTTGGAGTATACTATTATTTTTAGTCATCTGTCCAAATGAATCAAGTAGTTATTTATGTTGTACCTATAGGCCTCAGCTATGGCTAAACGAGTCAAAAAACTCTTTGACTTACCAATTATTGACCATTGCTAATTTTTCAAAATAACTTCTTGACATAGTGTCGGGGTGAAACATTAACTCAATGAAATAATTATTATTCTATTTATTTCTTGCCATGTACTTTAGTGTTTGTCATGATAATAAATATTATACCATGTTAATATATGCTACACAATTCCAATGAAATATAGTTGAGTATTATAAAGAGAATGAAATGAGAAACATCTACATTCAGAACATGGAAAACAACAGATACTAATGAATTTGATACAAAAATAAGAATGAAGGAAATCCAACAATCAAAGGAACAATGCAGTATTAGATACTAAAAAAATAATTATCTCATTGATTCATCACATGATAAACAAGGATTGTTAAAGTTATGGAAAATACAACAAGTATTTAATCAATAAAGGGGAAGAAAAAGAGTATGAAACAAGTATATCTATGAGAATAATTTTTAGCTTCATTTTAAATCAAAAATTGAAGTAAGTACTTGTATGTTGAAAGTTGCAATGGACAACAATGGGGATAAACATGCAAACAATCTCTAACCCAGCGCGGAAGCCGATAATGAATAGGAAGAGTTGGTGTGGGGAAAATTGGAAGAGATGAAGGCACTAAGTTGAATTTCTCTTAATTAATGATGAAGCATAAATTTGTTGATAGAGTGAAATCCTTGTAGGAAGTGAAAGTAAGTAGTTCTCTTCAACATGCCAAATAGGTAAGGAAAGTAACACCCACAAAAAATTCTCGAAGAAAATTTTAGACGAGATTGATGAATGGATGAATGAGAATGGATTCCTAAGATCATAATAAATGGATAAGAAAGTAATTGACTACACAGATTTATATCATCAATATTGTAAATTTATTATAGTAAACTCCAAAAATAGAAGAGAGATCAATGCCTTAGGAAATCAACCCTTGAGAAAACCTCAATACATTGCATAGAACAATTCTTAGATGATACAAATGACAAAACCCTCTTCTACTCTATAGGAGTGCATAGATTACTGATATAATCTAGCTAACTAACAACAACAATAAGTATGTGGGAATTTATAAGAGTACTGCCGATAATAGGGCTACACTAATAACATAAAGAGACTAAACTAGTAATATAAAGGACTACAACATATCCTCTCCTTCAAAGCGTGTGTCCCTCAATGCTTTGAAATAACTCTGCATGATATACATATAAAATGCATCCTGCATGTAGAATCTTACGTGCGTAAAGAGATTATTCCCTTGATGAGATACTGCAGGGAATTGATTGATTTTCATAGTTGTCGGATTCTTATTTCCATGGCATGAATAATATGATTTTCCTTCCTCATTAAATTTGTATAATGTATTTGGCTAGATTTTCACCTTCTATAACCTTCTTCATGAAACATGGAAAGCTGGGTCTACCATGAGAAGCGAAAGCTCAATTTATGCCATAGTATACCAATCTTGCAACATTTATGAGACCACGCCAATACTTGTGATATTTATTATCCTTCTTATCTTTCTTGAGAATTTGTTTGTATAATTTGTAACATAAAAACAATCTACATCAAAACTTCTCTCATTGCGATATTGTCTACCTATTGTTTCATTCGATTTTGTCTCAAATTTAGGTTATCCTTTAAGACTTGGGTCTTTCTTTGATGTGATATTCAACCTTGAGCAAATTCTCTTAAAAAGATGATGTGATAGACGGTAAAGTCTTAGATGGGGTTATTTGCTTCATTATGGAAGAATGTTATACCACCATTCAGCCAGCAGAGTAATATGACTACATTAATGTTTGTTTATCGATACAAACTGATATCATATCCTTCCAAACATTTATTCACTCTACGATTTAATCTGTCAATTGAGATATTAAGATGAGCTATGAAACAATTGGTAAACAAACTAATATCTAAAATTTCGACAAATAAGGATATCTCTCTCCTGTCTATCCTTTTAGTCCATGTAACTTTCAATTGTAATCCATAAATATGTATCAGCTGTATATGAATAATGCAAATTATGCATACTTGAAGTAAAGTCTATCAACTACCATCATGATGACACTCTTTCCTTTCGGACTAGGTAGAGCTTTAATGATAAAATCCACATTGAAATGCAATATTGACTATGGGAAATGGATAAAGGGTTGTAAGAAGACACATAGGAGTCTTAATTGTCTTAACTTTATTTTTGGCAATCAAAACTGAAACATTCCACCACATACTTTAGTATGAACTAAGACATCCCAAAAAAATCTCTTCTTACATAATAGATTTAAAGAATCACGTATCCTCACAAGGAGAGTGATAGCAATTCCAAAATGTACTGTTTTAGTTAAGGAGATTCCAACACAAGTATAACGTCTTTGTACCATAGAATCATTTTCAAACAAATAATATCATATGTACTAGGATCTTTGCTGACTTTTGAATGAACACTCTTCGTCCTTCTTCCATTCATCCCTTCTTAATTATCAATTTGGTGGGCTAATATAAAGTAACAAACAATGCTTCCACATCTTCATTCTTTCTTGAAGTACGCTCTAGCAACATTGCTTCCTGTAGAGTATTTCAAGTCATAACCCAACATTTTGTGACCCATTTTGCTGCTCTTATGAGATAGTCTTTATTCCAAAGTGTTTAAGACTATCATAGTCAGTTCACAGCACAGAATGGCTTCCCATTGATAGGTGCCATTTCTTTAATTGCATAGCAATATTGCTAACATTTACATCTCCATCATCAACTGCATAAATACTTTCCTTTGATTGGGCAGCTTCAAACGATAGGCCTTTCCTTCTTTAGTTAAAACAACACCAATCATTCACGATAAGGCAAGCTCTGGAAATTGCTAAGACGTATAGGCATTGCCTGTTTAAAGATGTTCAAGGCCCTGTACTGAGGAGATCCATAGCTCATCTCTTTCAATAATGTGTGTCTTCATTATTCTCCCATAATTCACCAACAAACTATGTCTCCTAATGCTTTAGAAATCCTATATATATATAATTTATGAACTCCATTACTAATGCTTTAATTTTGTTAGAGTCTATAACACCCACAGAGTAGGCTAATGACAAATATTCCTCCTCTTTGCAAACATTTGGATGTTTTCATATATTTCTCCTACTGTGGGCCAACCTGTCAACATGTGTAGGCATGATCCTTTCCAACTTTCTTTGTAGATATTATATCATCAAAATACTAGCACAAATTTTCACAGAAGGAGTTTGAAATGGGAATTCATCAACCCCTTGAAATGTAAATGCATTAATAGTCAAGTATGACAAAGTAATGACCTCATGAAGTTGAATGTGCAGATATCTTGATCTTCATTCCTGAACTGATGACATCTGAAACAAAGATCCCAACTAGTCAAATAAATTTCTCATGTAATTCATCAATATTCATCAATCACAAGAATAGAGAATTTATCTTTAATGGTGAACTATGAGCTCCTATAATCCGGAAACATGCCTCATGATCCATTCATTCTTAGCTCTGCAATATACTAGAGTAGAGAAGAACTTTGGCAAGGTTAATGCAGCCTCCAACATTTTTGCAATCATGCGTTCAATTTGCTCTTGCACATAAGGATATCTATAAGGCTGATATTTGGAAGACACTTCTTGGAATCAAATGAATAGCATGATCATGATAATTAGGTGGCAATGAGTCCTTTGGGAGTTTCAAACACCTTAGAATGGTTATCCAATAATTTTTGGAATCCTTAAGAAATGAATGATTTTGATGTTGGAAAAATTGAGCATGGTATGCAGTGCATACCTCGTGTCTTCGAAACTGTCATGACATTAGAGCTATTATCTTTCTAGCTCCCTGCCCGATACCCCATGGTCGGCTTCCTTTCACCCAAATTTCAGAAAGTTCTTGAAAAATTAAAGATTTACCATCCCAAAGATTGTAACCAACCTCACAATGCAACATCGGCCTCCCATAGGAAAGGAAAACATTAGACTATTCAACATATTCCCATGTTAACTGATATTATGGCATTTTCAGTAATTTATAGTTCCTCCGCAACCATCACTTGACATGCAGTATAGAAACAATTCAATTCCTTATCTACCATACAATGAATAAAGTATAGATTTTCAGAATCAATCAAAACTATTACTTTTTCTTCTTATGTCCTTCTATCTTGAGAATTTGAGAGAATGTGGTCCCTACCCAGTACGTACATGATATGGTCGGACTCATTTCTTCTCTTCTGAGTTGGATTTCTGAGTATATCCTCTTCTTTGAAAGATTCTTGTTCATTTTCTTCTTCACTTCAAAATCTATGTAAAATAATTTCTTCTTAGCACACTTATGACCTTTAGTGTATTTGCTATCACAACTATAGCAAAGCCCTTTTGCTCTTTTCTTCAATTGGTTTGAGTGTCGACCTTGTAGGTCTGTGGAAGTCTAGGAAGTAGAAATACATCCTTCTTTATAGAATTGAGTGGTAGACTTCCTTGTTGCCATAATTTTACATTCAACTTTTCTTGCCAACCTGAATGCCTTCTCCAATGAATCAAGTTCCAGAACACGAAATTCATGTTGAATGTTATCCTTTAAAGTGCCTATGAAGAGATCAATCCTGTGGTCCTCTGGAATATCGGTTACCCTTATATTCAATTTTTGGAAGTCCTCAATGTGCTGCCCCACTAAACCCTTTTTTTTGAGATTTATCAATTGGCTAAAGAAGGTGTTTCTCTTTGTATCCTCATAATGTGCTATCATTTCCTCCATAAAAATTGACCAAGTGACCATTTCTTTATGAGATCAAAGCCATCGATACCATACAAATGCATTTTTTTCTAAATATAAAGTTGCAATGCGTACCTTTTATGTGTTTTACACATTATTGAGATCAAAATATTGCTCCATCTGTAGTATCCATGTTACGGAATCCTTGCCATCAAACTTCCTCATATCCATATTTTGAATATGGTGGTTGTTCCATCCAACATTTGAGTTTATGAAATCACGATTAACATTTATTTTATTCTCATCATGATTTTCCTCTACTATGTTTTCGCCATTAGGAAACATTTCTTGTATCAACTTTGCCAAACCTTCGATGTCTACTTTTAGATCATTATTCATGTTTTCCATTTTTTCATTGATCTTAGCTTCCATGTCATCCATCTTAACTTCCATGCCATCCATCTTAGCTTCCAAACCATTCATCTTAGCTTCCAAGCCTTTCTTCAAACCATCCATATCAGTTTCCACGCATTTCTTCAAAACTTCCATTTCATTTTTTGTTGCTCTTTGCGAAAGGTGCACTTGCTCTTGTAATTTTGATATCTCATGTTGCATTTCTTCGTCTTCATGAGTCATAGTAGAGCCTTCTGAAGGCTTATTGGTGAATTATTTTTAGGGAATTTTAGAACCCAATACTGATATCTATTCTTCAATATGCCCTTGGAATAAATTCAAACTATTTTTTTTTTCAAACGAGACTTATGTAATTCGAAAAAAAATACACACCTTTTTCTTGCTTTTGAGGAGCTTGATATTGAAACTGAATTATCTCTATGATTTCAGATCTTCAATATCTGAAATTTGGCCCTGAGGTAGCCCTCTTAATCCTCTTTCGAATGCCACATGTCTGACCTGATTTGGACGCTTCAAGACAAAGTTATGTCCAATCTCCCACAATGACCTACTTATGGACTAGTGCAGTAGAGCAAACTTGTACGACTTTCCACATGTCACTATTTCCTCCCGCGGCTCTAAAATTTATAGAAAGGAAACTATAGTCTGTTTTATTGCAGCCACTTTTTATATAATCTCAATCTGACGCTCAGAGAGAGAGTTATGATGTTTTTGCCACGGTCACCTCTTTGAGATGAAATTCAGGAGCCTGAAAAAATCCTAACTTACACAGATCATATCTCCAAAAATATTGTGAACCAAGATCTAAAATTTTTACAGGAGGTTCTCTAGGATTTTGGCTTCGGTCTTTGAAAATTTCAGCTTCTGAAACTTCGTAGAAAAATATTTATAGCGAAAATTCCACGATGACCTGTTTAGGTTAAATTTAGGAGCCAGCAAAAAGCCCTAACTTCCACAGATCATATCTCTGAAAATATTGTGAACCAAGCTCTGAAATTTTTTGACGATGTTCCTTATGATTTCAGCTTCGCACTCTAAAAATGGCAGCTTCTAAACCTTTGTAGAAAAAACATTATAGCGAAAATTCCACAATGACCTGTTTGGAGCAGTGAAACCCTAGAATCCAAAGGTCTAATACTAAATGTTATGAAACCAACTCCAAAAATAGAAGAAAAGAGAGATCAACACCTTAGAAATCAACCACTTTGACGGGTAAACCTCTAATACATTACATAAATGAACAATTCTTGGATGATACAAATGACCAAAACCTCCCTCTATATATAGGAGTCCATGGGCCCACAATATAATCCTAGCCGACCTAACAATAACAATGTAAGGGCACAATAATAAAAATATTGGGGTTAGAGGGGTACAACAGTAACAATAAGGTGGCTACACTAATAACAATAAGGGACTAAACTAGTAATATAGGGACTTGACATGGGCACTATAGCATAAAGTCTCGGAGCCTAGAAGACTGTTGACATCAATGGAACAATGACATAGAATGAATAATGGACAACAATAGAAAAAATTATGGGATTGAGGAGGAAGAAAATAATTAAAGGTTCATGGCCACAAGGTGATGAAAAATTCCAACTTGGGGAGTCTCATTTAGGAGAATCAATCCCTAGATAATCCATTTTCTTAAAAAGGTCAAAATATTTTCCAAAAGGAGAGGTGTTTTCCAATAATAAATGCTATAAAATTAGAAATCGAGGAATTTTAATGTAAATACAAATGTCCCCATTCTAGAAAGAATCTACACTATTATGCTCTTGGTATATTTTGGACAAGTTGGTAATTTTATCAAATGGGCTTGTGTAACACCCACAAGTGTTTAACTAATGCGTTGCGAAGTTTTTCAAGTGTTGGGAGAGATGTCCCAATTGATTAGTTTTTTTTAGGATTATTCCCCTTGCCAATAGAAGGATATGTAAGTATGTACAATCAAAATTTAGAGATAGAGCACTGGTAATAGAGAGCAGGCTTAATATTAGAGAAAATAGAGCTCAAGAGGAGCATGAGAACTCGACAATGGAATCATGTAAAATTTTATGTAAATACTTCACGAGGAGAAATTAATTGAATTGTGCCTTCATGGAGCACCTATGTTAAATGTGAATTACAATTTGTTGAATCACCTCTATTTATGTTTATGAATTAATAATGTGACGAGTGTAACCAGAGGACCTTCCCTAAAATTGTGTATTTAGGAACATAGGTGTTATATGGGGTGTACAAACTTCTTATAAATTTGTACAAGTATGAGGCTTCACACTATTGATTGAAGGTTGGCGAGGATAAATTTTGTTCTAGTATTGATGGTTTCAATTGGGGTGAGGTTGAACAAGGATAGCATAGTAGGAACAGTGTGGACAAGACCCATTTTCTTGGGTGAAATATTGTTAATCTGTCATCGTATAAGAATTCCATACGATTATATTATCAACCAGATGATCACAGTCATCCATATGCAAAGGACCCCACGCTAATAGCTAGTTCCAATCACAAAATACGAGAAAAAGTATGGTCTGCTATAATGAGCCATTTTTTAGTTGGGGAGCAACATGCAAGTTTGAGCGTCAATACCTTAGTCTTGTGAAGCCTTGAACCCATTAAAGGAGCGAGCCTTAAAATACCCAAGCGCCCTTGGCTAAGCCAATGGCTCACAAGGCCGAGTGGAAGGATGAGCATAGTTCGAGGTATTTTCCCCAAAGATGAGACAAGGCTTAGTATAAATAAGATGAACTAGAGTTATTCAATGAGCAGTTAGGTCCAACCCTGTAGATAAGTATAATTTGGGCGAGATATATGAAAATTAAAAGATTGGCCATTAAACATTGTCTATGTGTATTTGGTGTGAGCAATCGATAATGTCCTTGCGAGGGTTTTGAATGAAACCATGAGTAAATAGAGGAGAATTGTCTTCTAGTGATATGATTAGAAGTCGAGAGGGTAAAACTAGAGAGCAACCCTAGTATTTAATGCTACTTGAAATAATACGTGCATTGAATTTAAATGCTCATTTACCACTGCTATGGTATCACATATGTGTAATGCTTCAATTCTATTACTTACCAACCTTAAACTTCACACAGAAGCTCCAAGTGAACCAAATATCCTCCATGTAAGAGGCATACAGGAAAAGACAAGGGTACTTACCAGCCTGAAATTGCTTCAAAGTGTTTCGGAAACCTTGCCTCAACTGAAAATGCCAACGAGCAATAGTGGAGGATTTTGCTTGAAAAATAAGGTTGCCTTATTTTTTTTTGTATTCTAATTTGTTGCTGGTGCTCATGGTGGCTTGAAAACGACGGTGCTCCAGAGGTTTGCAAAATGTCGGGACGGTGGCTTGAAAACGATAGTGGTATAGAGGTTTGTGGAATGTCGGGACGGTGGCTCGAAAATGACAGTGAGGTTTGCAGAATGACGGGGGAGAAAGGATTTTGGGGTTTTTAATAAGAATAAAACCCTCAGACGAGATTTAAAACAACTCTAGGCTGAGAGTTTTACAACTTGATGCATGAGCATTAAAGCTAAATTTTTATTATTCCTTTATGTAATTTAGGGGGTGAGATATTTTAATTATTTATTTAATTATTTTGTTCATTTTTAATTAATTAGGAGAGAAAATATAAATGTGAGGATTATTGTAAATATTCCTTAAATAATTAAGGATATGAGTGGAGTTAAATTAGGTAGATAATCTAGGGATTAGGAATTCCATAAACGAGACTTAGTTGAGTCCAAAAAAGATAAATCTAAATTAGATTTTAAGTTGAGATTTGTGTGGAGGAAATTATGGAATGGAATAAAATATATTTATGTATAAATATGTAGCTTGTGAGGGTGAGAAAGGACAAGCGATGAAGTGAGGAAGTGAGGAATACATAGAGAGTAAGAGAGATGGTTTGAAGGGTCAAGAGCCAAGAGGCCGCCCATTGTAATATTTGGCCAAAGAGTTTTTATGTTTTTATATCAGTATTTTATTTGTATGGCTCTATTTCCTTCATATGTATTTTGAGCTGAACATATTTGTGGTTTTAATGAAGAATTTTATTCGAGAAGATATCACATGAGTTTTACATGCTGGGATCTGATTTAACCCAATATCCTGGCATCATTTGGTATCAGAGCCTCGTGTATAATTTTTCTGCTACCTGGATTGTTGTGAAGGAGCTACCTATTGAAATCTGTCTTCATATGAAATTGTGATAGACCTATCATTTATGTTATGAAAAGGTTCTTGAGAATGTTTCATGTTGAAATTGTGTTTGAGTGATGATCTCGATCTGCATGGCACAATGCGTGGAAGATATCGGTAGTGGAGGTTGTGTGTGGACATTTAAATGGAGAGAAATTTGTGAGAGTTGTGAAAGACGTGATCGTGTGAGATGTACAAACAACAAATGTTTGTGATATGTTAGTAAGAACACAAAAGCTTGAAGATGGTTTAGAAGACGGCATATGCGTAGCATGAGAATGTTTTTCCGCAAACCGTGAAGCTATGAAAGTGACCAAGAATTGAAACCCAAGCTACTCTGCTCAACGTCTTCGATATCATCTCTTCCTCACTTGAATTTAATCATTCCGAGTTGTTCAAGGAAAAGGTCGTGAAGAAGGAGTTGAGATTCATGATCTCCATTGAACATAGTGTTGATGCTGAAGGAGGTTCAAGGATCAATGCCAGAAGCCACATGGATCCTATTGGAAGATCTAGGATTTGGAGCGAAAATCATAAGTCTTCAGTAAGTGTGAAGCTGCACCATTGGTGAGGTTCTTAACGCACTCGGCAGAGGAAGTATCACATGCGATGACATATGATTAAGAGCTCGAGCGGGTGTAACGTCTGGTAGGCAACACGTTAATACTAGTGGGAGTTGCAGTATGGGCAATTCGCGCCTCCAAGAGCAAGCCTCATGACATAAGACCGCACACAACAGACTATGCCACGTGTTGAACGTTACGTCTTGACCATCGCTACTTGGAAGACTGATAGTAAATGCTGTGAACATGCTTGAAAATTTTCGTGTCTGGTTTGTTTGAGATGAGCGTTGGCTCCATGCTGAGTTGAATGTTTTTTTTTTATGGATCCCAAATGCAGTTTTTAATCATGTTATTATTATATACAATAACAATGGTCCTTTGAGGACTCATCAATTATTGTAATAACTGGAGTTTTTTAAAGCTGCAATATTTCATTATTATAGGTATAAATAGAGAGGTATTTGGGATTGCATACAAAGTACTTAAGAATGGATCAATTCCATCATTTTGAAGAGTAAACCTAGGCCTTAATAGAATTGAAAATTTTGTAAATAAATTTTAAAGTGGAATTTGTCATCTTGTATCATTTGTGGTATCAGAGGAAAACGCAGTGGAATGGCAGTAGATTACTCTGGCCTAAACGAGAAGGCGAATGCTGGAAATGGAGATGATGTGAAGTGGGCACCGAATGATATAAGTGTAAAGGTGAATGCAAAGAACCGTAAGTTAACCGGTCCAAAGAGTTGGAACCAGGAACAACTAAGAAGCAGAATTGAGAGGACGATTTTGAAAATGAATAGGGGTTTTTACACAGCTTTGAAGAGGTAAGTTGGGACAACATGGACTAGATTAATGTTGATTGGCATTCATAAATAGCAAAGCAGATTGGTGAGCGTGTATGAGCAATGAATCAAGGTGATTTGGTATTAAGTGTGGGGCGGTATATAACTTCATTGACATGTTTGTTAACCAAAGAAAATGGATGGTCTCAAATTTGCCAATAACACTAGATCATGGAGTATGAGAGTCTAAGACAGAGGTTTTAATATACAAAGCACGGAGGAAGCTTGAAGGTAAGATAATGAAAGTTAGTGTGGCTTATTAATGATTTCTATTATATAAATTATATAATAGAAATAAAAGAAAATGGATAAAAGCATACGTGTATAAAGATTATGGTTGGGTTTATAACCATGGGGCTGAAAAAAAACTGAAAAACTTCCACATATGAGGTTTCCTCCATTTGGGGTTTTTAGAAAATGCATTTTATATGTGGTTGTGGCAGTGTGTGGTTGCATCATTTTTGTAGGTACAGAGAAATATGCATTTTTATGTGAGAGGATTTATTATGCCTAATGTGGATTCTTCGCAGTTTTGTAAGTCATTTTGGACCAAAGCTTGTAATCGGAATGGGAAAATTATTTTGATTGTGTTTTAAGATTATAAACACAATTTCTTGATGTTGAAGAATCTTTGTTTTACCATCATGTGGCAGCATCTAAGAGGTGTTATTCAGAATGAAGGTGATGTACGAGTTGTACATTATTCATCGAAGAAGTTAAAAACATGGTCTTTGTACACAGGTGAAGAGATGTGAATTGATGTTGTATGGTGCATAAAAGTGCAGGGAAATGTTTGCATTAATATGATGAGCTTATGGGCATGCGAGTATTTACCGTGACAAAGACAACACAGAAGAGTGGAAACCAGAGAATTGAGATTGTAGAGAGAAAGGTTTATTAATAACCTCAACAGGAGCATGAGGTATGATAATTAGGGAAGGTATTTTTGAACGTTGAAGATTGAATGGTTTATTTATTTTCACCTTAAAATAAATATTGAAGAACCTGAATTGCATTTCGACTAAAGACTTCAGTATCATGTGAATTGATAAGGGCAAACTGATGATTTGTCATAACAATAAAGTATGAAAGAGAGTGAAGATTTTACATCCTAAAGATGTATTAGGGGTGTATGTTTGTTGGAGGATTGTATAACTTTAATTAAGTCAAAATATCCACTATCATTATTATTGGGGCAAAGCTTGAAGTCAAAACAGATGTTAGAGTCAAATGAAAGTTTTTATATTTTGAGTTAAGATTGAGTACTTTTCATCCAAGATGAAGAATCAGTGTAAGTCTGAAATCAAAGAGTCGTAAGCTAAGTAATCTGAATGTAATGGGGTGCATGATCGACAGAGCCCGAAACCCAAAGAATTGGTCATTGTAACACATGAGTTACTAAAGTGTTATTTGTATCAAAGCAAGAGGGTTTCCAGAGATTGGTTCCAAGACAGAGAACCAAGAGAAGCCAAGCGCAGGAGGAAAACTTGCATTTTTGATGAATGGAAAGTGTGAAGGATTGGTGAAAGGAGGATTGAATGAAATCCACACGTGAACAGATGAAGTTCACCAAGGAGGGGAAGATGATTGTTGATAGTCATTTCCAAAGATCTGATGAAGACCACAGCAAAGGGAAGAAGAAGGAAAATGCCAAGGTAAGTGGCATATGTGAGCAGTTGATAGATGAAGATTATGAGTGGGAGAAGGCTGAGATAACAATTCACCTTGAATTGTTAATGAAATTGTTGCAGAGAAATGTGAAAGACCAGACACATGGTTGGACCATGAGAAAGAAGGTAAAGTGGCAGAGACTAGACACAAAGAGGGAAAAGTAGGTAAACATACAGTTGACGGAAGAGCTGAGGAAGCTCGAGCAGATGTTGAGTTGTGAAGAACTCAGAGAGGCTGAGTTAAAAATAGATGTTTCCATTTGTGGCCGAGAATGGTGTGAAATTCTGGGTGAAGAGATCAATGAGGAAGATCTCATGAACTATTGGGATAGTTCAGATGAGTCTGAAGATGTGTTGGCAAGAGATGCAGATGATGATATGGAGCCTTGCATTTTTTCTCACAATTTATGTATGTTTGCAGGATGTGTGAAAGATGGTGAACAGTCCGATGAAACTGTCATAGAGAAGAATGAAACTCTTGAGGTGAAGAGTGATGGAGAATGCCTTTCAGAGGAGGAAGGTACTGATTTTTTGCAGCAAGAAGACATCATAAATGAATTCTTATTTGGGGTAAGAAAACAAGTTGAAGCTTATGGAGCAGGAGCATAAAGGAAATGCCGAAGAGATATTCCAAGGAGGTAAACAAATGTATTTGTTTAATGAAATTGTTGACATAATTTTGTAGTGTAATGAAACAGAAACCAGGACAACTCAGGAAGATTTCCATAAGAAGAATGAAGCTGGGAAGAAAAGTTGTAATGAAGTGTTGGAAAGATTTCATATGGAAATCGAGTTCTTGGAACGATGGCTTAAGGAACCTGAGGGAGAAGTGAAGATTGCAGAACCTAATCCAGAAGAAATTATAGTTACTATATGTGACAGGGATGAAATGTTTTTAACATTTATGGAGTTGAATGAACGTTGTAACTTTTCAAATAATAATGTAACTGTAAGTACATAAACCGACATTAACAGATATGATGTCGAAATCAGAGAAATTGAGAATAAATTATTTGGCGTTGAGATGGAAGATGAGAAGCAGCAAGAAATTTATGTCTGTAGGGACATAAGGAAACAGTAAACCAAGAGGATGAATATGAAATCAACCAACAGTTCAAAACAGGATCTATTGAAATCCAGAAAGTCGATGATGGGAGATTGGTGCTTGAAGCATCAAAAGAGACCAAAAGGTCTTATCTTTTTAAAACTAACAGTTTGTTGGTGAATGCAGGTACAACACTGGATGAGAAAGTTGTTGCTTTAAAAACAATCAAAGACTATAGTTGTAATCAAGAAGAAATTCTTGATTATTTTCCATTGCAGAAAGTTGAGTGTTCAACTCAGTTGGAGGTGAAAGAATTCAACAAAGAGGAATTGCTCCAAGGAATTGGTGAAAGAACGTATTGGAAAAGCCAATGGAATCTGATTGACCCAGTAAGTGATGAGTTACCAAATCAAGTTGATACTTTGAAGGACCAGCGACAGAACAAAGTTTGGAATCCTAGAGGGAGCAAGTCATCAGGACTTTTGGTTGTCGCATTATTACAGAAAAGCAACAAACCTCATAGATAGGAGTCTATGGAAACTTCTCTACATGGGGAGCCTGATGCAGGAGCACAAAGCTAAATTTTTATTATTCCTTTATGTAATTTAGGGGGTGAGCTATTTTAGTTATTTATTTAATTATTTTATTCATTTTTAATTAATTAGGAGAGAAAATATAAATGTGAGGATTATTGTAAATATTCCTTAAATAATTAAGGATATGTGTGGAGTTGAATTAGGTAGATAATATAGGGATTAGGAATTCCATAAATGGGACTTAGTTGAGTCCAAAAAAAGATATATATAAATTAGATTTTAAGTTGAGATTTGTGTGGAGGAAATTATGGAATGGAATAAATTATATTTATGTATAAATATGTAGCTTGTGAGGTGAGAAAGGACAAGCGAGGAAGTGAGGAAGTGAGGAATACAAAGAGAGTAAGAGAAATGGTTTGAAGCGCCGAGAGCCAAGAGGCCACCCATTGTAATATTTGGCCAAAGAGTTTTTATGTTTTTATATCAGTATTTTATTTGTATCGCTCTCTTTCCTTCATATGTATTTGAGCTGAACATATTTGTGGTTTTAATGAAGAATTTTATTCGAGAAAATAGCACATGATTTTTTACATGCTGTGATCTAATTTAACCCAGTATCCCGGCATCACAACTCTCATCTGAGAGTTTTACAACTCTCTTCCGAGATTTTTACAACTCTTGTTCGATAGTTTTACAACTCTCGTCCGAGAGTTTTATAACTATCATCTGAGAGTTTATGTCAATAAAACTCTCGGACGAGAACATAATTAACTCTTGTCCGAGAATATTTTAACTCCGGTCAAGCCCAATATAACTCTCGGGTGAAGCATTAAAAATCTCTCGAACGAGAGTTCTAAAAAATCTCGGTCGAGAAATTGAGTTGACTATTTTCTCGAACGAGAAATTAAAAATTTCAACCAAATTTTGGCCATCCGCCAAAAAGTGTTTCCCAACTTTGGGATTTCACCCTAATGCATTATTGTGTGTACTTATTCTCTTATAGACATTATACCTACAAAAAGGCATGCCACAAATCATTTTTAATTTCTTTTGTTATAAATATCATACATACAATAATTCAAGATATTATTATTAGAGAGAACTATGTATTCTTTGAATGAAATTGTCATAACGATGTTAAATTTATGATAGAGTATTAGTTTAATGCCCTATTTTACATCACCATTGCCCCTTATTATATTAATTATGCCTCAAACTATGATTAAAAATATTTAATTTAAAAGTAATAAAATTAAATATTTATATTACTTTAGATTCACACACGTGTACATCTAAAAAATAAAAATTTCAATCCTTTTATATTGAAAAATTGTCTTCCATTCGTCCACACATTAACATATTCTTCTCATGTAAATCTACCTATAATCATTCCAAATAAAAATTTCAATCCTTTTATATTGAAAAATGGTCTTCCATTCGTCCACACATTAACACATTCTTCTCATGTAAATCTACCTATAATCATTCCATATGTCACATAGTAATGAGAATGGAACTTCAAACATCGAATTAAAGTCATGGTATTAGTTTATAGTGTAAATTGTATTGAATTATAGTGTAATGGCAAGCATTTGCATGCAAAAGTCATGGTATTAGTTTATAGTGTAAATTGTATTGAATTATAGTGTAATGACAGACATTTGCATGCAAAATGCTAGTTGCGTCAAACATTACAAAGCTAGATGACACAATTAATGGAATTTTTAAAGAGATAATCTAAACACTTTTTCAGTACATTAATTAACTTGAATTTTTTAGTTTCTATTGGAAAAAAATAAAGTAAACATTTTTTTAATAATATCTTAATTTGACCTTTTTTTACTATATATATATTTATAATTTTTAATAAATTATAAAATAACATATTTTATTTTTTATTTTTTTATATAAGTTAATTTTAATTAATAAAAATTTAGTACAAGAAAAGCAAGCCAAAGAAAATAAACTACGTTTATCTTAAAGAACTAATGTTTATAAAACATAAAACTCATCCTTTAAGTTAACCATAAAAACCCAAAAAGATGAAGATTTCACATTATCATGTTATTTAGTAGGATATTAAATTTGTTGCCATCAATGAAAAATGTGTAGCACCAACATTCGAAATCACCATTTAAGCTTAATACTAACTTTAATTTTCATTTCCTATAGAAATCCCTTGTATAACATTTTCAACTCACCAATTTCAAAAACACATGTATAATCATATTTTCATCGTTTATAAGTTTGGTTAGAAAGTATATATATATATATATATATATATATATATATATATATATATATATATATATATATATATATATATGTACATACATACATACATACATACATACATACATACATACATACATATATATATATATATATATATATATATATATATATATAAACATTGAGTTTCCATTATCAACAACCTTTCTATGAAATAATTTTCAACTTATCCAATGAAATGAATTTGAACACCATTGAGGATAAATCCCTGACACTGTTACTAGTTTCCATTATCAACAACCTTTCTATGAAATAATTTTCAACTTATCCAATGAAATGAATTTGAATGCCATTGAGGATAAAACCATGACACTGTTACTATATTCAGCTGTGGTCTCTCCATTGAAGAAATGGAGGCATTCTCAAATCACAGTAAAAGTTGAATGTGTTTCATCTTCCTTTCAAGGCTGATGAGTGCATCTCTACCATTAATTTTGACACCAACCATCGTCAGAGTGTTGTTACTAATAGCTTCCAAGGTGAGTGTTCAGTATTCTACATCATTTAAGAAAACATTTGTTATGAATCTCGAGAGTACATAACGATCCTTTTAGTCACTACCGAATTATGCCTTCAACTTTACATTTGTCAGCAAAATATTTAGTGTAATTCCTCATTTTCCAAGTAAAAATATTTTGATCAGAATATTTCAATGAACTAAACGTTCGAAACCCACCACAGGTTTTAGCGTTACGATTCAATCCCTGCAGTTGAGGACTCAATCTGATTCAATCCTTGCATTACCTGCCTTCAACTGTGATGCTGCCTAATTTACCTGACAAGCATACACACACATTCTATCAGATGACACATATCAATTCCCGAAATTGCAATTTACTACTGCATGTCCCATCTATGGTACTTGTTTCCCTGGTCCACATAGCATGGCTCGCATGACCATGGGGCATGGCATTGGTACATATTGAGCATTAATAAGCCTATAGCCCAGGAAATAAGGGTTTCCAATCTCCACAACTTACAAGTCATGTATGTAACCTCTATATTAAACTCCGTCTTTCATCGCCTATTGTACGCTCGTCTAGTTATGTACGTAATCTTTGAAGTTTCTTACAAAATAGGGGACAACAAAACATCTTGTGGTATAGCCTAATGAATCATATAATAATATAAATTTGATATAAAATAATATAAAATATTATAATTACTCCTATGTAATTTATTAATTATATTTGGTCAACATTACTATTATTGCCATTTATGAAACCTGCCTTAAGTAATTGAGATTCAACTTACTGGTATTAATAAAAAATACACATTTAATATTGAGTGAATAAAATTGACTATTAATATAATACAAATTTATAATCATTCAATTTAACTAATAAAAAATAACATAATTAATCTCTTTAATTTGACAGCATCACATTAAGTTGAGTTTTCCTCCAACAACGAGTTGATGAGACAGGTGCACGACATCAAATGACACCACGAGCAACCTGTAACTTCATGCTTCATGCCATTTTTTTACTAAACAATTGACGAATTGGAATTTATAATATGGAAAAATTTCAAGGTCATCAAACCTTTGTGTTAGTCGCTTAAAATTCAATATAGCATTACGACAACCAATATATTGTAAACTATTGGTTATTAAATGCCCCCTTAGAGTCCTTATTAGACCTCCACTCCATAGCCCCATCCCATCCTGCCAACATCTACCATATGGCCATCCATCCCATGGGCATATATGACTCAGGATATCGTGTATCCATCCATTCCCTCACATCCCGAACCTCTACCTTCGTACAATGATATTTCAGGAAATTGAATGGCGAATTTGGGCAATCAATGAACTCAACCGCCATATCTTGTAACCTATTTTCACAGTTTAATAATTTAATCTCCTTTACTCCATATTTGTCAGGGTTTCATTCATTTCCCTCTCCTCCGAAATATCATTTGCAAAATAAATATCATTTGTAGAAGACTGGTTCCCGAAATATCGTTTGCGGAAAACACACCCTCTCACCTCTCGCACTTTTGGGCCACACCCTGTAACAAGAATATTCACAGGTAAGTAATGATTTACATGTATTGCCATGTAAGTAAGCACAATTCCTTTCCTTTTCATTCCATTTGATTGACATATCATTATTGATGACAAAACCAAGAGTTTCAGATCACCACAACATCTCATGGCTAGATTAGCTTGACATTAATGGAATTTTCCATGACATTCGCCACAAATTTCGATCAACATGCATTCTCCTGGAAGTTTTAATGAAATTTATTCTTTCTATTCAATTATTTACATGTATTTCTATAAATTTAATATTAAATACACTACAAGGAAAAGACCCTCTAGCGAAGGTTATAAATGAGGTTTTTAGTGTTATAAAATTGGCCAAAATTGTCAAAAAAACATTTGCTACAACATTCGTTTTTGGTAACGGAGGTTTTGGCAAAGCCTTTAATAGAATTTCAACACAACTAAAAAACCTGGGTGGCCAGAGGTTATTACGGATGTTTTTTTCATCGGTGAGCTACTAAGGTGTTAACGCACTGGTGCGTGTCATACAGACGGTCAGCCCAGGCGGTCGAAGGTGCATGCACCAGGCCATAAAGGTAAACAACCACCGGGTGCACTATAGGTGATACAACACACAAAGCCATTCTAATTCATATTGGGATTTGTGCGGTGCCCATATGTCATATCAACGCATCGGTACATAGTATTATAGAAGCACACTGGTGCTTAGTATTAGACAAACACATCGATTGTTCTAATTCATATTGGTATTTGTGCGGTGCCCATA
This sequence comes from Pinus albicaulis, assembly GCA_034641835.2. Lineage (NCBI taxonomy): Eukaryota > Viridiplantae > Streptophyta > Pinopsida > Pinales > Pinaceae > Pinus > Pinus albicaulis. Next base: position 37,423 of record JAXQQM020093305.1, on the reverse strand, counting down.
TGTCGTACAAATGCACCGGTGTGTAGTCTCATATAAACACACCGGGCGCAGTATCGCACAAACACACCGAGATTTATAATTGGTGTTGGTAATTTTACAGTGCCCATAGGTCGTAGAAACACATCGGTGCACTGTATCATACAAACGCACCAGTGTACAGTAAATAACACGCACTGGTGTTCATTTTGTATTTTTTAGAAACATCGACCTGTGACAGTGCAATTATTGTGATTTTTTAAAATTCATTATTCATCAAAAGTCGACACATCTTATAATATTATTCATATTAATTAAATTTTTATTAATGCATTTAAATGTGATGTTTGGATTAATTTGTTATATCATATCATAATTATTATGATTTTTTTAAATTCATTATTCATCAAAAGACACCACATATCTTATAACAGTATTCATAACAATTAAATTTTTATTAGTGCATTTGAATATGATGTTTGTAATTAATTTGTTATATCATATCATCGGATTTCACATCTCTTCATTATAATATTTAATCATCCATAAATTTAATCAGTGGTGTTATATTTCACAGCAACAATGGAAGACGCAATAGCATAAATTAAAACACACACACACACACACACACACACACATATATATATATATATTGTTGGAAATACTGAGAGGTTTGGGGGGGGGGGGGTTGAATCAGTATTCCTTTCAATTAGAGCATTAGTTAATCTTCAATTATTATCAGTGTTTGTACAATGATAGCAGCAAACAAAAGGAACACAAATGCACATAGTTTTTAAGGTGGAAACCCACTCCGGGACAAAAACCACCTAATGCTTTTCTAATAATTCTCTAATATTCAACTCCAATTGAAAATAAAGTTCCAACTTCCTAGAATCTAGAAAAACATTCTTCTCTAGCTCCCACTGGATGGATGCTCCAACGCCCAAGATTCTTCAGTAGTCAACTGAATGGATGCCCCAACACCCAATGAGCTACAACTCACCCTAGCAAACCCTACCACCCTTTAGAAGAATAAAAGAAGAATGGATTCTTGCACTAGGGAAAATGGTCCACTTTATAATGATATAGAATGATGTAGAAGAAGAAGATACACTAGACCATAACCCCAACTTTGACACAACCACCTAATGATGATCCTAGACCTCCCAACACTGCCTCTTCAACTCTTGGCAGATAGACACTAGTACAATTTTTTACAATAATGTATTTACAATGACTTAGTACAATGATACCTTTACAATGATTGTATGCAGTGTTGCCCACTTAAAAACTTCATGTGATGAACTTCTTGCTGCTGTTATGCACCTTGGTTGTTGCTCTTGTCATGCTATCCTCTGCTGCCCTAGAAATTTTAGTCCTTTGTAGCCCTTGACAACACATGATCTAGCTTTTTCTTGCCTTCTAGGAGCTCGATATTGAATCTAGTTTATCTTTGTTATTTCAGATCTCCAATATCTGATTTTTGGTCCTGTATTATTCCTCTGAGTATTCTTTCCAATGCCATAGGTCTGACCTAATTTTGATTCTTCAAGAGAGAGTTATACCCAATCTCTCACAATGCTCTAATTATGGACTGTTTCAGCAGAGCGAACTTGTACGGCGTGCCATGTGTCACTGTTTTTTCATTCGGATCTGAAATTGATCGAGTGAAAACTAAAGTCTGTGCACTATCTTCCACATTTTACAGAATTCAAATCCAATACTCAGACAGAGAGTTATGACGATTTTCCCAAGCTCACTTCTTTGAGATGAATTTCAGGAGCCTGCACAAACACTGACTTCCACAAATCATATTTCTGAAAATGTTGCGCACCTTGACTTGAAATTTTCATAGCAACTTCCTCAGGATTTTAGCTTCACGTCATAAAAATTTCAGCTTCTGAATCTTCGTAGAAAAAAAATTAGAGCAAAAATTCCACGATGACCTATTTTAGATGGCGAAATCCCTTGCATGAGGAGGATATGAGGATCACAATTTATATAAATGCTTAGGTTGACAGGGGCTTGAAAAAGTGAACATGGGAGGGATTTTAGGAGCTTAAAAAATATTAATTATGACTTTTCAATGACCCATGCCACAACCCTATGGGGTTTTAGCCCACTAGCTAGGGGTATAAACTTCAAACATGAATATCTCTCAAACCGTGAAGAATTACGTGGCGTGCCATATATCAACGGAAACATCTCGACAAGTAGAAACCATCAAAAGAATTATTGAACCAGAATATAGTAATTTGGTAGGTCAAAATTCCCATGCAATATTGGGTTAGCCCCTGGTGCTGCTTGGGTTGACATCAATGACAACCGATGATCAACAATCTCCCCCTTTGGCATTGACGACAACACAAGTACTCCCCTTGTGATCATGAAACCTCTTCCTACAACATTCTCTCCCCCTTTGACATCAATGGAAAAGGGTAACCCCCCCTGAAACACAATCATCCTGTGGACCTGTACACACTTCCATTCCCCCTGACACACAACCATCCTGTGGACCTGTACACACTTCCACTCCCCCTTTATATTCTGAATAAGGAAAATATAATAAGAACTTGGGAGAATCCCAAGCTTCTGGTGAAGATATTCCCATGCTTCACGAGTACTCTCACGATCATCAACACTTCCTAGCCAATCTGCATCTGTAAAGGAATGAATAATGATATTGTTACCCTTGGGATACCACAAGCCATATTCTGTTGTTCCCTTTAGATATCGAAGAATTCTTTTGATGAAAATAATATATGATTCTTTTGGTGCTGCTTGGAATCTTGCTACTTGTCCAACTTCTTGCATAACATCTGACTAATAGAAGACTACCAATCATAGATCTATACAACCTTTGATCCACATCCTTAGATGAGTCTTCTATGCTCAATTTGCAACCTGTTACCATTGGAGTAAGGATGGGTTTGCAATCTTCCATTTTAAATTTCTTAAGCATTTCCTTGATGTACTTGGCTTGACATATAAATATTCCTTTCTCTTGCTGAGATATTTGAAGCCCTAAGAAGTATGTTAGCTCACCAAGTAAAGACATCTCGAAATCACTTTGCATCTTTGTAGCAAACTTCTTACTTAGTCGATCATCATTGCTACCAAATATTATATCATCCTCTTTAGCTATTAGACATTCTTTAGTTGCTTCATCCAGAACATATATGTCGTTTGGAGCTCGACTTGTTGTAGCCATAATTTCACCATACATGCCTTTCTTGATTTCACATTTTGTGGAGTTGAATAGTATTATGTGTCCTTGATAACACATTTGTCCAACATTGAGCAGATTGTGATTCAAGTTTTCAACCAATAGAACATTCTTGGCTAGAGCATATTTGCTTCTGAGAGTGACAGTACCTGATCCTATACCATTTGAAGATCCATCATTTCCAAAGGACACGGTTCCATCCTTCTTCTCTTTCAGAGATACAAATTTATTTCTATTTCCAGTCATATGTGTAGAGCAACTGCTATCAACATACCACACAATTATCAATCTTCTTCTTCTTCCATGTTCGTTTATTCTGTGGCTTCGAAGATTCTTCTGGAGGATTTTCAAGTCTGCAGTCTTTGGCTATGTGTCCAAAGTTTCGATATTTGTAATATTCAATATTATTTCTTAAATGTTCAAATCTATTGGTGTTTCTCTGAGCCTTGGGAGGTTCATATTTAATAGATCTCCTGGAATTATATTCGTTCCTAGGGTACGTGCGACATTCTACAGCTTTATGATCAAATTTTCCACATGAATAACAATAGCCATAAAAAATATGTTGGTACTTGGATGGAAATTTTCGTCGAGGAATTGTCTTCCAAGGCTATTCTTGTGAATCTTTTCCAATGAAGTCTACATGCATGTCAGATCTCATAGGTTCATTGTATTTTGTTGTAGAAGGTCCTGCTTCTTCTTCTTTGTAACCGATGCATGTTCTGTCATTGTAAGATCGTTGATTGTTGATGATTTCTTCCAATGCCCTTGAGCTGTTGGCATAGTTTTGGATATTTTTTCCTTTCTTCACTTCCTCATGCAGCGAGACTACTTCGGCTTATAATTCTTCCCTTTTTTGGTTTCTTTCTTCCAACTTCTTTTGAAGTGACTCTTCAATGCATTTGTGTTCTTCAACTTCAATTTTGATACCTTGAACTTGTTCTTCAAGAGTATTGGAACGGATATTCTCTGCCTTGAGATGTTTTATAATCCTGATTGCTTCCTTATAAAATTATTCTATGGTCAACCCTTTTTCTTTGTTGTTTGATACCTCTTGTTTATTGTGCTTGGCCATAAACAATACTCTCTCACTGGCTTCTTCTTCACTGTCATTGTCTTCATCGGATGATGAGCTATCTTCTTTAGAGAGAAAGTTCCTTTTGGATCCTTGCTTGTTGAATTTATTAAAGCCTTTCTTTATTTTTGAGTTTCCATTACTTCTATTTGGACATTTTGCTGCGAAATGCCCAACCTCATCACAGCTGAAACATATCAATGGAAGTTTACCTTTGAATTTTCCCTTACCAATTTTTAGTTTTCTCATGAAGTAAGCATATTCTTCATCTGAAAGACTTTCTTCATCATCTCCCTTTTCTTCACACTTGCAGGTGCATGTCTTTTCAATTGAAGGTTGTTTATCCTTATTGGTTTTCTTAGATGCAACGAACGCAGTTTCTAGATGCGAAGTACCCTCTTCTTCATCAAGTCTCATTTCATATGCTATGAGAACTCCATGTAATTCCTCTTTCTTGAGTTTGTCCAGATTTGCACTGTATTCTAAGACCAATACCTTTGGGTTGAATCTCCCTGGTAACGTTCTAAGAATCTTCCGTATAATAGTCTTCTCGTCAACTGGCTCTCCCAATCCTTCCAGAGTATTGGTTATTTCATCAACGTATTGAAAGTATGCAGCAATGTTGCAATCTTCTTTCATTATGAGTTGCTCAAATTTTTCTCTATAGATTTGAAGCTTTGCTTCTTTGACATTTGAGTCACCTGCATATATATTCTCAAGCTTGTCCCATACATTTTTGGCGGTTTTACAACCCAACACCTTATGATAAGCAAATTCAATAAGTCCACTGATAATAATATTCTTTGATTTTGCATCATTGACTGAATTCTTCTTAGCGGTTGATGTAAATCCATTTTGAACAATTTCCCATACTTCGTAACCTTGCGCCAAGAGATAGACCTCCATTCTTCCTTTCTAGAGTGCATAATTATTTTCATTGAACAGAGGTACACCATTCTTGGTATGCTCCATGACCTCCTTCTAGCTGTTAAACTACTATTGAAGGAACCAAGCTTTGATACCAATTGCTGGAAATACTGAGAGGGGGGGCCGGGGGGGGGAATCAATATTCCTTTCAATTAGAGCATTAGTTAATATTCAATTATTATCAGTGTTTGTACAATGATAGCAGCAAACAAAAGGAACACAAATGCACACAGTTTTTAAGGTGGAAACCCACTCCAAGACAAAAACGACCTAATGGTTTTCTAATAATTCTTTAATATTCAACTCCAATTGAAAATAAAGCTCCAACTTCCTAGAATCTAGAAAAGCATTCTTCTTCAGCTCCCACTGGATGGACGCTCCAATGCCCGAGATTCTTCATTAGTCAACTGAACAGATGCCCCAACACCCAATGAGATACAACTCACCCTAACACCACCCTACCACCCTTTAGAAGAATAAAAGAATAATGGACTCCCGTACCAGGGAAAATGGTCCACTTTACAATGATATAGAATAATGTAGAAGAAGAAGATACGCTAGACCATAACTCCAACTTTGACACAACCACCTAATGATGATCCTAGACCTCCCAACACTGCCTCTTCAACTCTTGGCAGATAAACACTAGTACAATTTTTTACAATAATGTATTTACAATGACTTAGTACAATGATACCTTTAAAATGACTGTATGCAGTGCTGCCCACTTGAAGACTTCATGTGATGAAATTATTGCTGTTGTTATGCACCTTGGTTGCTGCTCTTGTCATGCTACCCTCTCCTGCACCTTGCTTTACTTTGCTTCCCTAGAAAGTTTGGTCCTTTGCAGCCCTTGACAACACATGATCTAGCTTTTTCTTGCCTTCTAGAAGCTTGATATTGAATCTGGTGTATCTCTGTTATTTAAGATCCCCAATATCTGATTTTTGGTCCTATAGTAGTCCTCCAAGTATTATTTCCAATGCCATAGGTCTGACCCAATTTCAATTGTTCAAGGGAGAGTTATACCCAATCTCTCACAATGCCCTAATTATGGACAGTTTCAGCAGAGCGAACTTGTACAACGTGCCACATGTCACTGTTTCTTCATTCAACTCTGAAATTGATAGAGAAAAAACTACAGTCTGTGTAATATCTTCCACGTTTTATGGAATTCCAATCTGATACTCAGAGAGAGAGAGTTATGACGATTTTCCCAAGCTCACTTCTTTGAGATGAATTTCAAGAGCCTACAAAAAGACTGACTTCCATAGATCATATCTCCGAAAATATTGCACACCTTGATCTGAAATTTTCACAGTAGGTTCCTCAAGATTTTGGCTTCACCTCATAAAATTTCAGCTTTTGAACCTTCGTAGAAAAAAACTTAGAGTTAAAATTCCACGATGACCTGTTTCAGATGGCGAAATCTCTTACATGAGGAGGATATGAGGATCACAATTTATATAAATGCTTAGGTTGAGAGGGGCTTCAACAAGTGAACATGGGAGGGATTTTAGGAGCTTAAAAAATATTAATTATGACTTTTCAATGACCCATGCCATAACCCTATGGGGTTTTAGCGCACTATCTGGGGGTATAAACTTCAAACATGAATATCTCTCAAACCGTGAAGAATTACGTGGCATGCCATATATCAACGGAAACATATCGACAAGTAGAAACCATTGAAAGCATTCTTGAACTAGAATATAGTTATTTGGTAGGTCAAAATTCCCATGAAATATTGGGTTAGCTCATGGTGTTGCTTGGGTTGACATCAATGACAACCACTGATCAACATATATATGAATAAGACAGTATTTGTCATACAAAATGGGACAATTATTGGTATCCATTTGTCTTTCAATTGGGACACTATGTCCATTACATTAAACAAAATGTCTGATTTCAAAGACAAATATTTCAAAAAATGCAATGCCTTGCTTTGATATCCAATCATAATGATCATCATTATTCACTTGAACTCTTGTCACTACTGGAGCCACTTCCATGACTTGGGTTATTTTCAGGAATGTTTTGTTCACGGTGTTGATTGTTTTCTTATTTTTCACCTTCCATCTACAAACAGAAAAATAAATTGTAACGAGTGTATATACGTTGGTGAGAATAATGAAAATTGCAATATTAAATAATATACATCAATGTAAATAAAAAAGAAATGACGTACCATAACAACAATTGACTCATGAACTAGACACATTCTTTCAAAACCATGTAGTATGTCAGCTTTCAAGATTTCATTTGTGAGCACAATTCCATACTTTGTTTCCTGCAAGTTTTATACCTCGTAACAAATCATATATTTAATATAAAATATTTTTTTGTTCAATTAATTATAGACAGAGCTAAGTCAAACAAGATCGATAGATGCTTACAAATTCCACAATTAATTTCTGATATGCCAACATATACTCACAACCCATATTTAACCCAATGTCAACCAATTCATCTGATGGTTCTTCTTTATATGTTAACACCTGTTTGAAGACATTCAATGATGATTTTTGTAAAACAACTTAAAATATACAAAAATTAAATCTAGTTAAGTTGTTATAAGGAAGTAACAATTACTCCTGTTTTATGTGCTGAATGAGTTCCATTTTATTTTATTTTTTGCAAGAAAATACTTGAAAATTAATATTTAATGCTAAATTATTTATTTATTGTACCTAATGATCGAAAAAATCAATGATTACATTTTACATTTGAAGCACGTTGTTGTTGAGATGGCTCCTCTTGCGATGCAATTTTGTCCATTTCTTTGACCATCTCCTTGTACACCTTTTTGGACATTCCTAGTGGTATATTTCTGATATCATCTCATTCATATTTTGAGATTTTCATAATCTTCCTGAAAATGTAACATGACAATAAACTATTTAATTTTTATATTGATATATGAGAAGTAAATATAACAAAATTGATATTTATAAATAATTCTAGAAAAACATTTAAATGAATATTACATTTTCATTCCTTCATTTTTGTTGTTGTACGTTTTTACTATTAAAATCCTGACATGTCTCATTGACCAATTCTCTGGAAACTCTTTCTGTAGTTTAGATAAAATTTGGTTCTTGGAATCATTGCATTGATTTTTGTATTGTAAGTGGAAAGAACGTCTATACATTCATTCCACCAGATCCCTCAAACTTTTGTAAAAGCTTTTCCCCCTTTCGTTAACCTTCGACACCACTCCACATGAGCTAAGGAGCAATTCATTTTCATTTGCATGTTCTATTTTTTTTCTTTTCTTAGAACAACATTCCTTTTCTGAATTGTTGGTCTCTGTAGAACATTAAACAGATGTGAATTAATAGATAAGATTGTTTGAAACATGTTATCTAATAATTTTAATTATATTATTAATGAAAATTAAAAAAAGAAACTCATATTGGATCGCTAGTATTTTTTCATTCACTTGATTCATCCTTTTGAAAAATTTCCATCAAAATTTTACACTCTTCTGGTCCTAGATCAGAAATAATCTTATCGAGCTTCGTAATTTTGTGGCTCTGCATGATACGCAGTAAACAATACATATTAGTTAAACTTATATATAGTTCAAAAATAATATTTTTTGTAAATAATTTATAAAGAACTTTCCTTTTTTGCTTTTCTTGATGTGTTATCAGTATTTTTGTTACTTGATCTCTTATCGGCTATTTATTTATCAATATGAAACCTGTACCATATTATTCATTAATATATTTTATAAATAAAATGTCAACTTTTCAGGTAAAAAAAAATATCAAGTAACTGGTGCGCTTTTCATGGTTTATGCACTGACGTCGGTGCGTGGTGGTCTTATCAATGCATCTCCCAAATAGTATAAAACACCGTACGGTGCTCTATGTCAAAAAGGCGCAATGGTGCGTTATATGTAACTACCACACCAATTAACATAGACAAAATAACACAGACAAGGGACCACCGTATGGTGCTCTCGGTCAACTAGGAGACCCGATGCGTTACATGTTACATGGTGCACCGATTAACGCAATATATATATATATATATATATATATATATATATATATATATAGACCCGATACGTTACATGTTACATGGTGCACCGATACGTTACATGTTAATCGGTGCACCATGTAACATGTAACGTATCGGAGTCTATATATATATATATATATATATATATATATATATATATATATATATATATATATATATATATATATATATATATTCAAAACAGTACATGAGTGGTGCGCTATAATATAATAGTGCACGGTGCCCTATTTTACATATGGCGCATAGATTAAAAGCAAAATGTTTTTAAATTTTTTATTAAACAATGCATGCATGGTACATTGGGATAAGACAATGCATCGGTGCTCTAGGTTACGCAGCACGCAACAATTAAAAAAAAATTGTTTTTTAAAAATTCACACAAAGGACGACGTGGATTGGGATCCAACTATGCAAGTCGTCCCATGGGTTGGATGTCATATATATATATATATAGCAATACAAACCTTATAAATCTAAAATGAAAAGCCCTAATTCTGAAATCAAGAAACATGAAGAAGAAATGGTAGAAACAAAAAGAATGAATGGTTTAGGGTAAAATGGAAAATTATTGTTATTATTATTATTATTATTTCCTGAAAAGAACAACAAATTGAATTTTTTTACTTACTGTGTAAAAAATAATGCAGAAAATGTAAAAAAAACAATAAAATTTAATCATGACATCGTTTGAAATTCTATGCTACAGGGTTTGGATCACCAGAGGTTTGGAATTCAGATTGTCTGAATACTTTTGTTTGAAATTATTTCGCTGCTCTACAGTTCTCTCGTGCTCTCTTGCTCCAGGTATGTCTCCTGTAAATCTCTGGTTGAAATTTTTTGCAAAAATAGCGAAATAATGAAAAGTGTTTAGTATTTAAAGAATTGTTTTACGAAATTAGATTTTCAAAAATATTTTGCTACCCATTTTTCAATTTACATTTTTTTTTTTTCACTTGAAAAAAAAAAGTTGCATTTTTTTTATTTGCGGCTTTTCGTCACTAGTGCGTCAATTAATAACACGACACTAGTTGGCCAGTTAATAACACAACACTAATGCGTAGTAACTAAAACAAAACCGGTGTAGTTATCTGTACATAAGCACCGATAACAATAAGTCCATTTTTAAGGCACCAAAATTACTTTTAGGTGTGCGCGCTAAAATTTATTGTTGATTTTTCTCAAATGCAGGCATAAAATATGATAATTATATCGAATGGATAATTTTTCAAAATCCAGCTCGTTCCATAATATTTCTCAAAGTCCATCGCGGAGTTCTCCCTATCCATATCGAGACGTAATATTTACTTCATATTTTATTTATATTTTCATTATCTAATTGAATTTAAGCTTTTTATCCATGTCAATCAGCTTAATAAAATTCATAATTTCTACAAATTTGTAGGTTCATGCAGATTCAGAATCGAGTTCAGATGCACAAAATAATCAAACAACTCAAAAACTTCGAAAGCTCTTGTCAGGAGAAACATACCGCAAGACGCATTTGGTAGATGAAAATGGACAGCCGCTTCACCCTACCAATTGTAACAATATTGCATCTTCTAGCCACAATCCCGGGACAATGATGGTAATAATAATTGTTTGGTATATTAATGTACTTATTTCAATGTCAAACAAATTAATCATGTATTGTTAACGTTCTTACTAATTGATATCATATATTTTGTACTAATCATGTTCAAATATAATTTTTTAAATTATTAGGATTCTAGTGATGATGAGCGACCTACCTACCGTCTTCCGTTGCACCCCATGACAATGTCAAATTGAGAGAAGGCTGAACTAAGAGAAAAAATCGGAGAGGAATGATACCAAGAATGGTTGAATCAACCACTGATTCAATTCCCGCTATGTCTAGATTCACCAATTAGGAATGACTACAACAATAGTAGTTCTTCACAAGATGGCGATGGAGGAAATCAAATAGAGGTTGGTATGGATGATTACTTAAGGTATACGACTACCATGGAGATAATGTTGTTAGATGCATTCCAAAATGATGATTAGCTAGGGGATGATGCTCATATCGTTGACACCTTTTTCGAAAGCCTTAAATTTGCTTCCACCACCCCTCTCTTTGGACCTAGTGGTCAGTAAAAGTCTACCCAGTTGGGGACAACGATGTTACTGTACAGCTTGAAAGAAAATTTTGGCTTGTCGAATGCATGTTTCTCACCAACTACAGGTTATTCGAAGATAAGGTTCTTCCGAGTGATAATGTCTTACCCGATAACTGCGAAGAGGCAAAGAAATTATTGAAAATGTTGGGTGTTGAGTACATATCATATCATGCATGTCCAAATGGTTATATTCTATATAGAGGCGAATATGCAAACAAAGAGATATGTCTAAAATGTGGGCATGAAAAGTATGATTAATAAAAAAAGAAGGGTAAATCACGTGGTCCTCCTTTTAATATATTGAGGCACATGCCTATAATCCCAAGGATTCAAAAGCTCTTTCATTGCAAAGAATTAGCTATGTTGCAGGGATGGCATGCCTCACACAGAAGTGAGTTGGGAGTTATGTGAATCCCAACTGATTCAATAGCCATGAAGCATATAGAGGATACATGGCTCGAAAAATTCAAGGATGAAGTACGAAGTCTACGACTCAACATAGCCATGGATGGCATCAACCCATATTCCCTCAAGAACACCAACTATTATGTTTGGCCTGTAGTAGTGATCAATAACAATATCCCCCCATGGTTTTCCGTGAAGAATGAACATCTTATGTTGGCTCTCATAGTCCCCGATAGAAGATAGGTGAAGAATATGGATGTCTACTTACAACCATTGGTAGATGAATTGAAGGAATTATGGGATGGGATAAATGTATATGCTGTATCAAGACCCATCACAACAAAGAGGAGTTTTACATTATATGGCATATGTGCTTACACGACACATGATTATCTAGGCTTAGGAGTTTTCTCTGGTAAATTACATGTTTATTGATTTGTTTATATACATAACAATATTATTTCACATATTAGTTATTTATTTCATCATAATTATTCTGATCTTCATGATATTCTTTAATGTGCCATGCATATAAATTGTATGCAATAATCTCGTAGGTCTTGTAACAAAAGGGTATTTTGGATGTAAATGTTGTGGACCTTCTCTGAAATCTATATGGTCCAAGGACCTACGAAAGCCATTGTATGATTGCTCTAGGGTATTCCTCCCAAAAGAACACCCTTACAGAAGAGTAGTATCCACTTTCAATGGTAAACGAGAGAGAACCCAAAGGCCTCCAATAAGGACACTAGCTGAATGGCTTAGAGCATATGAGAGAGAGAAGGAGAAGGAGTTCATAGAATTGTTCGATTCAAATGGGGAGCCTATGTTCGATGATCCAGAATTCTTCGACAACTATGTTGATAAATTTCCCATTGGGATGAAAAGGAAATCTATCTCTTATATCCTCCCATATTGGGAGCATCTTAAGATTACCAGTTATTAGATCCCATGCATATATTTAAAAATGTTTCATCTTCTTTATGGAGGCACATATCATTGAAACAAAGTGACACATTGGCTGTTAGGAAAGATCTTATTACTTCAAAAACTAAAAAGAAACATTGGCCAAGATGATTAGAAAGTACAAGATCAGAGGCAGGCATTGGTCCATCTAATTAATGGTATTTGAAAGAAGGAGATGTCCCATGGATTTTAAAAAAAGATGATCTTTCTTTGGAAAAGGAAGTTTTAATGGGTTTGAGGGTGCCATCTTCATACGGGTCTTCATTATGGCGCTGCTTCACCGTGGATGACCATTTTTCGGGGTTGAAATCGCATGACCATTTGAATCTTCTAAGAGTACGTATAATGTCAAAAGCATGATTTTATTATTTTTTATATTAATAAATTTTATCCCATGCGGGGATAATAAAACATAACTAATTTTGTATATTATTGCATGTGTTTATAACTTTGTAGTTTCATTATCCTTTGTTCGTGAGTGAGTGTGTGAAACATGAATTCCCTCAAGACCTAGGACGTGCCATATCTAAATTATCTGCATTTGTACGTTGGATCACGTCAAAGGAGATTCATGTGGCTAGCATTCTATGGTGGCGTCAAGAGATAGTTGAGATTGTTTGTATGTTTGAGAAGGAAATGCTGACGAGTTTCATGGACTTGCAAGTTCATCTTCTATTCCACCTAGTAGATGTGGTTGAATTACTTGGGGTGGTTTCTTGTCGTTGGATGTTCTTCTTAAAGAGGTACATGAAGAAATTGAAAGGTTTTGTTTGACAAAAGGAAAAACCCAAGGGGTATATGGCAGAGGGGTACATATTGTATGAGTCTTTCTATTATGCCAATGGGTACATCAAGCAGATCGACAACAAACCAGGTGCGGTGATTTGGGACGATGAAAGGGATGAAGAAAAAAGAGAAGGGGAGTTGCTCCAAATGAATGGAAAAAAACGCTTGATAAAGAGTAAGCGAATTATAATTTTTCAAATTTACACAAAGTAAATATTCATGTTGAACTTCGATATAATGTATATTTTGATCTCTATGTACTACATAATGTTAGTTTGATTTCATCAACGAATGCAAAAATTGAAGCAATCAATAAATTCATTCTTTACAATTCCGAAGCGACACAACCGTGAGTTGCATTGTATGAACAAAATAGGATGAAATGGGATAGTGATAGGAAATAATTCAGACGGTTGAATAGTAGAAGTGTGACTTATTCTGATCATTTAAAAGAAAAAATGCCAAAAATATGCCCCAACGGTTGGGTTGCCGACCAAGTCAGAGAGAAATATGGTGCAACCGGTCGTTACCCAGGTGCTGAAGAGGATGCGCTAAACGTAGGGATTGGGTGCAACAACTTGGTAATAATCTATTTAATTTTATATATGTACATTTGAAACTTAATAATGCTCCTTTCAAATGTAATTACATCTATATTTCATATTTTAACTTTTGGGTTATTATAAGACACATGACACTATGATTTTTGTAACTTTTTTATAGGTGCATTTGCTCCCATCTATGTGGGGATATGGACACCATTTTCACACAGAAAATGCCAATGATGGACACATCACACAAGACTGTGGAGTGGAAGTCGAGTTCAATCGATCTAGTCGATCTATCCACCGTGATCAAAACCTAGTACGAGGGACGTTAGATTACGTCTGAAAGATACAAGAGATCATTGAAGTGGATTTCTCTTCTTTCCAGTGTGTTATTTTTAGGTGCAAGTGGTGGGACACCGTTGATCGGAATAATGTAAAGGAAGATCACGATAGTAGGCTAATATGTATCAACTCTAGAAAGATGTGGGATGAAGCCAAGGAGCCCTATGTTTTCCCCAAACACTGCAACCAAGTGTTTCTTTACCCAAATGTTTTGGATAGGGATTGGTGGTTCGTATTGAGACATGACCCTAGATCAAAACATATTTTTGAGAACAATAGTGTTATCATGCCAGTGAGCTGGAAGATAATGAGGGTGATTATGAGAACCAAGAGTGATATGGTACATGTGTTATTTCATCAATATTTATACTTTTTAAGATGGGGTTTTATAAAGAGGAGGACTTAACTACCTTATAACTTATAAGCTGACTCTTTTTTTCGAAACATTATAATATATATTTTGAATTAATTGTAATTTTCAATGTGTTAATGTTAAAATCAATATTTCACTTGATAATTTGCAATTGTGATGATCTCAAAAACAATGATGTACTATAAAGTTCTTTTTTTTGGTATGTAAGATCATAATAAAATAACGATAATTGTAAAGTACATGAATTTATTTGCATTATTTTCTAAACTTTATTATATTACAAAAAATCATACTATTCTAGATTTATTGTTTTACAATTATTTAAAATTTTACAAATTTTAATAAAATCATTTCACATTAATACAATTAAAATTTTATAAATATTTTACATACAATTACAATTACAATTACAATTTTACAATTTCATATACAATTACAATTACAATTACAATTTTAGAATTTTACATACAATTACAATTAGAATTACAATTTTACAATTACAATCATTTCACAGTATTACAATTAAAATTTTACAAATATTTTACATACAGTTAGAATTACAACTACAATTACAATTTTATAATTTCACTTGCAAATACAATTTTAGAATTTTACATACAATTACAATTACAATTTTAGAAATTTACATAAATTTTACAATTACAATTACAATTTTACAAACTTACATATATACCATTACAATTACAATTTTAGAATTTTACATACAACTACAATTTTAGAATTTTACATACAATTAGAATTAAAATTACAATTTTACAATTATACATATATACAATTACAATTACAATTACAATCATTTCACAATAAAATTTTACAAATATTTTACATACAATTACAATTACAAATACAATTACAATTTTAGAATTTTACATACAATTAGAATTAGAATTACAATTTTACAATTTGGCATATATACAATTACAATTAAAATTACAATTACAATCATATCACAATAAATCAAATATTACAATTACAATTAAAATTTTAAAAATATTTTACATACAATTGCAATTAAAATTACAATTACAATTACAAATACAATTTTACAATTTTACATACAATTAAAATTAAAATTTCAATTACAATCACGACATAATATTTAATAAATATCATGATAATTTAATATTAAATTAATTAATAAATATCACGATCATGATAACCATAGTACAAACATCATATTCGACTAAAAGACACATTCAAATTCGCTAACATAATTATGATCATGATCATCTAACAAAACACAATTAGCATTGTATAACATCATCACAGCACAAACATCAAATATACATCTCATGTCAAATAACTGCTATCACATACATATCTATCTACAAGCTGCACATTAAATGAACATATCTAACATGGCCGAACAATATACACATCATGATGATCACCAACATGTAAATTAAGTACAACTGCAACATGAACATAAAATACATGGACCATATATATATATAATCGTATAATGTCAAAAATATACAACTATAGTATAAATGTCATATATCAGCTGGTGGTACATGATCAATAGTAGTACTAGTCGAGGCCTACTCAGTCAATGGTGCAACCTCGACAAGCTCAAATACAAGTTGATAATCACGTGCCTGTTGATCTGGTACTACTGCCTCATGCTGATCAAGATCAACTGTCAGCTACTCATTGTGATGACTTGACATGGTCGATGGTCCAGCCTGTTCATGATCATGAGTATTGCTGGATGTTGCAGGCTGCTGACTCGACATGGCTGATGGTCCAGCTTGCTCTCCATGATGACTTGATGCAGGAGCATTAGGCTCAAAAAATCCTTTTTATTTTAATAGACATAGGGGTCATGTGTTTTCAAAAGAATATTGGTTTCTAATGTAATTATTAATTTTTTGGGTGATTTAGAATAAGAATTAATTAGATATTGAGAGGAATTTTGTAAATGTTTCTGAATGATTGGAGAACATGAGAGAATTAGGATAGTTGAGATTTCATAGGGATTGAGAGATTTAGGAATTAATTATAAATCTTAAGATAGAATTAGTTTCATGATTTTATGGGATTAGAGAGGATCCTTAGGGACAAAGGATAGATTTTAGGACAGTTGGAGAAAAGGGCCATTGATTAGAATATCAGTTTAGAGACAAGAGGTATTTTGTAATTATTTGATTATATGTATATATGGAGGAATTTGATTTCTGAATTATTGTGTGCACTGATTTATTGAGTTTTAATGAAGGAAATGAATGAATAGAGTACTCAAAATCGAATGATGTAATGAATGAGTTCAGGAGATTGAGTGTGGTTTTAAAGGGTCAAATATTCATTTATAAATTGAATTTTGTGTAGATTGCTTTTACCAAAGGTCGTTCATTGATCATAGTATGGATCAGTGCCTTTGAAAGAAATATGACCTTGTAATTTGATATCCAAACATAATTACATGAAGGCTGACTTATGAACTGAGGGTTCATATATAGGGATTTTATGAAACCTGTGAATTGATAAACAATGGAGAGTGCACAAGAGTGAAGTAAAAAATACTATTATACAGTGAAGGGATAGGATGGAAAAAACATGGTTCTGTTGAAACAACAAACTAAATTGAGGCAGAAGATTTAATTATAGTTGATGCTTGGAAATATAACAGAGAAAAGATCTTTTTTTGTCGCAATAAGAAGTGGAACTATGAATCGATGAATTGAGTGTTTCACTAAGTGTGCGGAGGAGCTACATTAAAGGATTTCATGAAGAATTGTAAGTCAAAGACCAACGGAATTGTGAAGATGGTTTCTGCATAGAAGAGGAATAGAGGAGTGGTTTTGGAAACCACCAAAGGAGTTTTCGTGCAGCTTTGAAAGGGTAAGTAGTATTGAAGAAATTTATGCGATAGACCTCTGGAAGTGACACGTCGCAAAACAATACCACTTATTTCGCATTAGTTTGGAAGGATAAGTTGTCAGGCTTAATTTTATGCGATAACCGTCCGATCAAAGGAGGCAAAGATCTGACGGTGTTTGCATCAGAAGTTGTGTAGAGGTTAACGAAAGGTGTGGACCCGACAGTGAAAAAGATTGGTTGAACTACAAGATTTGAATGGTCAACGGGATGGACTGACACGTCTGATCGTCAGTGTAAAGTTACGTTGGAATAAATTTGTGGGCCCGTAAATATTTATATGGTTTATTTGGGGTTTAAACCAGAGAGTTGAAAATCATAAGCAGATATGATTCATGATTGGTAATTTGGGGTTTTTAAACCATAGTTGTGAGAAAGGAATTTAATTCTGAATGAAATAATTCTACTATTTGGTTTTTGAACCAAATTCAAAGTCGGAAATATGAAATTTCAAGTTGGGTATTTTAATATGGTTGGTATCCATAATTATCAACAAATGAATTAGCTTCCGCATATGGAGAAGCCTCTATTTTGAGGGTGATAAGATTTGTCAACATGAGATTGTATTAGGAATGCAATTGTGGGTTTTTGCTGCTGTGGCAGCATCATTTTTAGTATCAAAGAAGGAAAGAACTCTTTTGAAGGTTCAATTTTGTTTTAATTAAATTGGAATTAGAATGAATGCATGTGTGATGGAGAAAATAAAAAGAGATCAGATTTTGAATTTGATAGATTGCAGCACATAGAGATACAATGCAGATGAGAGGTGAAACAAGATCACATAGAGATCTTGAAGGTGAGTTGATAAGTGTTATTTTAACTCTGATTTGAAGATTATGTTTGCGTAATTTAGGTTGCAGACAGTTGAAAACAATTTCAGCAAAAGAAGATCACAACTTTAAGAGCAGTGATAAAGGAAACTAGTAAGAGTTTCTGAGTAAAGCGTGGAATAGAATCTTGAAGAATTCCAACAGAGGTTGGATAAAAAGGACAATTGTGTTCTTAAAAGGTGCATATGAGTTGAAGCCTAGAAGGAGCAGAGAGGAATGCTCAAGAGGTTCCAGAAGATAGAGAACCAATGCTTGCCAAAAGACCAAATCCAGAGAAAATGATTGGTGAGGTAAGTTGTAACAAGGAGGACTTGTTATTGCAGAGGCTTTAGTACAACTCATGATGAATGAGTGAGGAACTCCTCAAGATATAAATGGAGAAGAAGATGACTACTGATAGTCATAGAAGAGATAGCAGAGGTTCTGAGAGAGACCACAACAGAAGAAAGGATAAAGAAGAAAATGATGATAGAAGAAAACCAGAGATATGTTTGGATCATGAAGAAGAAAGTAAAGTGGCAGAGGCTACAACAGAAGAGAGAACAACAAGTGAATATGCAATTATCAAAAGAGCTAAGAAATCTTGAACAGATGATGAGTGTGCAATTGATATGTGAAGAACTCAGAGAAGCTAAGTTGAAGATGGAAGTTTCCAGTTGTGAAGCAGAACAGAGTGAAGTTATAGGTGAAAATGAAGAATGGAGATCTATGAAAGATCTTGTAAATTATTTTGAGAATTCAAGACAACAAGAAATTTACCTTGCTGAAGAGGGAATTATTGATGATTTCCTAAACTATTGGACAAGTTCAGATCAGCCGAATGATGTAAAGCCTTGTATTTTTGAATCTAATAATTGTGATGTGATTACAGGTTTTTCAGAGGATGAGAAATATTTTGAAGCTGTCAAAAGGATGAAAGAGTATCTTTCAATAGATAAATACTCTGAAGCAGAAAGTAATGATGAGGAATGTCTCTTGAATGAGGGAAGAAATGATGCATTTATATTTGAAGTTGTTACAACACAGAAAAAATTTCTTGTGAAAGAAGAAGATGAGATTCAGACTGAAGAGCTGATATATGAAGAAACAATTGAGACTATTGAACTATGTGATTTGCAAACTGACAATTTGTGTATAAATGTAGGGATTGTAAGTGATGATGAAGTACTTAAGGAATGCCAAAAAGAAATTGCATTGCTGGAATATTTGCTAGAAAACTCAGAGTATGAAAGAGAGATTCCAGAATACAGAATTCACTATAGTGGACAAGAACAGAGAAATATCATGGAAGCAGATGATGTGGAAGAAAGACTTGTTGACAGTCTAGAGAGTTCTTCAGAGAATTCTTTAAGGAGAATGAATCCGCATACTGATGTGCTGATAAAAGAGGAAAAATAAAAGCAACATACTGAAATGTTGCCAGAGGAAAGAAAGGCACTGAGGCCTTATGGTTTTTATTTTAATAATTGTTTTGTGAATTCAGGTTTTGTTGCAGATGCTGGAGAAAATTTGACACAGTTGGGCAGCCAAGTAAAGGAGAAGGAATAAAATTCTGTGGAAGTCTTTAATCCATGGAATAAATAAATTAAATTACTAGAAATTATGTTGAAGAATCAGGATTCAATATAGGAAGAGAAATCTCAATTTCAATATTGGGAAATGCAGAATGTGAAGATGCAAGAGAAAGAAGACAACAGTAAACAAGAGGGTAAGGATGACAGGGCGGTAGTAAGATTAAAAGTTCAACAATTAATGAGTGAAGGTAATCAACAGACAGAAGATTTATTGGACAGAGAAATTGAATTGATAAGAAGGATAATGATGAAAGTGAGGAAGGCATCAGCAAGAAAGAAAAGAAGCAGCAACAGCAAAAGGAAGACAGTAACAAAATGTGAAAGTACAGCCAGTGGAGCAAAGCAGCATAAAGTGTGGAGACCTGGAGAAAAGCAACAAACAACAGCAAAAATAGATGACAAATTATAGAACAAGGTATAGGATCCAGGAAGACAAAGATTAGAAGCACATGATCAGGAGATCATGATTATTTTTAAACCTTGGGAGTCTGATGCAGGAGCATTAGGCTCAGAAAATCCTTTGTATTTTAATAGACATAGGGGTCTTGTGTTTTCAAAAGAATATTGGTTTCTAATGTAATTATTAATGTTTTGGGTGATTTAGAATAAGAATTAATTAAATATTGAGAGGAATTTTGTAAATGTTTCCGAATGATTGGAGAACATGAGAGAATTATGATAGTTGAGATTTCATAGGGATTGAGAGATTTAGGAATTAATTATAAATCTTAAGATAGAATTAGTTTCGTGATTTTACGGGATTAGAGAGGATCTTAGGGATAAAGGATAGATTTTAGGACTTAGAGGATTTGAAGGATTTTGTTGAGATGATGGAGGATCTGAACCTAAATTGGTTCAGAAACTTTTGTATAAACTGTAAAGCCCCAAAGGAAGAAAGGGGTAGAAGAGTTTTTAGATAGAAAGTAGGGTTTTGGACAAACAGAGGTTTGTTGTAGTAAGCCTATGGGCAGTTGGAAAAAAGGGCAATTGATTAGAATATCAGGCCAGAGACAAGAGGAATTTTGTAATTATTTGATTATATGTATATATGGAGGGATTTGATTTATGAATTATTGTGTGCACTGATTTATTGAGTTTTAATGAAGGAAATGAATGAACAGAGTACTTGAACTCGAATGATGTAATGAATGCATTCAGGGGATTGAGTGTGGTTTTAAAGGGTCAAATATTCATTTATAAATTGAATTCAGTGTGAATTGCCTTTACCAAAGGTCGATCATTGATCACAGTATGGATCAATGCCTTTGAAAGAAATATGACCTTGTAATTTGATATCCAAACATAATTACATGAAGGCTGACTTATGAACTGATGGTTCATATATAGGGATTTTATGAAACTTGTGAATTGATAAACAATGGAGAGTGCACAAGAGTGAAGTAAAAAAGACTATTATACAGTGAAGGGATGGGATGGACAAAACATGGTTCTGTTGAAACAAAAAACTAAATTGAGGCAGAAGATTTAATTATAGTTGATGCTTGGAAATATAACAGAGAAAAGATCTCTGTTTGTCGCAATAAGAAGTGGAACTATGAATCGATGAATTGAGCGTTTCACTAAGTGTGCGGAGGAGCTACATTAAAGGATTTCATGCGGAATTGTAAGTAAAAGACCAACAGAATCGTGAAGATGGTTTCTGCATAGAAGAGGAACAGAGGAGTGGTTTTGGAAACCACCAAAGGAGTTTTCACGCAGCTTTGAAAGGGTAAGTAGTATTGAAGAAATTTATGCGATAGACCTCTGGAAGTGACACGTCGCAAAGAAATACCACTTATTTCGCGTTAGTTTGGACGGATAAGTTGTCGGGCTTAATTTTATGCGATAGCCATCCGATCAAAGGAGGCAAAGATCTGACGGTGTTCGCATTAGAAGTTGTGCAGAGGTTAACGAAAGGTGTGGACCCGACAGTGAAAAAGATTGGTTGAACTACAAGATTTGAATGGTCAATGGGATGGACTGACGCGTTTTATCATCAGTGTAAAGTTACGTTGGAATAAAGTTGTGGGCCCGTAAATATTTATATGGTTTATTTGGGGTTTAAACCATAGAGTTGAAAATCATAAGCGAATATGATTCACGATTGGTAATTTGGGGTTTTTAAACCATAGTTGTGAGAAAGGAATTTAATTCCGAATTAAATAATTCTACTATTTGGTTTTTGAACCAAAGTTAAAGTCAGAAATATGAAATGTCAAGTTGGGTATTTTAATATGGTTGGTATCCATAATTATCAACAAATGAATTAGCTTCCGCATATGGAGAAGCCTCTATTTTGAGGGTGATAAGATTTGTCTACATGAGATTGTATTAGGAATGCAATTGTGGGTTTTTGTTGCTGTGGCAGAATCATTTTTGGTATCAAAGTAGGAAACAACTATTTTGAAGGTTCAAGTTTGTTTTAATTAAAGTGGAATTAGAATGAATGCATGTGTGATGGAGAAAATAAAAAGAGATCAGATTTTGAATTTGATAGATTGCAGCACACAGAGATACAATGCAGATGAGAGGTGAAACAAGATCACATAGAGATATTGAAGGTGAGTTGATAAGTGTTATTTTAACTCTGATTTGAAGATTATGTTTGCAGAATTTAGGTTGCAGATAGTTGAAGAAAATCTCAGCAAAAGAAGATCACAGATTTAAGAGCAGTGATAAAGGAAACTGGTAAGAGTTTATGAGTAAAGTGTGGAACAGAACCTTGAAGAATTCCAACAGAGGTTGGATAAAAAGGACAATTGTGTTCTTAAAAGGTGCATATGAGTTGAAGCCTAGAAGGAGCAGAGAGGAATGCTCAAGAGGTTCCAGAAGATAGAGAACCAGTGCTTACCAAAAGACCAAATCCAGAGAAAAGGATTGGTGAGGTAAGTTGTAGCAAGGAGGACTTGTTATTGTAGAGGCTTTAGTACAACTCATGATGAATGAGTGAGGAACTTCTGAAGATAGAAATGGAGAATAAGATGACTACTGATAGTCATAGAAGAGATAGAAGAGGTTCTGAGAGAGACCACAACAGAAGAAAGGATAAAGAAGATGCCAAGGAAAATGGCATATGGAAGTAGTTGACTGATGAAGAATATGACAAAGAGTTAGCTGAGATAAGAGAACAATTTAATAAATTGAAAATGATGATAGAAGAAAAGCAGAGATATGGTTGGATCATGAAGAAGAAAGTAAAGTGGCAGAGGCTATAATAGAAGAGAGAACAACAAGTGAATATGCAATTAGCAGAAGAGCTAAGAAAGCTTGAACAGATGATGAGTGTGCAATTGAGATGTGAAGAACTCAGAGAAGCTAAGTTGAAGATGGAATTTTCCAGTTGTGAAGCAGAACAGAGTGAAGTTATAGGTGAAAATGAAGAATGGAGATCTATGAAAGATCTTGTAAATTATTTTGAGAATTCAAGACAACAAGAAATTTACCTTGCTGAAGAGGGAATTATTGATGATTTCCTGAACTCTTGTACAAGTTTAGATCAGCCGAATGATGTAAAGCCTTGTATTTTTTAATCTAATAATTGTGATGTGATTACAGGTTTTGCAGAGGATGAGAAATCTTTTGAAGCTGTCAAAAGGATGAAAGAGTATCTTTCAACAGATAAATACTCTGAAGAAGAAAGTAATGATGAGGAATGTCTCTTGAATGAGGGAAGAAATGATGCATTTATATTTGAAGTTGTTACAACACAGAAATAATTTCGAACTATGTGATTTGCAAATTGACAATTTGTGTATAAATGTAGGGATTGTAAGTGATGATGAAGTACTTAAGGAATGCCAAAAAGAAATTGCATTGCTGGAATATTTGCTGGAAAACTCAGAGTATGACAGAGAGATTCCAGAATACATAATTCACTACAGTGGACAAGAACAGAGAAATATCATGGAAGCAAATGATGTGGAAGAAAGACTTGTTGACAATCTAGAGAGTTCTTCAGAGAATTCTTTAAGGAGAATGAATCCGCATACTTATGTGCTGATAAAAGAGGAAAAATCAAAGCAGCATACTGAAATGTTGCCAGAGGAAAGAAAGGCACTGAGGCCTTATGGTTTTTATTTTAATAATTGTTTTGTGAATGCAGGTTTTGTTGCAGATGCTAAAGAAAATTTGACACAGTTGGGCAGTCAAGTAAAGGAGAAGGAAGAAAATTATGTGGAAGTCTTTAATCCATGGAATAAATAAATTAAATTACTAGAAATTATGCTGAAGAATCAGGATTCAATACAGGAAGAGAAATCTCAATTTCAATATTGGGAAATGCAGAATGTGAAGATGCAAGAGAAAGAAGACAACAGTAAACAAGAGGGTAAGGATGACAAGGCGATAGTAAGAATAAAAGTTCAACAATTAAGGAGTGAAGGTAATCAACAGACAGAAGATTTATTGGACAGAGAAATTGAACTGATAAGAAGGATAATGATGAAAGTGAGGAAGACATCAGTAAGAAAGAAAAGAAGCAGCAACAACAAAAGGAAGACAGTAACAGACTGTGAAAGTATAGCCAGTGGAGCAAAGCAGCATAAAGTGTGGAGACCTGGAGAAAAGCAACAAACAACAGAAAAAATAGATGACAAATTATAGAACAAGGTATAGGATCCAGGAAGACAAAGATCAGAAGCACATGATCAAGAGATCATGATTATTTTTAAACCTTGGGAGTCTGATGCAGGAGCATTAGGTTCAGAAAATCCTTTTTATTTTAATAAACATAGGGGTCTTGTGTTTTCAAAAGAATATTGGTTTCTAATGTAATTATTAATGTTTTGGGTGATTTAGAATAAGAATTAATTAAATATCGAGAGGAATTTTGTAAATGTTCCCAAATGATTGGAGAACATGAGAGAATTATGATAGTTGAGATTTCATAGGAATTGAGAGATTTAGGAATTAATTATAAATCTTAAAATAGAATTAGTTTCATGATTTTATGGGATTAGAGAGGATCCTTAGGGATAAAGGATAGATTTTAGGACTTAGAGGATTTGGAGGATTTTGTTGAGATGATGGAGGATCTGAACCTAAATTGGTTCAGAAACTTTTGTATAAACTGTAAAGCCCCATAGGCAGAAAGGGGTAGAAGAGTTTTTAGGTAGAAAGTAGGGCTTTGGACAAACAAAGGTTTGTTGTGGTAAGCCTACGGGCAATTGGAAAAAAAGGCCATTGATTAGAATATCAGGCCAGAGACAAGAGGACTTTTGTAATTATTTGATTATATGTATATATGGAGGAATTTGATTTCTAAATTATTGTGTGCACTGATTTATTGAGTTTTAATGAAGGAAATGAATGAACAGAGTGCTCGAACTCGAATGATGTAATGAATGAGTTCGGGAGATTGAGTATGGTTTTAAAGGGTCAAATATTCATTCATAAATTGAATTTTGTGTGGACTTCCTTTACCAAAGGTCGATTGTTGATCACAGTATGGATCAATGCCTTTGAAAGAATTATGACCTTGTAATTTGATATCCGAACATAATTACATGAAGGTTGACTTATGAACTAAGGGTTCATATACAGGGATTGTATGAAACCTGTGAATTGATAAACAGTGGAGAGCGCACAATAGTGAAGTCAAAAAGACTATTATACAGTGAAGGGATTGGATGGACAAAACATGGTTATGTTGAAACAACAAACTAAATCGAGGCAGAAGATTTAATTACAGTTGATGCTTGAAAGGATAACAGAGAAAAGATCTTTGTTTGCCGCAATAAGAAGTGGAACTAAGAATTGATTAATTGAGTGTTTCACTAAGTGTGCAGAGGAGCTACATTAAAGGATTTCATGCGGAACTGTGAGTCAACGGCGAGGACAGAACAGTGAAGGTGGTTTTTAAAACCAACCAATGGTTTTCGCGCAACTTTAGAGTGGTAAGTGCTAAATCCTTAATCGAACGTGATAGCATTCAGGCGGCGACACGTAGCAGTGGAAAACCACTTATTTCGCGTAAGTTTGAAACATCAAAGAGTGTGCATCTTTGTTATGTGATAATCGTTGGATTGTTAAGTTGGAGTGCGGAGAAGCGTCAGCCGTCGGATGTATGAGCATATGTTTCTTTGGTAAGGTGTGGGCCATATATGATTTAACACGCAAATGAGCCTCAACATATGTGCGGCTTGTTGATAGACATAAATGGTAAGTTATAAAGTGTTATGTTAACTTTATAACATAAAGTTTGGGTTAAATGAAATCCCATAAAGGTTGAAATAAATGTGGGCCCTAAATTATATGAGTTTTATCCAAAGTCAATTGCATATATTGATGTGATTAAGAATGGGTATTTTATATGGTTGATAGTCACAATTGTTAAGAAAGCTTAAGTGTGAGAATTCGGGTTGAAATGCATATGGATATGCATTAATGAATTGAAGGTGCATAATTTGTCACACTTAAGAGTTTGATAAAGCGGATATGATTGGTGATTTGGGTTTAATCCAAAGTTCAAAGAAGTTGTCAAAGTGGGTATTTTTATTATAGTTAGTAACCATAATTATCACTAAATGAAATAGCTTCCGCATATGAAGAAGCCTCAAGTTTGAGGTTGATAAGATTTGTCTACAAGAGATTGTATTAGAAATGTAATTGTGGGTTTTTGCTACTGTGGCAACCTCGGTTTATTTTATATCCATTTCATATGTTTATTTTACATCTGATATCGTATGTGTATTATGTGTTATTTTATTGAGGTATATAAACTTTTATATGTAATTTTGTAAAAATATTTTGTATACACAATTTAAAATGTCTGTGATTGTGATTCGCTCAATAGAAATATAAATAATTACACAACATAAAAGAATCATAAATAAATTACACTCAATATACGCCAAACAAATGATGATTATTAAAATTAAAAATGTCTTTTCATAATATAAAAGAAACCTCAAAGACACGGTAGCTTACGAATACTTTTTTAGAACACTTGAATTTAAAACCCAATTTAATTCAAGTGTCATAATCGATAGAAGTGAGGTTGTGATGTAATTGTCTACGGTAAATTACTTAGTAAACTTGTGACGTGTCCCTTTTCATGGGATAAGTATTAATTTTAAACAGATTATTTAATATATATATATATATATATATATATATATATATATATATATATATCAGTTTACTATAAAGGTGTTTTTTTATTTTGTAGTTTATATTAATGTTTGATTATTTTATTAATATGTTTTAATATTTTCTTAAGAAAATTAAAATAATGAATTTGGTTGTAATCCAAAATTTCCTATTATTATAATTTATTAAGAGTATTTTAAATTTTGAAATTCTATAGAAATAAATAATTTAAATGTTTTAAAAATGATTTAACTTTTATAATATTAAGAAGATAAGTTTATGGAACAATGTATTGGCAATTTTCTTGGGTAAATGATAAAATTTAAAGTTAAAAAATTGAGGATAATAAATTATTTTATTGCATAGAATTTTAAGTATTTAAAATTATTTTATTAGTGGATAAGACTAGCAATAAATTGGATTTTACAAGATCTTATTTTAACTTTTCCACAATACAATGTTATGTGGATAACTATCTCATATTTTTTTGCCATAGTTTCTAGATGTAGTTGTAATATTTATGCCATAATTTTTAGATATTTATGCAATGATTTTTTATTGATAAATTTTATAGGAAAACCACCTAAAATTAAAATGGTTGAAAATAGCACATAGTCACTATTTACCATTAGTTACTCTCCACCATTATTATTTATGTATTTTTCAACACTTTAACAAGTATCAATGAAAATGTAGTTATTATCCACCAAAAATTTATGAAAGGGCTTTCTCATGAAATTAATTTTTCCACTTAATATATCAAACTTTTTTAAAATCATAATTTCCAATTGAATGGTAGTTTAACAAAAGAAATAATATATAAGTGGTAAAATTAATATATAAGTTTACAATATATTCATTTAAATAAAAATATGGAATAATATTTGCATCCACAGAGATTTATGTCACTTTACTATGAAGATTCTTAATTTGTAAATAAGCTTTGTTACAATAGCATGTTTTATCAAATACCAAATGCCCAAAAAATACATAATTCATTTCATTTGACACTTGTTCATTACGACATTTTTTTTGAATTAATCAATTTAATTAAAAGAGTCAAAAAGACATAACTAGTTTGGATATTAATCTCAACCTATACTACTAAAAATATTTTAGAATATTCCATGGAGGTTAAATCCATACCATCCACCTAATAACTATAGATAATTAAATTAAAATTGTGGAAACCATATTCCAAAATAGGCATACCTATTATATTGATTATCAATTCTTAACACAAATTTAATAAATTAATTTTGTAAATAATACAATAATAATCATTAATATTAAATAATATTAATATGATAATGTATTTAAGGGTTTAAATCAATTTTTGGCAAAGTATATTTTTAAGGTAATTTTAGTTATGTTGTTTATTCAACTATTATTTAGTTTATGTTTTATGTTTAGGTGTGTGTGACACATTTGGAAATTATAGTGGTAATGATTGAAATTGACCTAGATCACCCAAATACAAACTAAACTTAACTATCAATTCTTATAAACACAAAAAATAATTAATTAATTAATTAAAAATAAATTAACTTACTAATATAATTATAATTTATAATTTTGAATGTGAAAACAATAATAATTTCGTAAATAAGGTTTTTTTTTCTTCCTCTTCTTCTTCTTCTCTCTGTTAATCCGATGTAAAATTACATCATATCAAAATTTGTTTTATTTGTTTTCAAAAAACTCAATGTGATGGATCCTTAAAAATTCAAACAAATGATTCAAATCATAGAGTCCTTAACTCAAATATCAAAATCATTTTGAAAATTGTAAAGGTTAATGGCTTTTATCCCAAATGTCTCTATACTAACCAAATACATACAAAAATATGTATTGACCTACACTTCATTGTGCCACAATATTAGTAAATTCAAAATGAAGTGAAGCTGAAAAGTCATATGTGGGCCAATATCAATAGTATTTTGAAAGGATGGAGGTACAAAATTTGATTTGTTTATTCCATAGAAGCTCCTCCATTCTAACTATCACAACAATATTCATAGGAACTAAATCATTACGAAAATAAATATCAAAGTATTATAGCTCATCATATTACTAGTAAAATCACAGTAAAATTTAAACTTTAATGAAGAAGATAATAACTATTCTACTTAACTACCTAAACTAATCCCAATTGACATAACATTAATATAATTATAATTTATTATATAATATATATATATATATATAAAAGAGTTGCTTTGTCTGCGCATGTCTGTTCAACCTTATGAGTGATGAAGTAGACGTGAATATTGTTGATCATGTTCCTAGTCTAGAGCGGTGCGTCATGGATCGTGTGTCGAGAGCATGTGGTTGACGTTGTTTTCACCAATATGGTACATGTGTGGAGGAGATTCGATATCCATTGTTGTGTTGGAATGGGAAACCTTTAGGAATCGAAAAACCTTGCATTATAGCATTGGTGGTAAGGATCAAAACAATCGTTAACTAATCAACATTGACCATGCATGTAATTGTTTTTTAGAGGGAAGTTCCCATCGTGAGTGATAGAAAGAGGGTGGTTATATATATATATTGTGTGTGGAGAAATTAGTGGTGCTCGTGGAGTGTGAGGCAAGGTACTATTTCATATTGGGTTTATGGTCAAGATGGTGAATCCACTTGCAGAGACATATTTGAATGAGGCCAATAAATTGGATGGAACCAACGGTGTTAACTGGAAATTTAAGATGCAAACATTGTTGGAACGCTATGGCGCTTGGACCATCACAAATGGAGAAGAAGTAAAACATGTTGTAGGTTCGACAGTTGCATCGATTCAAGATTGGGAGAAGCGGGAGAACAAAGCAAAGGTATTAGTAAGAATTTCCATGAAAGATAATATAATTATGTATACCTCTAATGTAACCTATAATACATTGAAGGACCTATATGAAACTAAAAATAAAAATCGAGTCCTCTTTCTGAAGAGTAAGATCTTGTATATTGAAATGGAAGAAAATGAATTAGTTAGTGCATTTATTTCAAGAATCAAATATTTGAAAGATAAATTGGGAGATATAGGAGACTCATTACCTGCAAGTGATTTTGTTACAATCACTTCAATTGGAATGTAGAGGACTATCAAATGTTTATTACAAGTCTTGTAGCAAGGGAGAAAGTTCCAAATTTGGAGGAATTGATAGGTATACTGATGCAAAAAAAGAGAGGCACGGGAACTTGAACCATCAGAATCCAGATCTAGCACTTATGACGAAGAATAATTTCTTCAAATGGAAACAAGGAGGAGGAAGTAAAGGTGGAATTTCATCTCAGAAAAGGCAATTTCCAAAACCAAATCAAGGTATGTCACCTTTCAAAAATGATTTCGGATTGAAATGTTTTTATTGTGGTAAAATTGGGCATATTTCCAGAGACTATTATAAGAATAAAAGTGATGAAGTTAGGCATAATAATCACATAAGACATTCAAGACATTTTGCAGGAGAAGGTATGAACTTTGAATTCAAAAATATTAAGTTTTTTATGTCTAATGTTGCATTTTCTATTGAAACAAATGATGTTAATTCTTGGTTTGTGGACTCTAGAGCTTTGATTCACATGACATGCAATAAAGACTGGTATGAGAACTTAAAGGAAATAATTAATGGAGGAAACATATATCTTGGTGATGATCGTGCACATCGAGATCATGGGATATGGATATATTCCGGTGACTTTACCAAGTGACAATGTCAGTCACATTCATAATGTTATATATGTGTTTGAGATCAAGAAGAATCTTATTTATGTTTCCACAATTACAGATCAGAGTATGAAGGTTGAATTCTTCAAAACAATTTTTATAGTGAAATATTTGTTGGATCACTACAAACATGTTGCTTCAGGAGTTAGAGTTGGAGGCCTAAACAAACTTGATGTTACCAGTAACAGTCATCGAGAACTACTTCTACAACTATGTCAACAACAAGACTTTGGCACCAGAGGTGTGGTCACATTAATTATCATGATTTTTTATTGTTACAAAAACAAAGAATCATCGAAGGACTCCCTATATTAAATAATGAGTATGTTTCTTGTGAAATTTGTGCCTTAGGAAAAATTCACAGAGATGAATTCCCCTCTAATTCTGATAGGATAAGAAGAGATGTATTAGAACTTGTGCATTTTAATTTTTGTGGACCACTGCATACCAAATCTCTAGGAGGTTATTATTATTTTATGTTGTTTATTTATGATTGCACAAGGTACACTTGGGTGTACTTCCATAAAAAAAAGAGTGGTGTCTTTGAGTATTTCAAAGAATTCAAAAATATGGTAGAAAAGAAAACAAGGAAGTTCATAAAGATCCTCTATTCATATCAAGGGGGAGAGTACAAGTTGGGTAACTTCACCAATTATTGCAAGGATCATATAATATTGAAACAATTCACAGTACCCTAGACTCCACATCTAAACGATGTTATAGAAAGGAAAAACATAATATTGGTGGAGTGTGCTCGGAGTATGATTAAAGGTACGAATCTCTCAAATTATTTTTGGGCAGAGGCCATCAGTACTAATGTTTATTTAAAGAATATAATTCCAACAAGGCATCTTGATCTTAAGACCCCTTTCAAAGCCTTGTATGGTTTTAAATCAACATTTCCTCATTTGAGGGTGTTAGGTTGTCAAGACTTTGCACATATTCCGAAGGAGAATAGAAAGAAGCTTGATGCTATTTAGCTATTAAATGCATTTTTGTAGGATAATGTTCATAATTTAAAGCTTATAAAATGTTTGACCCCTCTAATCACAAAGTGTTTGAAACTATAGATGTAATTTTCCATGAGCACGAAGATGAAGGAAACAACGACAACATCTATGAAAGGTGGCACATGCTTCTTGAATTTGAAGACAATAAAGAAAAATCTAAATACATTCAACATCAATACCAAAAGCTTGAGGAAGAATCTAATGATATGGACATTATCAACAGTCAGAGCCCACCTAGAGGTGGAGAAGTAACTTCAGAGAAAAGGGGTTAAAATAGTGAAGTAAGAAGGAAATCTACTCGACATATTCACTTACCTGAAAGGTATAAGTACTAAGCCCTGATGACTAGTGTTTTGAATGTCATAGAACCCATGATTTTTAATGAAGCTAATGAACATTATGAGTGGAAAAAATAAATGGAGAAGAATATGAATCTATAATTAAAAAAAAAACCTGGGAATATACTGATTGGTGGCCAAAGTGTCTCACAAAAAGAGGGTATTGATTATGCAGAAACATTTGCATCTATAGATAAACTAAATACTATTAGATTGTTGATTGCATTAGCTACAAAGTACCATTATAATTTGGACCAATTAGATGTAAAATATGCTTTTATGAATGGTGATTTATAGGAGGAGGTGTATTTGACACAACATGAAGGGTTTGTGAAAAAGGGGTAGGAAAATTTAGTCTACAAATTAAAGAAATATTTGTACGGGTTGATGGAATTAAGGTGCAAATGTCACATGTATTTGAGATGAAAGATCTTGGCGAGTTACATTACTTTCTAGGTCTTGAATTTTGGAGAGATGTTGGTCAGACTTTTGTATCTCAGGGTAAGTATGTGAGATAATTTCTTAAAATTTTTAAAATGGATCAGTGCAAAGTTTTTTTTTTTCCAATGCAACAAAATGCGAAACTTCATTTGGATGATGGTTCAAAGGAGGTAGATGGTACCTTGTATCGACAACTAGTGGGAAGCTTGAATTATCTTACTACAACCAGACCTCATTTAGCATGCTCTGCTACTGTGTTAAGTCAATTTATGGTGAGACCTCTAGAAATCCATTGGAAATTAGCAAAAGGAGTACCCGAGTATCTTAAAGGAACAATTGATTTTAGTTTAAGTATACCGATTCACTTGATTTTGAGCTGACAAGTTACTTAGATTCATATTGGGTTGGTAATCTGAATGAGAAGAGATATACTTCAGGTTATTCATTGAACATTGGATCTGGGATTGTTTGATGGAGTAGAAAGAATGAACCTATTGTATCTTTGTCATCCATAGAGGTAGTGTATAAAGCTTTGTGTGTAGCAACTTGTGAAGAAGTTTGGTTGAAGCGATTTCTTCAAGATATTGGAGAAGAACAAAATAAGGCTGCAATGATCAAATGTGACAAAGAGAGCTCGATCATGTTGGCAAATAATCCAATCTTTCATGCAAGGACAAAGCATGTTGATGCTTGGTGTCATTTTTTTAGAAAAAAAGATACAATCTAAAGAATTATTTCTTGAATATTGTAATAATTTTGAAAATGTTGCTGATATTTTCACAAAGCCCCTTGGGAAGATAATATTTGAATTTTTTAGGGAGATGTTAGGTGTGGAAATTAATCCTTTCTCCATTAAGGGGGAGACCTGAAAATAACAGAGAAATGAATGGTCAGGTTGTTTGGATTTAATTTGTAATTAGGAATTATATCCTATTTCTTAAGAGGTTGTTTCATCTCCCTAAATAAATGCATTTGTATAAATTTGTATTGTTTGATTTGATCATTAAGTACAAGTCAACACTATGGCAGCCTCTGAGGCTCCTCACCTGAGAAAAATCAATTTAAATATACTAAATCTTAAAGGAAAACATTTTCAAAAGGTAAACTACTTCAAATTAAGTACATTAAATTAACATGGGAAAATGAAAAAGAGAATATCATTTTTATATAAATTTAAAGATGAATAATTTCATATATATATATATATATATATATATATATATATAGTATTTGTATTTTGTTTTGATTAAATGAATACCAGATTAGATACTTTAAAAAAAATATTGTTGTAATATATTAAAATGGAAATCAAATTGATAGAAAAGTAAATGTTTTTTATCCCAAATATTTATATACTAATACAAAAAACATATAAAAAAACTTTATTAGTCAATATTTCATTATAAAATACGTTATGCAACGTAAATCCTAAGTGAAATAGAAAAATCATAAGTGGAAACAGCAATAATGTCTAAAAACATTTGATTGCTTTAAAATATAAAATTTAGTTTGTTACAAAATTGATTTTAGTATTAATCAGTACTTCATATAATTTTATCTTTGAAACGTCAACCAAATCCTAATGATGTGATTAATCCGAAAGACATTTATCTACATTATGGATCATAAAAGTCTTAGATCTAACATTATTACCCTATAGGGAAGGGAAATTGCTGATAAGGCTCATCAATTTGAGTGAGCTTGATTACAAGTGGCTAAAAATAAATCTGATCTTACATTTCTTAAAAGGTGTAGGGATGCATCATTGATTTTCGTATTTTTCCGTATTTCTCATCTGTAAACTATTCTAAAAACATACCTATTTTTCTTAAAACAAGTTGGGCTTTTATTAGATCAGAGATCGGTAAATTAAGGAGAGATCTGGATTTTGTTTCTCAGAAGCTATTCTTTCTCCATTTGGATCTAGCGGATGGTGTCTTTGGTTCTCTTTGGAATGTGATAGATGGTGGATTGGCTGCCAAGGCACTTCATGTGGAGGAGATCTTAAAGAGAAAACACGCTGCCAAGTTTGACAAACTATTGTGTGGGGTTTCTCGTTCTTATGGTAGTCAGGCTTCCTCGAATCAGAGAATGACCATGATCAGTGAGGCGCAAATCTCTGCCCTCGGCTCTTGGGTCTACAGGCATGTTTCAGAATTGGATACGGAATCATATTCTTCTCGACCCTCAAAATCAGTTATGGAATCATCTTCTTCTCGACCCTCTTCAGATACTTTGGCGAATCATGATCAAGAAAGTGTCGTTGCTTCATCCAAATATGTGTTTCGCTCTAGAAAATATAGTTTGTTGACCTCGTCCTCAACTTCTTCCACGTTAAATAATGTTTTGTGCTTGTAATTGGCATCACAAGTTTTTTCTCAGCAAACGGAAGCAGGAGCATCCTACTCTCTACATCCCATTGCCTCACCAGTGATTCACGTTAGATCTAGACCAGAGTCCCTCATTCCTCCTCAGTTCACCTCGTTGAGTTTTTGTGCGCTTTCTCCCTTGAAGTCTGGTATGTATTCAGGTCTTGGTAGCTCTTCTCCTCTCCGTTGTTGTGAAAACCCATCATCGTAATCGGGCAATGACGTTGTGGTCCCTCCCATTTTCGATGTAGTTGGTTGTTCCTCCATCCGTCTGGGTGTGGATTTTTTAGCGTTAGGTGGGTATCTTAATTATGATTTTAATTATAATAATTATAACATGAACCTATATAATAATACAAATAACAATATAAATAGGAATTGGATTAATAATAATAATATTATTAAGAACAATGGGAACAATAATATAAATAACATTAAAATCAATAATTCAATTATTAATAATATTAACAATAAGAACCTTAATAATAGTAATAATTATGAAAATAAATATAATAATATTATTCTTAACAACAATAACAACGAAAATTGCTATGATGAGGAAGAGATTGAAGCTAATGAAGAGGTAGCGATGCAAGAAAAGGATACAAACTTGGAAGACCCTGGAGGGCCCAATGCTTCCTCGAATACTCAGAAACGAACTCATGATTCCACCTCCTCTCTTGATCATCAACAATCTTCAAGTGGTTTCAGCCTACCTATCCCATGGTGGTTGGGTCAAAGTTTAAAAAAAAGAAGGAAACAAATGTCATATTGAGGACTCTACCCATTATGGGTAATCTCTTGTGTTTATCTCTCATGGTTCCTATGTATCTCTTCTGGATCATCCTTGTTCTCTCTTGCTACGATATGGGACTGACAATAATAATAATAATAATAATTCCTTTTCTAGTTTGAAGAATGTTATTAAACTTTCTAGTATGAATTTGGATTCCTTTGTTTTTAGTCTCCTTAATAAAGGGATTAATTTTTCCCTTTCCCCGAAGAAGATTCCCATAGATGACATTATTTGTAACATCGAGTATGGCATTAGGGACCTTCCGGATAATGTCAGGGATACAATTAGGCAAGATTGTGTTATTTCTCTTAGGAAGGCTAAGCCTCCCAAAAGAAACCTTATCAAGCATGAGTTTCTTACCCTTAAAGCCCTGAGGGACAATCCTAATATTGTCATCCTTAAGGCTGAAAAAGGTGGTGCCATAGTCATTTTGGATAAATCCGATTATGTTAGCAAAATGATAGACCATCTTTCAAATAGTGTCAGTTACATTAAGCTTAAAAATTATCCCATTAAACTTGTTTCTAAGGAGGTTGCCCTCGCCAATAAGTCAAATTTTTCCCTTAATCCTTTCTCTAAAAAGCTCATTGAGTGAAATCCTCTCACCCACAAGATTTATGGCCTTCCTAAGATTCACAAATTTGGGTCCCCATTAAGACCTATTGTTAACACAATAGGTGGACCCACTTATATTCTTGTTAAATTATTATCCCATAAGCTTAAGCCCCTTGTAGGTCTCGTTGATTCCTATGTTAAGGACTTGGCTTCCTTTATCAAAGAATGGAAGGATATCGGGTTGGAACCTAGGGAGTTGTTAGTAATTTTTGGAGTTGTGTCATTATTTACCAAAATCCCCATCGATGAGGCCATTTATGTCATTAATCGAATCTTAGAACAGGGCACTGCTAAATTAGTTGGCCTCTGCCTCACCTCAACTTTCTTTAGTTTCCAAAGCCTTAGCCTCAACCTCAGCTCAATTTCGCCTTAAAAAGTGGAAGAGGTTTATGGATGATACTTGTGTCATATGGCCCCATGGTCGCAAGAAGTTAGATCTGTTCCATTGCCACCTAAATTCCTAGTCATATTCGATCAAGTTCCCGATGGAAGTAGAGTTTGATGGTTGACTGCCCTTCTTGGACATCCTTCTCTCTATAATGGATGATGGTTCCATTTCTCACCAATTTTTTCGCAAGAAAAATCACACGGAACAATATCTTCATGCGAGTTCTCATCATTTTCCTGCCCAAAAATTCGGTGTTATTTTCAATCTTGCTACCCGAGCTTTGAGAATCTCTGATGACAACCACCTGGAGTCAGATAAATCCCATCTCCTTGATGTCCTTGAAAATAATGGGTATATTAGATCTCAGGGCCTTAAGGCCTTTCAAAAATATTATAAAGGGTTAAAAGGAAAATCTACTTCGGTGGATCCTATCTCCAAGGTTCATCTCTCATTTATCCAAGGGACAACATACATAATTTCCCATGTCCTTAGAAAGAATAATGTCTCCTCTTCGCTCAAACCTCTTTGTACTATTA